>OZ023215.1:41244885-41278925 GCA_963995525.1 Escarpia spicata | reverse complement strand
AGAAGAAGAAGAAGAAGACGAAGACGAAGAAGACGAAGACGAAGACGAAGAAGAAGAAGAAGAAGAAGAAGAAGAAGAAGATATATAATCTATACTGCTCCTTTGCTAATGTAACTTCATGTCCTGTAGTCCTTCTATCTTTCTTAACTAAAAAAAAATTTCTATCAATATCTTTTATAACCATTCAGTATTTTAAACACTTCCATCTGATCTCCTCTCAATCTCCTGGTCTCTAGTGTTGTTAAACCACGTTCTTTTAGGCGAATTTCACAACTAAGATACCTCAGTTTTTGTATCATTTTAGTCGCTCTCCTCTGTACTCTTTCTAGCATATCTATGTCCTTCTTGCGATGTGGCCTCCACGCTTATATACAATATTCTAAATGAGGCCTCACTATTGTTTTGTACAGCGGTATTATTCGTTCTTTTTCCTTATACGCTATATTTCTCCTAATTAATCCAAGGATTTTATTTCCCTCTGAAGCTGCAGTTCCGCACTGCTCTGAAACCTTCATATCAGCACTAATGGTTAACCCTAAGTCCTTTTCTTTTACAGTAGTACTTAGTACAGTACCCCCATTGTATATTCTACGTTCCCATGTCCTGTGTGGAAGCATTTACATTTCCCAAAATTGAATAGCATTTGCCACTTTCCAGACCATTTGATCAACCTGTCAAGATCATCTTGTAAATGCTGTCTATCTCCATCACGTTTAATCCTTCTAAACACTTTTGTATCATCCGCAAATTTCAATACCTTGCTTGTTATATCATCATCCAAATAGTTGATATATATATATATTAAGAATAATATAGGTCCTAGTACTGATCCTTGTGGTACCCCATTCAATACCGATTTCCAGTTTGAAGCCTCCCCATCAACTAATACACGTTGTCTTCTGTCAATCAGCCATTTTTCTATCCAGTTTATTATATCATTTCCTATGCCATGGGCCTTTAGCGTAAGCAGTAATCTTTGATGTGGTACTTTGTCGAAAGCTTTTTGAAAATCTAACTAGATGATATCTACTGGTGGTGATCCCTCATCTACCCACTTAGTGATGTCTTCCAAAAAACATAACATATATGTTAAGCATGACCTTGCTTTTAAACCATGTTCAGATGGATTTATCAAGTTATGTTTAACAAGAAAAACCACCATGTGATCTATAATTAGTTTTTCTAATAATTTGCAAATCACTGATGTTAAACTCACTGGACTATAGTTATCTGACTTGTTTCTCGAACCTTTTTTAAATAACGGTATACTGTTTGCCTCTTTCCATTCTAAAGGAACCACACCCTCTTCTAATGACAAATTGAAAACTGTAGCAAGCCGTACGCTAATTTATTCTACAATTTTTTAATAGTAGTTTGGGCGGAATCCCATCCACTCCAGGTGATGTATTATCCTTCATAGCCCATATTTTCTTAGCTACCATTTCCGGGGTTACAATTAACTGTCCTAAATAGTCTGAATCTGCCCCCTTGAACTTAACCTCTGGTACTAGCAGTGAACTAATATCTTCCTCGGTAAACACTGAACTAAAATACTCATTCAGGTCTTCCTTATGCCTTTAAGAATCCCTCTGAATTTATATTTCCAGCACTATCATCTAGAGAACCGACCTTATCCTGAACTTTCTGTTTGCTTCGAACATACGCATAGAAACTCTTGCTGTCATGTTTTATATTACTAGCTAATTTTTTTTAATAGTTTCTCTTTGAATTTCTAATTTCAGCTGCAGTTTGGTTAAGTGCTTCTTTATAAATATTGTAGCCGTCATAATTTCCAGTACATCTATATGACTTCCACATCATTTGTTTATACTTAATTTTTCTAATGGCTTAATCCGATAAGTGTTTCTTTTTGGACCGTTTCCCTTGTTTTTTTAAGGGTACAGATTTATCGACTATGCACTTAATTTCACTCTTTAAGATATTCCAGCATTCTGTTGCTGTCTTATGCTTCAGTGTGTTATTCCAGTCTATCTTTGGCAAATATTTTCTCATGTCCTTATACCTTCCTTTGTGGAAATTTCTCCTATACTGCTTTTTACTATTCTTCTCTGATTTTACTTTGATGGTAAAATGTATCTGTTACAGACATTATGACGCATTTGCTGTCGCTCTCCAGAGGGTGCTGCTAGTTTTATATTTGCTTTACCTGGACCTGTTTAGCATGCAGTCACTGGCGACAACAGGAAGTAAAATGGTCAACGGAAACGGCCGTCATATGAAACGTGTGTAATGGTGATAACGACTGTTGTGCTAGATTTGTTGCTCCTTGAATGTTTTTATTCTTCATGAAATTAATGAATGACTACTTAATTATTAATGCGGTGGTGATGAACTTTTTCATGCTTTAGCTTTTTGCTTTAGGTGTACCACTTTACTTTTTATTTTAACATAACGTTTCTCTAGATGTGGTTTACTTTTAATGTTGTCTCGTGCAGCAAAGGAAAGTCATGCATGCATCATAACGCTAGTCCTATGCAAGTGTTAACTTCAGTTAAAAGGAAAGAAAACTACTGTTAGCAATATAAATGTTAAGTTTATGATAACTATTGGTTATAATTAATGGGATCGTTTTGCACGTTGTTCCCATGCGACAGATCATTGATGGCGAAGCTTTGTGTAAGACGAAGCTCTTTGCTTACGTGGACGTTTACACATGCATTTTGTCATATCAATCTACGCGCTATTTATCGTCCAAAAGACCGTTTCTGGGAAACATAACGTTATTATGACGCAATTTCTTAGTTTCCGGTTGACCTCTTAGGAGAGTCGCCATTAATTTTGGACGTAATCATTTGTAGTATTTATTCAACGTTGCATTTTATCAAACGTCTTGTAAATCATAAAATAAGGTTAATTATATTGTCCCCTTCAATGTTTCTTTGCATATGTTATTCCGGGTTTAGATAATGTGAAATGGAATTCAGTAAATTACCGAGTAGCTAAGACAAAATCCACGATACGAAAATCGTTCTCTTTTTTGTTAAAGAAGGAGAAACCGTTCTGATTGTCACTGACGTGAGTTTGTTCTAGCAACAAAGGTAAGGTTGGTTTTCTGCTGAACTGCCATAGCAGATTTGGTTCAAATGTGCTTGAGATGTGAATGTTTGTAGCGTAAGTAGGTCAGATGTATGGGAGTACTATTTGAGAATGGATGATTTTGCAGATATCGTAGGTTTATCGATACATTTCTAGTTGTTGTTTCTAGTTGTTTCCAGCGCTCGGCAACGTTCTATTAACTGATCAGTATATCTATATTGTGGTTACAATGTTATGGTCTTATGAGGTCTCACTCAACTACTCAGCCATTTTGAGAACATTATCACCAAACCAACTTTTTTATGCTGGCACTGAGGGTGGTCACTGTCAGGGTGCTTATCGTCCTCAGTGTTTCTTTTACGCCTACATTGAGATACATCAAGCAGGTTTGTTGAGATTTGGTGTAACACAATAATACAATGTTATCGCCTTCAAGTCGTTTGCATAATTGGCCTCATTGAAGGGTAGATATCATTCCCATCGTTTACAATGACCTGGTGGAACCGGCGATTCCGAACTTCTAAGGTGGTGGCAACTGCCACCGGGCGTCTCTAGGGTATCTTTGTAGTGTGAAAGATTATTTGAGCCTTTGCAGAATCGTTGGATGTTTACCATATATGGCCTTCATTTCCAGCTGCCAAATCGTCCATTCACAACGAATCTACAGCGTATTCAGGCGACAGAAGACATGTCCAAATGCGCCGGGCACAAAAACGACAACATGAAAACGATTGTACCGCACTTTACAAAGTTTGTGACGAACAAAGGCCGGGTCAAACGTCCGATGAATGCCTATCTGGTGTTCTCGAGAGAGATACGATACCAGTGCGGGCATCCTGGACTGATGACTGGTGCCACGTTAGGTTAGTTTTAATTAACAAAAGGGTAGTTCCTACAATCATTTTACTGCTTATGTCAGCGGTTCTTAACCGACATGACTGGCGGTCTATGCCTTCAAACAGTTAAATCACTAGACTCAAATAAATAAATGGTAATTAACAACACTGATTAAACTTGCTTGCTGAACACAGATAAATCGCTAAGTCAGCGTCGTCCGTTAGTTTATCGGCTTAGAAACAGGACACCTTTTGTAAATCGAAAGCAAAGATGGCGGATGCAGTCGGGAATATCGTGCGATTTCGACAATGTTTGACGGATATTATACTAACATATGTCTTACTGGTGATAATAAGGAGGCAGACTATCCGATAGATAGGCAGTATAACATCCGCGGACATGTCGGTTAAAGTGTTGGTATGTTAAAGTGTATTCTGAATGCTTCAATATGGAGTTAATCGAAAACGGAGCGGATTGTAACTCAATGCATTTTGTTGGCACCAAACTTTCGAGACAACTTACTTTAGGCCAAATGTCACTTGAATTTTAAATATCGTGTGATATTATGTCACAAGATATTTCAATTGAATGCAAGATTTGGCAAAACGTTGATTATTTAATTATTTGTCTCGGGTGCACCTTGTACAGGCAAGCGGGAAAACAAAGGACAATTCGGAGGCTGACTGGCGACCCATTCAAAAGGCTTGGAGACCCAATTTTGGGTCGCGAGCCAGGGTTGAAGTACCGCTGACTTATGTCTTTCAGGTGGTTTGCTTAAGGAATAACTAACGACATACCTATCTGTATGTGATGAAGAATTTGGCGCATAAAGTCATGAACCAGCAGAGTATCTAATGGCTGCAGTACTAAATGCGAGTCTAAAGCATATTATTATTATTGTGAAAACGTGTTCGATAAACCCTTGAATGTAGTGGTGATCCAGTTTCTTGGTTATTCATGTTGGGTATATTTACCTCTCAAGAAACTTTTTTATTTTTTCTCTGCATAATTTCGATGAATTTACGATCGTGTTCGATAAACATTATCTTTTACAGTTCCACGACGTTTGATTGATGGGACCTCATTCACTTGTATTTAAACTATTGCAGTGTAAACTCACAAATTGATGCTAAGAACATTGAACATCATGTTTAAGGCTTAGTGTGTTTTCTTGTTCAAACAGCTGTATAACCAATCGTATCTTACACTGAAAATATTACATCGTAACATGGGACGGAGAATCGACTTACAGAGATCGTTATACAATCAATCTATGGTTTTCTTTAAAATACATTAGTTTTTCTTCGCAGATCTGTGGTGAAACGGTGTCAGAGAGAAACTAGCTTAGAAAATAAAGCTAATGAAATATTTCTTAGCCTTAGCAACAATAACGGACCAATTTGAAAGAAAACACCCAACAGAACAACCAAACCTAGTGGCATTCAATAATAATTGTTGACACGATGTGTCTGGAACCAGCCAAAAGTATCCTGCAGAATATTGCGATTAAATAAATCAGTGTTGTTTTTCCCAATACAGCGCTTGACTAGAGAAGGCTTACCCGAGCCTGAGGTAATGTTATCTTTATTAACCTAGGCCTTTCTATCCACCTGTTGACAACTTTAATGATTCTTGAATATTTCGAGAATGAATTAACTCTGCTTTAGCGCGCCTCTCAGCTTGTTATACGAATCTAAATGCGCGGCTTAAATGCGTTTCTTCTTTCTTCTTTTTTATTCTACTTCCCCTTCTTTTCTCTGTTCGTCCTTTAACTCCTACTTCTTCTTCGTCTTCTCCTTCTTCTCCTCTTCCGTTTTTCCTCTTCTCTCCTACTCCTGCTCTTTCATTTTCTTCTTATCTTATCATATAAATGCGAGCAAACAGCAGTATAGCCTTACACTAATTTCCATTGGTTAATTGACCGATAATATTACGAGACAAAGCGGCTCTAAAATTATTATTATTTATAAAACGTCGGTTGGTACATGACATCCGTACAACACATGGTACTATGGTGATGTATCGCCTTTGACCATTTTCGGAAACTCCCGATTCGACTATGAAAAATATGCCCGTTTTAGGACAGGCTGTTGGAATGCACACACACTCGGGCGCACGCATATAGACGCACATACACACACGCACACGCACACGCTCAGACGCAGGCCCACACGGACTGACGGACGGACGCACGCACGCGCGCACGCACGCACGCACGCACGCACGCACACACACATGGCCATATTGTAGGCATGTTTTCTTCAGTTATTTTATTGGTTTGTTAAACTTCCGTTGTACAAAATGTAAGTAAATGTACTATTATGATAACAGTAAAGATACAAATGCAGCCAGGGCACGATATATTATTATTTTCAGTCAGATATACTTTGAGATAGAAACAAAATGATAGGCATTTAATTGTACGAAATCCTCCCCCCGACTGACAACCAATTAAAATCGTTGTTTCATAGCATTTATGTGGCGAAACCTGCCCGACGTGAAACGACGTGCCTATCAAGAAAAGGCGACATTCTTGGACCTCCTCCACAAGTGTCAGCACCCGACATATAAGTACGAAAGGCGGCAAGGAAGACGACAACGACCGAGAGGCAAGAGACTTATTGTACTGCAGATATCCATAGGGAGGTTGTCCCTTCTTTGTTATCGTAAAATCACGTGATACAGTATAGACTATATCAGTTGTAACATACTGACCACCCAAATGTTATACAGTATAAACTATATATATTATAACATACTGACCACCCAAATGTTATACAGTATAAACTATATATATTATAACATACTGACCACCCAAATGTTATACAGTATAAACTATATCTATTATAACATACTGACCACCCAAATGTTATACAGTATAACCTATATTTATTATAACATACTGACCACCCAAATGTTATACAGTATAAACTATATCTATTAAAACATACTGACCACCCAAATGTTATACAGTATAAACTATATCTATTATAACATACTGACCACCCAAATGTTATACAGTATAGACTATATCTATTATAACATACTGACCACCCAAATGTTATACAGTATAGACTATATCTATTATAACATACTGACCACCCAAATGTTATACAGTATAGACTATATCTATTATAACATACTGACCACCCAAATGTTATACAGTATAGACTATATCTATTATAACATACTGACCACCCAAATGTTATACAGTATAGACTATATATATTATAACATACTGACCATCCAAATGTTATACAGTATAGACTATATCTATTATAACATACTGACCACCCAAATGTTATACAGTATAGACTATATCTATTATAACATACTGACCACCCAAATGTTACACAGTATAGACTATATCTGTTATAACATACTGACCACCCAAATGTTATACAGTATAAACTATACCTATTATAACATACTGATCACCCAAATGTTATACAGTATAAACTATACCTATTATAACATACTGACCACCCAAATGTTACACAGTAAAAACTATATATATTATAACATACCGACCACCGAATGTTATACAGTATAAACTATATATATTATAACATACCGACCACCGAATGTTATACAGTATAAACTATATCTATTATAACATACTGACCACCCAAATGTTATACAGTGTAAACTATATCTATTATAACATACCGACCACCGAATGTTATATAAACCGTATCAATTACAAAATGCCGACTACCCAAATGTTATACAGTATAAACTATATCTATTATAACATACTGACCACCCAAATGTTATACAGTATAAAATATACCTATTATAACATACTGACCACCCAAATGTTATACAGAATAAACTATATCTATTATAACATACCGACCACCGAATGTTATATAAACCGTATCTATTATAACATGCCGACCACCCAAACGTTATACAGTATAACGAACACTTTACGCCGTTGTAGTACGGCATATTCACGGAGACAATTATTTCTGTAACAGCGCGAAAAGATGCAATACCTTTACCGAAAGGTCTAATACCCTTGCTACCCAAAGGTGGCCTGATATCCATCTCCAACGAAGACGACGCTAACACGGAGAAAACGTGAGTACTATAGCTACAATATGGTGTAGTTGGGAGGGCATTGGGTCATGGTCCCCGTTTGGCAATGTTTAAACAAACATATTTTCCCCATATATATCCTCTTGTGCGCGTGTGTGCGTGCGTGTGCGTGCGTGTGCATGTGTGTGTGTGCTACGTTTCTTGTTGAGTACCATTGCTAGCTGGAAATTAGTTAACCAGGCCATTAGTGTGCTGATGTCTTTGCAATCACTGTTATGTTGAATTCGGTTTCCCATTAATCTGATAACGACCACATAGTTGTACTCTTCCTCCGGTTTGGAATATCTCAACATCGTAACATTGCAGTTAGGCGATTGTGGACGCATGCATCCTTTTACCATTGTGCTATACGTGTAACCACATGCTATTTTCTGTGTGATATTATAAATTATATTGTATAGATCATTGTTAAATGTTATTTCCATTAGTTCATTCCAGTTCATAAAAAGGAAAAAGTTTAATTAGTCTTGTCTTGCCTGTATGCAGCTTCTAATTTAGTTTTGTGACGAATACGTCATGCTGGATTCTCCCAATGTTTAATGTTGTCACGAACACAATGTTCTGTATTATTTTAATGTTTCATTTTGAAACCAACATATCTTGTCGCATTCTCCCAGTGTTTAATCTTCTACCAAACACAACGTGCTGCATTTGTTCAATGGTTAAACGTGTAATGAATACATCATGCTGCATTAGTTCGATATTTAATGTTATAACGAACACTTTGTGCTATATTCTTTCAAAGTTTAATCTTGTAATGGATACAGTACGCTGCGTTATCACACTGTTTAATCGTATGACGAGCACACAGCGCTGCAGTCTTTCAAGGTTTAAACTTTTAAGGAAAACATCGTGCTGCATTATCGCAATGTCTAATCTTGTCACGAACGCAGCTCTCCGTATTATCTGTTTAAGCTTGTAACAACCATGACATTCCATATTCTCCCAAAGTTTATTATTTAATATTGTGAGAGTACACATAGTTAAATCAATAAGTGTAGAAGGAATTTAACTGATTTACTGATATGCAGTCAGCTGGGATTTCGTATATTTAAAATGCCAAAATTATCCTAACTTTCTATCTCATAGTACATATAAACTAACAGTTTGTACATCATGTTAATCACTGTAACATACTTACCGTAAATACGTCGAATATAATATATAAACATCAACCGAATAAAATCCATATAAAACATATTACTACTGCTAAAATATTTTCGAATATACATTTGTGTGGAGCGCAGTACCGCAGTGAATAGAGCATCGGTCTCTCCATCGAGAGGACCCGAATCTTAAACAAGTTCATCCACTCTACGTTGCTCCATGCAGTTCACTCAGCTGTATGAATGAGTATCTGGCTATAGATCGTGGAGGTCATACCTGGCTAGACCTGGTTATTTGTGTACGAATAGTCTTCTCGCATTAATTGCAGCGTGACTGAATGTTTCACAGTGAAGTCGATATGGAGTTCGATTGACCAGATTTGCTAGGGAGTAAGTGTTAAGGTCACCTTTGGGACTGGACAAAAGTGACCTGAATAGCGAGGTGACCGTATTAGCGGGACTAATATCATACAATTATGTGGAAATAATTTGGGACTGTTCTAGGGTGACCTCAAATGCGAGGTGGCTTTATTTCCGAGGTGACCGTAAACGCGGTTCCAGTGGACTGTTTTACCTTCTTACACATTATGCAGTTAAAAAAACAATGTTATTGCACCGTAGATCGGTTTGTGACAACGGTGCCTCGATGTCGCCTCGGCCCGTCCTTGTGAGACCAACCAAAATAAAGGTCCTACAATCTCGCGCCCGATCGAAACGTGGCAGACGTCGAAAGTGTGACATCAGTCTCGGAGAGACAGAGTCGCAAACAACGAAGTCTGACAGTCGTGGTGGTCTGAATTCACGACCGACTAATAGTAAGATGGACACAGCAACGTTACTAAAATATACATGGGAGAGCAACTAAAATTAGTATATATACAGTATCTCAGTATAGTATATGCCGCATCTCAATTCAAGAATTGAAATACTGTATATTTTAAATACGAAAAAGTCCAGAATAATGTTGTTTAACAATCTTAGTGACTGTAACTGATTGGAATATATTATCTGCTGACAGTGTGGGTGCTAAGCGTGTGTTTATGTTGTAAAATAAAGTCGACAAATGCCTCAGAAGGACTGGGTATACATAAACAAATTTCTGACTCAACGATAATCCAAAGGCTTGCTTGTCCACTTGCCATCTAAGGTTTCTGCACTGGATGGCAATCTTGGTTATTCTGAATAAATCTGACAGCGTATGTTGACGAACTTGATCTGGTATCATATCTCACTACGCCTGACCTATCGTTGTCATTGGTTGCAGACGATGATGGCAGCGGCCTTGCCTCACATCCAATTTCCGGTTCCGGTCGTTGTGACGTGAACGAACCTCGGACTTCTGTCTCCGGAAACGTCGATCCGACGATGGAGCTGTTGGCTATGCAGTCGTCGCCGTCGCCGCTCGCTGCTACTGGCGACCCGGTCATCGACTCGCTTCAGGAGAGGCTCCGACGAGCCAAGCGTCGAGCAGACAACGAGGAGACCCTGATATCAGTCATCGATGACCTTACGACTTATATCCAACAACCTAAGACTCGTCGTGATGATTGCGAGGTCTCCGGGCAGAAGAGAACACACCGTAGGTCAGATCTCGGAGCCAACCGCAAACATGGCCGGTCTGGCATCTACAGTAGCATGAACTCGCGAAATATTCCGCCGTCTGAAGCTAGGTGTACAGAATTTCACGAGGTGATTAATTCTACCATTGCTGATGCTCCATGTGTGCTGGATGATGGCACACCTGCTACAAATGATGCTGATTCGTCTCGAATAGCAGATTGTTTTGATTTTTACGAGCAAGAGACGGGATGTTTGTTTGATCAGACCTCTCCAAATGACGCAAACGCCTTGATAGAATCTCTCAAATTTGATTTTGTTGCCACCGGCTCAACGGCAAATATAACTCCTCACGCCGATGGCCATTCTCGTAATTTCACCTCCACGTCGCCGGACCCGTTACATTGTCGCTACCATACTTCCAACAACGACCTAGACTCCACGGATGAGGATTGGGAATGGTTGGGTGAAAGCGTATGTTCCAGTGCCATTTCGCACTACCAGCACAGTTTGACACAAAACATCTGTCAGCAGTTTGACGGCACCACACACAGACCAACTGTCAACGAGACGACGTCAAATTGCGATGCAATTCACAATGGCGGCGCGTCGTTCTTGTTCGGCAACTTGCACGGAAATTTTAATTTTGTGGAACCCGCTTCGACAAACTCGATGTGCGATCGGTACCAAACACCAAACTATGTCGATGCTGTTTCAACCAGAAACGAAGAAGTATGCTTTCCTGGCATAACTAACAGCTTTAATGAGGACACATCGTCAGAATTAAGCTTATTCCACCCGAAAGACGACGTGATGCTGTGTACCTCGATTGATGACGGAGCAATCGGAAACACACTCGTGCCGTCATGCGACAACCCGAGTAGTAGTTTCGAATACATCGTTTCGGACAATGCTTGTGTGAAACAGTACAACTGCGTAACTCAACCTTCCAATTTGGCCATGCCAGACGACGACAAGGAAGAGTATTTCCAAAACGAAGACGCAGCAGAATTGTTCCAAACAATCAGACAACATGGCGCATCTCGAACGGAAAGTGTTGGAAGCCTGCTGTGTAATACTAAATTTGCGTTTCAGAGCGAAACACAGGGCAACCTGGAAACTCTTTTCGAATTCCCTGCCGAATCAGACATTGCTGAATGGAATTTTAATTTTGGCACTGCTGTAAATGTATCGAATTTAAATCTAGCATGCATCCATTCACCGTCAGATATAACATCTAGTTGTATTTCATTTCCGGATACATCCAACTCCATATGCGACAACTGGCACATGGTCGAAACTCGTGACGAATCCTTGGGAGCTATCTTCGACACCGATATAACAGCCGTTTTCGATTGTTCATCGACGGAACGCCAACACCGACAGGTTTGCCACAGTGTATGTTGCATCGACGACATTGGACGGACAGACTGTCGGTGTACATCCGGTAACAGGTTTCCGCTGACGTTCGGCAATATTACCGATCACACAAGAAATTACATCGAATCCGCGACGAACCTTTCCGACTGGGAAAGCACCCCCGACTGCTCCGCGCCAGGGATGTTCCCTAGCATATTCCCCGATCACACGGTTCACAAGATCTCAGCCTGTCAGCTCAGTCACATGGACTGCATCTCCGCGTCGTGCCAAAATAACTCCGTTCGAGATTACTCGTCCGCCGGACTGTCTAGAAGTTACCTACCTACGAGCAACGGCATGCCAACATGTAGAGATGACCTGTCGGATTGGTACGATGTTACGTGTTCTAACATATCTTCGCTGGTCGACAGCGACGGCTTGAAAGATTGTCTTGCCTCGGACAGTTCTAACAGTAGTTGCCAGCGAGTCATTGACTCTAACTGCGACTTAGCAGAATATGACGACGATGTAGATAAATGTGCCAACGAGGCCCTAGATTTGCTGTTGTCGATTATCGAGGCTCACCCGAATAGCGGTTGTGACATGGGCACTCTCTGAAAGCACAACACGTGTAGACCGAATGGCCATTGTGTGTATTCCATTTTAAATAATACGTTGATAAAAACGTTGTTGGTTTCTTATTGAGAAGATGTCTCCACGCCCGTCCTAGTAATGAAAAGTGTTCCCAATCGAATGGTGTTGACGTCCGTGCATGATACACCAAGCAACATGCTCCTGGTGTAATATATACGAGCAGTTACGTCATTGGTTTATTTTGAGTTCAGCAGTGTTTCAACAGTGCGCAAAACGTCGATTTTTTATCAACCATATCTAATTAATTACGCCAAACGTGGTTTTATTATCGGTGACGTGTTCCCACTTCATGTACAGAACGCAATTGCGAGATATTCTGATAAAAGATACGCATCCCATAATTATTTGAGGTTTTGTGCGTGCGTGCATGTGTGCTCGTGTGCGCACGTGTGTTTGTTTGTTTGTTTGTGTGTGTGTGTGTGTGTGTGTGTGTGTGTGTGTGTGTGTGTGTGTGTGTGTGTGTGTGTGTGTGTGTGTGTGTGTGTGTGTGTGTGTGTGTGTGTGTGTGTGTGTGTGTGTGTGTGTGTGTGTGTGTGTGTGTGTGTGTGTGTGTGTGTGTGTGTGTGCATGTGCATGTGCACAGATTGATCCTGATTGGTAAATGTTTGCCGTATAAGTAGACACTTTAACATGAGTGTGTCTGCTTCTTCGTAAGAGCGTTGCAGTTCTTTAATATCTAGACCTACCGAGAACACACACGTGTCGCGATACGTGTCAGAAACGAAACGAACAAAACCATGTCGCCGAGGATGCATCTATGGTGATCTTTATTGCGATACGCCGTAAGTCATTGCCGCAGATACGGCCAACAGTACACCGTAGCAACTGCAGCCGACAATAAAGTACCACCTGACGACGCCACCGTCTGATGCCCACGATCCGATATCCGCGTCGGCCATACCTTGGGCGTTGGCGTAGGGGTGACTGGAGGTCCGGCAGGGTTGTCGCTCAGTTTCTTGAAAACCGGAGCGGCCGGGTACCCGAGGAAGTCCACTTTGACCGAGCTGATGTCTACGCAGCATTGGGCGAGGAACGAGAACGTGTAACAATAGTCCGGGTACACGTCCTTAAACGGGGCTTCGAATGTCATCAGGAAGTTGTCCGGAGCGACGCTGATGACGAGCGAACCCTGGCGGTGTACATGCACACGTCGGTTTTTTACTCGGATTATAGCCTATGTCCCTGCCTGGTGGAACGTGAACTACAGATCAACTGCACTTTACTTACTTTTACTTTACACGCACACACGCACACACGCACACACGCACACACGCACACACATACGCACAAACGTACGTGCGCGCGTGCGCGCACACATACACACACACGCGCGCGCACATACACACACACACACACACACAAACACGCACACACACACATACACACACACACACACGCACACACACACACACACACACACACACACACACACACACACACATACACACACACACACACACACAACACACACGCACACACACACACACACACACACACACACACACACACACACACACACAGCTTGATACAGCAAGAGGAGGTGTGGAGAGACAGCTAGTCACTGACCTCGAGCATCTCCCCGTATTTGTAGCGTAGTTCGCCGTTATAGGTCAGTCGAACGCTGATATTGCCAAATGCCCCATGGCGATAGAAACCAACGTAATTTTCTGTCTGCAAAGTACACTATTCACGTTGTATATATGTCTGCATATTGAAACACTGGCATTGTCGTAACCGAATGAATAACATGATTTCTATATAATATTATTCTCAATATAGTCCACCTGCCTTCAATCAGTGTTTCATATGTGAGATCAGTATTATACGGCCGACCCCAACATAAGTGATAGGCTACGAAACGTGTCATTGGCAATTGTATCATTAGCGGTTGCGTTATCAGAACTATATTCTTATGAGATAATTGTATGTCTGATACATCGCCGATATATCACATTATATATCTTGGTTGAAATCTATAATTATGTTTGACATGAAAGTATGCATAAGTCCTTATAAATGCGTATTATATATTTTCATTGGACCGACCGACCGACCGACCGACCGACCGACCGACCGACCGAACGACCGACCGACCGACCGAACGAACGACCGACGCCTCCGTCTTCCTCCAGGGCCAAGTACCTGGCTATTAAATATACACAAATCCGCAGCGATGTGTCGTAAATCTGCCTAGTATGAAGACTACTTTCTCGTAGACAGCTACACAATAATTTTATTGTCAATCGAATTTGACGATTACAGGAACATATGTGTTATATATAAAGAATTTTACAATTGAAGTATACGGCCAAATTTCACCTCGCATCAAACAAAATACCGTATCAGATTGTATGGTGCAACGCTCCACGCATTTACATTGGCGCCATCTTGTGGCTTGATAACCATTCCATTGTGTCAAGTAGGAGAACGTGCCGCAGAAAGCCACGTGTATCAAAATCACGTAAGTAAATAGCATTAACTAACTATCCTATCGTCGTGTTTTCTTAAATGAATTGTCAGTTCAGTGGCCAGTGAGCCAAAGAATCGAATAAACTGAGCGTCTCGGAGGAGATGCGCATACAATACTCGTATTGGTACATGTATATGTATTACAGGTATGTATATATATATATATATATATATATAAATATATATATATATATATACATATATATATATATATATATATATACATATATATATATATGTATATATATATATATATATATATATATATATATATATATGTATATATATATGTATATATATATATATATATACATACCTACGCGGATAAATGCAGATTGCGCACCCATCTGTAGATCGCGCACCCATCTGTAGATCGCGCACGCACCTACGGATGGCGCACGTGGAAGGTGTTTGTTTGATTTGTGCAATCTGCCGATTACGTTGCGCAATCTGCACAATTTACATCCCTGGGCATCGGATACTACACTAGTACCAGATAATCTTAAAAAGAGGCAACCGACGTATTTGTGCCAGCTGTAAATCTAACCACAATTCAGCTAGATGCAGTTTCTGGACCTGCGCAATCTGCAGACGGGTACGCAATCTGCACATCTTCCAGTTTCCGAAGATGGCGTAGCACAATCCAGCGCATCTGCAGAATGCTCAGGTGCAGCAAATGCGCCCAACATATAGATAGGGAAACCAGCACGACGTGTGACATGGGTAACGACACCTTTAGACGCCAGCAGGCGGGCAGGGATCCGGCGGTGACAACTGCCTTTTGTAGTGGAGGGTCCGAGCCACGAGGGTCGTTGGCGGCAGCGGTGCCGATCGGGGCCCACGGCATGGGGAATGAACAAGCTGTTGTCTCGTTGAGAAACGGTGTCTCCTCTGTTAGAAGCAGAGCACGACACGAAAGAATAATTGTAATTGTACAATTTCTCGCGTTTTTTTGCTGATATACTAATATAATAACCTCCATTTGTGGATATCTTAGGGCTACGTACAGGTTTTTTGTACGTTATTTGAGACACAAGCTTAAGGTTTACGTGTGATGTGAGCTAGACGTGCAATGAGAGAAGAAATGGGCATAAAACACTTAAAGATGAAAGTAGCCGGACACGGAATGAGATGTTTAGGACTGGCAGCGAATGAGAGAAAACAGACTGTCAAAAAAGAGCATAGAAGGAAGAAGAGGATGGCAAACGAGATGTAATGACAGCGTGAATCGGGACATTGGGAGGGTAAGTGTGAACAGCCATGAATGGAAGGTCACCGCGGAAGACAGGGAGAGAGGGGGGAGGGGGCGGGAGGCGGAGCAAGAAAAGCGGAAGAAGCTACCAATTAAGTGACATGTACCCCACCCCTCACGGGAGCAATTGGAAGAAGAAGCTCGATATCTAAGAAAAGCTATGACATAAAAGGACAGGGAACACCCCAGTAATGCTGCAGTAACGGTACGTTTATAGACGTGTCAACAACAGCGCTGAGGCAAATCACTCAACCGTGAAAAGATTAAAGAGAAATAAACACATTGCGCATACTGGGCAATTTATCACCGCTTCAAACTTATAGCAGACACTAAGTTTATGGCATCGGATAAAAAAACCTAAACTGACAGGCTATATGCTAGGTATTGTGATATGTTCGGTGCATATATGTTTTTTTCCAGTTTTGCACTGGTAACACACTGTAAGCCATTTATATTTTATAACAAGCGACACTTAAATCGTTCTTACGGAGAATAAGATCCAGTGCATATCGAACAATGATGGCTGACGGTTCCGCGATTTCAGTGGTCCGACCTGGTCCATTCGTACAGACCCAGGCGCCGCCTTTCACCTCTGGCAACAACACCATTGTGCAGTGGTAGTTCATCGAAAATCCTCGCTGTGCCAACTTCAAATAACCTGCGTGAAACAAGATTTGAAACGATTGCCACCGCGAGCAAAACTCACCAACGGCAAGTGGTCCAGGAAACCAAGCTTATCGAGAGCCAATCATTTTTTGCATATTATAGACACTGTGTAACCAACCCTTTTCTGATATTTGCTAATTTTTTTTTTAAACATATTCGAGAATTTACACAATCAGCAGGTAATTTGTTTAGTTCTGTGAAAATGATTTAAAAACAATCTAAACTACATTATTCTTACATTGACGTTACATTTTATTCTCCAATTCATCCACCTTTGCTAAGTGATAAGTTCTAATGGTTTCGATATGTTTTGTTACCAGCCAATGCCTTAACCATTTCTATAGATACATTTAATGTTTAGTTTGCGTAGACGGCATACTGGAATAAAATAATAACCGCACGCATTTTTTGGGGAAATAAATCCTACTGCTTTAATTCAGTGCATCTAACATCACCGTAACTACATAAAAAAAATATGCGAGTGTGCGTGTGCGAGTGTGCGTGTGCGCGTGCGCGTGTGCGCGTGTGTGAGTTTGTGCTTGTGTACTTTTGTACGTATATACGTATGCACGTATGCACAAAACGGGAAAATTTTTAAAACAGAAATACCTACAGCTCAATTGTGAAATGATATGTATTGAAAAAAATAGCAGGTAATATATACATGTATTATTAGCTAAACTATATAATATAAAATAGAACACTATTGATGTTATGTACGGAATAAAAAAAATTGATAATATCTTAACCATGGACTGTCGTGGTGCTGTGGTTAAGCTAAAATGGCGTTCGAAAAATAATAACAGCACAAGTGCATCATTTCCAACGTGATAAGGGTTTGATAAGTATTTCAATTAAGTTACCAATAATTTATGACAAAATCTAAAAGAATAAATAAGTTCACTTAATTTAGAATCTAGCAAATAGTTACAATTACATCTGACATTATAATTACTCCGCTAATTTACAGAAGTAAAGAAATTTAAACGCAGTGTATTATTTACTGATTATTAAGAACGTCCGTATATAACAATTTGGCAAAGAGCACTGTTCTCTGTAATTTTGTAAAAACATACTTTGGCATAACTAATAAATCCTTGTAATCTGTGTGTTAAAATATTGTTCCTTGTGTGATCCGAAGTGCTGTTTATCTGTAATGGAATGGCATACCTAATGCATCGTTTGTCGGATGTTGTCATGTATTCGTGTATTAATGTTGAGAACATTTCTATTTAAAGTAAATGGACATTTTTGCCAATATACTGGTAATGTCATGTGCACATATTTATAATAGAATGTGTAGTTTCTTAAACAGCGGCTCAGTATGTGAATTATATTTACTTAAGCATATTATTCTAATTGCTTTTTTCTGAAGTATGATAATTCTCTTACATTTAAAACCCCATATCCTTAGGCCATAATTAATATATGGTAACATTAATGAGTTACATAAAATAATTTTTACATTTAATGGGAACAATCTTTTTAATTTGTTTAATATCCAAATCAATTTAGAACATTTGATTGAAATAGTTTTAATATGAATGTCACAGCTTAGGTTTTCTTGCAATGTTACACCTAGAAGATTAATGTGTTGAACTCGTTCGATCCTGGTTTAATCTATCTTGAGTAGAATATGATTACTTGTTCAATTGCCAGTTTATGTATTATATATTCGGATTTCTTTATATTTAAAGTTTATTTATTTAAAGTCGTTCGTTCACCATGTCTAATTCTGTATTAAATTTTTAATATTCGACATCTTTGAGACTTATGTTTAAAGATTGGATGACAGTAAATAAAGTTGTATCATCTGCATACATTGCATATCTATGTGTCTCACGTGACTTTGGTAAGTATATTAGAAACAGAAGTATGCCAAGCTTAAAGCCTTGTGGTACACCTGTGGTAATAGGCAGGGTCTAAGAAATATTATCATTATAAATAACGTATATTTTCAAATACCTTTCCATTAGCTTTAGAGCGATGTCGCATATTCCATACAGATGTAGATTGCTTAAAATAACTGTGTGATCTAAAGTATGAAATGCTTTTGATAAATCTAAAAATATATAGGTGTTTCACTTGAATCCAGTGCGGTTATTGTTCGGTTGATGACTTACATGATGAAATATTCAGTTGAATGACCAGATTTGATACCGTACTGGTTAGCATTAAAATATGAATATATCTGAGTATGCATAACTGTTTCAATAACCTTAGAGATTACAGGAGTTATCGGTCTATAGTTACAAAACAATATTTCGTCATCCATTATAATTTTTTAAAGATAGGAATTACTTTCACAATCTCCATCCTATCTGGGAAGATTCTAGTATGTAATATTGATTAAGAAGCAACGTTAAGGGTTTAATTATATTAATTTTAAATAGTTTAATTGTTTCAGTGTAACACCATCACGACCAGTGGGTTTTGCAGGGAAATCGTGAATTATTTTGAGTATTGATTCTTCATTTATTTCTTGGAATTGGAAACGCATTTCAAAACTTTCCTAGATAGAAATTATGATTGTTATTACTCGCGCATTTGATTTTGTTAACAAGATTTTCTCCTATGTTTGTAAAAAATAAATTAAATGTATTTGCAATTTCTGTAGCATCAGTTATTTTGCGGTCTCCTTCTCTAAAATATAGAGGTAATGATCTAGTTTTGTTGGATCTTTGCAACATTTCATTTATAGTTTTAAGTTTTCCTTGTGTCATTTTTATATTTGTTAAACAGTTGTTCGTAATATATCAGTTTGGCTTCTCTGATACTTCTTTTTATGATGCAATTATACGTTTTTAAGTTTGTCTTTTTGATGAAATAATCAATCGATGTAGGATTTGTCAGCACAAGCTGTTTATTTAGGTTGTTTCTGTATTTAATAGATTTAAGTGTGCCATGTGTTATCCATAAAGAGTTTTTGTGTTTATATTTATTAAACGTGACTAATTTATGTGGCATATGTTTACAATTTGCCTTTTTATGTAAATCAATTAGTATTTTGTAATTATTATTTGGATCATGCGAAGGACCTTGATCTAATTTCTCCATAATATTTGAGTTAATTAATTCATTAGCAAAATTTGACATATATTTTTCATTTTGTAAATGTAATTTAATTAATCTAGGAGGACACATTTTAATTGGAACAATGTCAGTAAGTATAAAATATGGTTGGTGGTCTAAAAATTGTTTCCTTAGAATACCTGCTATTGACAATAGCGTAAATTGACTAAGCTAACCAAACAAATTGTCGATCAATGTGCCATTTAGGGCGGAAAATATGGGAATGATATTTTTTGAAAGAAGCTCAATCCTGTTAAAGTGTTGTAAAACTCACTGAAATATTCGTTTTCATGAATTGTAAGCAAGTTTATATTTAAATCCCCAGCAATGATAACTTCCGAATTTTTGCAATCAAGTTGTGATAATAATAATACAAATTCATCAATAAAATGCTTGTAATCAACATTTAAGTCTCGTGATAGTATATATATATATATATATATATATATATATATATATATATATATATATATATATATATATAGACTGTAATGAAACTGTACACGTTTCTCTGTCCACAAAACCAAACTTCCAGTGTGCAATCCACAACGCAAGTAATTATCACTGTCGCTTCACATAGCCAATTCAAGTAACTATGTGCACAGGTCACCACCAGCAATGGCGTCTCACCTCTGTACGTGCCGATCTGGAAGCCCATGCCAAACGTGTCAAACATGTCGTCAACGGGGAAACGTGGTCTCTCAATCGCCAGTGTCTCCCATGGCGCTGCTATCGCCGGCTCGTACAGTTCCTTCAGTGCTTCCGGTTTTACGAGCATTCTGCCATTCTTGTCCTGGAGTCGGACACATGACATCAGTTACCAAGTGTTATCAAGGTTGTCATACAGAGCAAAGAACCTCGATGCTAGGTAAACAAAAAACGTTTGGCCTATCGAGAGTCCAACAATTGGCCTTTGGCCAAGTTTGTTAACCATTAATATTAAACAAATGTTCTTATCTTTATATTAAACCGACTGCGGATATTGTTTAAACAATTCTTATTTGGACACCAAAGATTTGTGATGGGCTAAACCAGCTGAGGAAGTCGTTTTAATATTATTTGACCGTTATCACTATACTTCGAATGCTGCGAGGTTCACCTTGCCGTCAGCTCGAATGTGAAACGCCATCCATTTCGCCATGTCGCGAGCAGACGACCAAACACACGCGGACGGACAACGCCAGTTTGTCATCCTGCAAGACACCCCAGACGTTATGTCAGATACAGACCACGATAGAAGAAAAGGATATGTAACTTACTACGTTCTTTCATCCATATTATCCAGCTCAACACTATATACAGAGGAGCAAACGTGTGTGTGTGTGTGTAGTGTGTGTGTGTGCGCGCACACGCGCACATGTACGTGACTGCATGCACGAGCACGTGTGTGTATGCAATCGCGTGTGTAGGCACACTCGGTCGTAGCCATACACACACGCGCGCGCCCGCACGCGAGTATGCACGCACCACACACACACACACACACACACATACACACACACACACACACACACACACACACACACACACACACACACACACACACACACACACACACACACACACACACACACACACAATACGTGCCTTATATGACACACTGTGTGTGAGTACTTGCTTAATTTTCGAAAACGTTCTCTAGATGTTTAAGTTTAAATCCCATCATTTCGTAAATGTAAGTAAATGTATCGTGTATCAATACGTACGTTAAGAATCTTCCGTCGTTGTTTGAAACGTGTCTCCTATTAGTTGTATCGTAGAAGTACGATCTGGCTACACCGTTACCCCAGTTGCTGTTTCTGATCTCGGTTCCAAGTTTTGTGTCCTGCATTCCTGACAGACAATGCAGTAATATATTCTACACAACTTATCACAATTGCCCACTACAACAAATACATATATAAACACACACACACACACACACACACACACACACACACACACACACACACACACACACACACACACACACACACACACACACACACACACACACACACACACACACACACACACACACACACACACACACACACACACACACACACACACACACACACACACACACACACACACACACACACACACACACACACACACACACACACACACACACACACACACACACACACACACACGTGTGTGTATATATGTGTGTCTGTGTATGTGCGTGCGTGTGCGTGTGCGTGCGTGTACGTCGTGTGCGTGTTTGCGTGTGTGCGTATCTGTGTATATGGGTGTGTCCATGTTTGCTGGTGAGGAGAGTCGACAGAAGTGGGCTGGGCATGCGGAGGGAATGGGGGAGAACGGCTGTCAAAGAAAAAGAAAGTAGATGCCCGAAAGATGGAGGGGAAACGGAGACGAGGAAGACCTACAATGCGATGTGAGGATTGTGTAAAGAGATACTTGGAAGGATTGTGAGAGTTAATCTAGTGTTACTATATTATATGAACACGTATACGTTATATAGAAGATTTTGAAATCAAAACCAGGATGAAACAAGGATGCATATTATCCCCTTTCCTCTTCTGCCTGTGGATCGTCTGGGGTTGTTTCTTTCATGACCCAGTCGATCCCCAGGCAGGAGAGAATGAAAGAAACAATACTAGCAGAGAAAAATAGCACCAACTGGACCTTCACAGTTACACTAGGTGATCTAGACTTTGCAGATGACATGTCTCTCTTGTCGCACCGCTATGGAGACATCAAAAAAAGTGAGGAACTTGCCAGAAATGCTGGGAAACTATGGCTAAAGATCAACACCAACCAAACAAAGGCGCTGCGACCCAACTGCCAAACAGCAGACCCAATCACAATTGGAGGAATAAATATTGAAGAAGTGACCGAGTTTACCTACCTTGGGACCAAGGTGACAACAGATGGAAACTCGGAGTCTGAGGTCAAGACAAGGGTCAGCAAGGCAAGAGGGGGACTTGCGGCACATAAGAACATCTGGAAGTCCAATAAGATCAGCAATAGAACCAAAATCCGCCTGTTCAAGAGCAACGTCCTGAATGTGCGGTTATATGTGGCGGAATCATGAAATATCACCAAAGGCATATGCCAGATGCTGGAAGTGTTTCAAAACAAGTTTATCCGAAGGATTCTGCGAATCTACTGGCCAAATAAAATTTCACACGGAACTCCATGAAAGGACAGGTATGCAACCCATCTCTCTTGAGGTTAAACGCTGAAGATGGAGATGGATCGGACACATCTGCAGAATGCTGCTGACATCCATTCCAAGAGTGGCCATGCGCTGGTCCCCTGGTGGCAAGAGAGCGAGGGGGAGACCCAAGGAGACATGGAGGAGATCAGTGGAGCGGGAGATGAAGACACTTTGGTGGAGCTGGGGTCAAGTAACTCAGCTGGCAGCAGACATACAACATTGGCGTTATTTGGTGTTGGCCTTTATGTGTAAATCCACACGAAGAGGATTAATAAGTAAGTAAGTATACGATATGCACGTTTATGCTCATTTGAGAAAGGGATGGAGTCAACACGTGTTCGTAACATATAGTTGATTTGCAACACTAAATCGTTGCAACATCTCAGTCGCCGCCTTCACCCTCACATTAATCCTGCTCGGCCTTTCGTTTGTCCGGTATAAGTACAGTATTTTCAATTCCCATGTTAATTGTAGCCTGGCTGATTTATCTCTGTCTCTTCCCTTTTTCTAATTTTGGTAGTCAGCATGTCTCCACTGCTAGCAGCCGCACAAATAAAGATGGAAAGAAATATGTTTAAGCATCACGTATCGGGAGAGAAAGAGAAATATATGGGTAAGAGAGAAGACAAAGGTCATTGCCGTGATAGAACAAATCAGAAGACAGATAAGTGGACCTGGGCAGGGCAAATCAGTAGATCACGAGACAACCAACGAATATCGCCTATCACCACCCGGAAGACCGGCGAGGCGGTGAAGAAGCGAACTAGATAAGTACTGGAAGGGCACCATCTAGCAGGGGATACCGCAAAACAGGCAGATGTAGAAAGGGCATGATGAGGCCTTCGCCCAACCACAGGACACCACTATGATGATGATGATAATGATAATTATGATCATGATGTTGATGTTGATGATGATGATAATGATGATGATGCCTTCACCCCAGCAAGTGTCCCACCATCTTGAATGAAAGTTTATTCAAAACATTCAATACAAACAAGTCTAACTATAATACAAGTGAGAATGTGTAATGTACTATGTTTGAAGGGGGTAAACAGGAAGTCATTGACTTGTATATAAGTATACCCTTGACATGTACATTTAGATATTAGTGTTACGTTTATTGAACTTGCTATTCCTCTATCCTAGCAATCATAATTGATATCATGTAATGAAAGATATTCATGTTCAATATTTAAAGTATATGATACATAGACACGTTAACAAATACGGTAGTTACCGCAATGGCCGAATTTTATTTATTCATGATTTTATTTACATTTCCAAAACGATATATTTTTGAAATATCTTATTTCGTCGCCATCTAGCTTCTTTTTATTTTTCAAGTTAACCTTAACTGACTTCCAATATCTTCCCTCAGGTCATCCTCCCCCCTTACAGCCACCTCATGTGCTGCAATCATTGTCCGGCCTCAGTGATTCTCCGGGCCTAGTTGTTCTCATAGAGTTCCAGTCTAGACCCGTTATTGCTGCTGTCCAGTGCAGCACTTATTACGTCTGATTGTAGGCCTATCGTCTCGCATAAACGTCGTGAGTGACATTGCATTGGTTTGACACAGCTCTATGCTCCTACAACAGCTCCTTTTAACAACATTTTGTATCTGTCTTAAATTATGCAACCCTCCAACCCCGCTTGGAATATGTCAATAATATTACGGTTCGATTGCGTCATTGAATGCAAACGTATTACTAAACACCTATGCGCAAGAGCAGCAGCAGAAGCCGGGGAACAACCAATGAAGAAGATCAGCTGGCCTTCAACCTCCGAGTGTTGGGTGTGCTCCAAGATCCGGAAAAATTAAGCTGGCGCTATTCCCAACTGAATTAACGGAAGAGCTTAAAGAATTACCTGTAAACGACATTGACGTCAATCCAGAAGACATTACAAGAAAAAGACACTCGCATCGGTGAGTTAGATGCTCGTGTGATCTCCCTAGAGGAGGAAGTCGGCCGCCACGGCCAGTGCACGAGGCGGCCGAATCTTTGCTTCCAGGGGATCCCTGAGACCCAGGCGAGAACACTACAGAAAAAGTCATCGCCATTATCAACAGTGTCATG
Organism: Escarpia spicata; assembly: GCA_963995525.1. NCBI lineage: Eukaryota > Metazoa > Annelida > Polychaeta > Sabellida > Siboglinidae > Escarpia > Escarpia spicata. The sequence goes on along the minus strand of OZ023215.1, from coordinate 41,253,545 downwards.
GAAGTGACACCCCCGCTAGAAGTGCTAGACACCGCACGCAGCCACAGGATTGGCCCTGTGCGCGAGGGGGTCACTAGGCTTCGCGTTACAATTGTTCGCTTTGAGCAAGAACAGGTGAGAGAGACCCTGGTGTTCCAACAAAGACAATTCCCGACCGCATCTACATCAATGAAGATTTGATGGCTCAGAGAGCAACGCTGGCATACGAAACCCGAAAATTGAAGAAAGAAAAGAAGATTGGAGATTGCTGGACTTTCAACGGAAAGATACTGGTCAAGAAACTCAACGGCTACTGAGATCAAGTCCAAACATGATTTGAACGTCTATTGAACGGTAAATCCCTTCACATCTGCCGTTTTGGGCAAACGCATTGCTTTTGGTTAGACATATTGAATACCTTATGGGTATTATTTCTTTGACTGCTATGGTATCACGAAACGGTATTTCATGTTAAATGTTTTGTTTACTCGGTCAACATATTTCAATGATCATACCCGACATATATGTGTACATATAAGTTATATACATATATGTATACATCTAATTTAATGAGTACATTCGTTTATTAATATGATAGGCTGACATATCTCACTAATCGCGACTATTGTATTGTGACTTGTTTTATTACCATTTCTCTTGGTATTCAGATGACCTCTGTTGTACGCACCGTTCTTTTTATTGGTTTTGTTTTTGTTAATCCTAACTACTAATGTTTTTAGCAACACTCATGTGTACTTTTCGTATCAATCATTGCTTAATACTGTAAAATAGCAGCCTTTCTGTAAGAAGTTAATCTGATCAGTTTAAAATTTAGCTTAATACGTTTTCAGGAATGCTGGCTTTCTGAGAATGCTGATATGTGTCATTTGCAACTTGAGGGATGTCATTGCATTACGCAAGACATGCATGTAGCAATAAAGGTTGACTTGTCATTTTGTTAACAAAAATGTTATTACAAATAATTTTATCGAAGCGCATGCATTATGAATCTTGTTTTTACAAATTCAAAGATAATATTTTAAAAACATGGGAAACAATCAATGTAATTCTTTCTAGAATACACATAAAAAAAACCTTCCCTATTTCCTTTGTTTACAATTAAAATACCACAGCAGATAAAACAGAAAGAGCAAACATATTTAACTCATTTACCAGTATCGGCCCAAATTTAGCCAACCAAATACAACACTCCACAAACGAAACGTTTAAACTTTACCTTAATGGACAACGTAACAACGTTTTTAATTTTCAACATATTAATGAAGAAACAATATATAAAACAATAAATGATATGCATCCAATCACAGGTTGCGGATTTGGCGGTATTTCTTCTCTGCTATTAAAGTCACTTAAACCTGTTTTGATCAAATCTTTAACTTTAATCACAAACCAAATATTAACTACGGGTACCTTTCCCGATAAACTAAAAAATTGCCAAAGTAAAACCAATTTATAAAAATGGTGACGATACCCTATTCTGCAACTACAGACCAATATCAATCTTACTTGCAATATCAAAAGTAATAGAAACAATTATTTACAACCAGCTCGAATTTTTTTTCTTCAAAATATATAAACCTATTAACGATAACCAATATGGATGATATGAAAATATGAAAAAAAACTTTCAACTGAATTTGCCGCTCTTGAATTAATTAATAGGATATTGACACGTGTGGATAATAATGAAATACCTGTAAGTATTTACCTGGACTTGTCAAAAGTTTTTGATACTCTGAGCCACTCAATATGAATAGATAAGTTAGAGTTTTATGGCGTAAACGGAGTAGCTTTAGACATATTCAAAAACTATTTAAACAACATAAAACAATATGTAGACACTGAAGAAGCCCAATCAGTAATGCTTGCTATCTCAACAGGCGTACCACAAGGATCAATTCTAGGCCCTTTGTTATTTATAATTTACAATAATAACATTGCACAATCTAGTCAAAATTAAACTTTATTATTATGTATACCAATAACACGACCCTCTCAAGTACACTAGATTCTTTTGTACAATCTCAAAATATGAAAACGAAAACTTCTTAATCAACTCAGAACTGGATAAAATTAACGAGTGGCTTAATGTAAATAAATGTAAATAAATCAAAGCAGCTAGAAGAAATAATAATGGGGCATGATAGTGCTGTTAGTTAGAGCCATTGTGTAAGTCACGATGTAGGTACTATCCATATGCATATCACTGTGGTTCGTTCGTTATCTACTAGTAACAAATATTACAAACAATATAACATATTTTAATTTATCAATTTAATTTTTTCACGAAATGTCAAATCGAATGGAGAAAAAGGCGCCGTCGGCAATCAACCAGTCAGTTCCTTTGTCATGGTAATCACTATGCTGATCCGAAAGTTAAACATGACTGACAGTTAAGCCATGGAAGGAATCTGCAAGCCAGCCAACCAACCTCAAAACCCTATTAGGGGAAGGAGGTGGTGTGACTTACCAAATAATCCTATGAACAGCGGAAGCAGTTTACTCTCCTCCCGACCATGGTTGCCTAAAATTAATTACAACGATCCAGACGTATCTGCACCTTAATCAATAAATAGTTATTGTTAATGTCACAATCCCCATAAGCAGCAGCTTCGCATTTGACGTTTCTTCAATTTCCGTCGAAGTTCTCGAACAATTCTTCCTGTAGATCGCCTTGTCACCGCAACAAGAATGACGTTGTGCAAGCCGGAGGTTGGTTCGGAATGGAAATTTGGTTCACATCAGAACGGCAACAAAATACATCCGTTGTCATGTAGAAATAATGGACGTCATGTGTTGAGAGTCCCGCACCGTTTGGGTGATTAACCATATTAAATCTTTTTCAGAACTGCTTTAGTAATAATATAACATAACAGCCAAACAAATATACAACTAAATATACATATTTACTTACGAAATAGAATTAACACATTGACCATGTTCAAGAATTTAACTTCTTAGGCACAACTATCCAAGACACATTAGATTGGACGGCTCACACTGATAACATTTCCATCAAAATATCACGAACGCTTCGTAAATTAAATAAGTTAACGCACTTCATACCTATATGTGCTCTAAAGATAACACACAATTCGTTAATTGCGCCACACTTCAATTATTGTATTTTATTGTGGGGCTTTAATTATGTGTCATGTATCGTCTTTCATAATGTATGAAGCAATTGCAACTAAAAGCAAACTATATTTTAGTCTAACCGAGCACGGTATTCTGTTCTCCAATATCAATGAAGTGTTTTCCTATGAAATGAAACAGCCTTTGATAAATCACATGTAGGCTCATAATTATTATGCTGGATTATGGCGACCTTGTGTATATTCTACCGAATCGCTTCATATTTTACGGTGTGCACCACAGTGGGAGAATACGGATAAGTAGTCTACTGAATAATCATTTACTACTAAGTTGAATTGATTAATTGCAGTAAATATTCTTTTTTGGTGGGTGGCTCTCACGATAGCGTCTTTTGAGCCTTAGTGAGAGTCTCCAGACACAGACTAAGTATTGTTAAATTTGTGTTGCATTGTGTGCTTTTGTTTGTTTATTGTCGAATAAATATAAATTCTTCCAATTCCAATTCTCGTGACGTAGAATATGTTAAATATGATACACTGCAACATGACGTCACAATGACGTCATCGACATTTGAGTGAGCATAACTTCGGCTTACGTCAATGCGCCGGTGCGATGTCGATGCCCGCCATCTTCATGTCACGCTTGTTATCCATAGGCCTACAGGACATCTTTCGGTATATGATAGTCAACCGTTCGATGAATACGACCAAGCCATTACAGACGTCGCTGGCAGACTTTTTTTAGTTTTCTTGAAGCATGTCGTGTAACTTACAACTCTACGGCCATTTGACTAATGACGGACGACTAACGGCGCAAAAATCACAATTATAAGCCTGCGTGTTGACCGATAAGTATTTTTCAGTAAATCTATTGCGTTTCGTTGTTATTTTATAATCTACCATATGTAGTACGGTGTTGTCGATATTGGCATATTCACAACGGATACACGTTCTGTCAATAACTGTAGCAATTTCTAGCAATATGTCTATTTATTGATTGAGATCGTTTAGCATCTACCAATAGACATGTTCTGCCTTGGGAATGTCTGTGGGAAGAAAACACTTTATAATTTATGTATATATACATACATACATACATACATATATATATATATATATATATATATATATATATGTATATATATATATATATGTATATATATATATATATATAAACATACATAACGCCCGGATAAATGTAAGCGCGACAGTCGTAGCTTTTGCTAAATATATTCCCCTAGATACGCGCACACGCAGCAACGTCACCCGGGTATTATTTAATGCCCGCATAAATGTAAGCGCGACACCGTGTTGCTGCATTATTACGTACCGATTTTTCTAAACAAGTCGTTGACGTCATTTTCCCAAGTTTGCGCGCGCATCTTCTCGATCGCGTGAGCGGCCAGTAGGTAGTCGTAGGTACTGAATTCAAATTTCGACCGGAACTTGTGCGCCTCGGAAACATGCCGAATATTGCTGTTAAAATGTAGTCACAATGGTGTGCTTTGCTCTTGATACGTGCAAGACCCAACAGACAAAAACATGATATCCCATTCTATGTAATGTTCAAAACTGCATTTAATTTGTTCTGACTGTGATGTGTCAGCGTTAGGATCCACACCACACTCAAACGCACGCACGCACGCACGCACGCACGCACGCACGCACGCACGCACGCACGCACGCACGCACGCACGCACGCACGCACGCACACAAGCATGCTCACAGATCCTCGCTCGCAAACATACACACGCACACACGCGCGCGCGCACACACAAGCTCGCACACACACACGCTCGCATACACACACACACACACACACACACACACACACACACACACACACACACACACACACACACACACACACACACACACACACACACACACACACACACACACACACACACACACACACACACACACACATACGCACACACTCACACGCACGCACACAAAACACACACGCACACGACACGCACACAGAAAATACACATACACACGCACACGACACGCACACACACGCACACACGCACACACACACACACACACACACACACACACACCTAATCATCTCAGCTGTCTGCTTGAATTATTCTTCTTCTTTATATATCATTCTCCTTAACTTATTAATGTGACCATACCAATCGTAATAATGATAACAATTATGATAATAATAACAACGTACATATTTGGCCCCGAAATCATCAAAATAAATGCTGATATATATACCCCATAGCGAAATCCTTCGTGTTTAACTTCACCCCGGCGACGACGACGCCGCGGTGGTAGGATATACCGAGGCGGTGAGCCAACACGTCCCGCAAACTCGCCCACTGCGTCCGTGCCTCGTCCTGTAGACGACGTCAGCACATCAATATGTGATCGCTTCACAAAAAATGGAGCTTGTCAACATTCACCTGTTTGTGCAGAGCGTACTAATTCCCAGACCCCTCTTGGTATTATTAGTACAGTAGAATATTGGTGATTTTCCATAATAATTTAATTATGTTTCTAACAACCATTTAAGTATAATTGAGCTAAAGTATGTGGGTATGTTAACGATTTCCTCCAAGACGGTTTGCGCCACGGGCGTGATGCTTTCAGGGATTAATCTATGACCATTAGAAAGAAAGGTAACGATTATATTTGTTGAAATTCCCCATAAGCCTGCATTGCTTCTTACTTATTTATGTTTAAATCAATTGTTCGTAACGTAAAACGTACCTTGCAGCAATCGCAGAAACGACGCGCGCGAGGCGAATACTTCGGAAAACCGACCCACGCGTCTGTGCACGTAACGCTGCCTAGGGCAATTACATTTTCCGATCCCCCCAAAAATACATTCCACTTCTTTACAACCAACATATATATTAATGTGCCTAAATTCACTTTCAATTCTACCTACAACATGTTGAACTTCCACTGATCATTTGCAAGAAATCGTTAGTTAGATCTGCGAGCGTGTAATGGCGTATTGGCCCGAGGCATTTGGTAATTATTGGTATAATGACTGTCATGTATGAACCACCAAGATATCCCGTCCAGGGGGACGGGCATGTTTGCTAGTCACAATAATGTTGTTGTTCTCCTCCTGATTTTCTGTCATAAAGGGTGAGGCTGGCCTTGGTTCCGTTCCTTGATTTCAGTTTTATTTGTCTTCCTCTTCTTTTTCCTCTTTATCTTGCACTACTTTCTCTACCAACTCCATTCCCCTCTGTGGTTTGCTCTCGTTCTCCACTCCTCTCCCACACCTTTCAAGTATCTCTTTATGCCGTTCTCCCATCGCAGTCTAGATCTTCCTCGCCTCCTTGTCCCCTGCACTCTCTGGGCATCTGCTTTCTTTGCCAGCCGTTCTCCTCCCATTCTCTCCATGTGCCCAGCTCCTCACCACCTTCTTCTTAGGATTTTCTTTTACTCCAACCTCCACCCTCAATTCCTCCATTCTTCGCTTATCAGTTCTCTTCACTCCCGCAATTCGTCTTACCCAGTTGTTTTCACAAACCTGCACCCTCTCTTGTTGTTTCTCTGTCAGTGCCTTCGTCTCTGGGCCATATATGTATGCCGCGTATTGCGCATGTCATCCACCACACCTTCAACTTTCCTCCAAGCGTTTGCCCCTGCCTTTATCCTCCTGCGGTGTCTGAGTTACCGTCCCCGCATATTTTACAAATGTTTACAAATATTTGTTTTTCAATCACAATCGTTATGCGCATGCTATACCTATAATCAGTAGCCGGACAACATAATGATAATTAGGTAAATTCTATTTCGACCAAGTCCCTGGAAACCAAACTCAGATGCGTATCAGGCCAAAAGGGTTGGCTAGTCTCAAAATCGATAAGCAATATTAAAGTTGTCAATAGACGAATGGATACGCCAGGGAGCTAGAATGCATAAGCAAGGTTAACCCCGACCCCCCTTTTCGTACGCTACGTACGAATAGATAAATGTTGACAATTGCGACCGACTCGTAATGAGGAACTGTGCGGTTATTGCCGATAACAACACAACTTCAAAAATACGTTCACATTGAAAACGAGGCAGGTTCCCAAAAAATTGGCACATTTTGCTAACACGAATAAGTTAAACTGCTGGCCCGTAGCGTGGTTAATTATCTCGGAGTGCGTTGTTCGGCCTGCAACTGATAACAACTGTACTCTACGTCATCACATGTGTCATTATGTATGTGACATCATTTCCGCAACGAATGAACCAATTAGTCACTGCCGTGACGTAGCCAACTAGCTAGTTCCTTCGTAAACGAAACAATCAGTCACTACCGTGACATAGCCAACACGTTCCCTCATAAATGAAACAAACAGTCAGTCCCGATTATGAAATCATTATTGATTGCATCGCGGGACACAAGCTATAGACTATAAAGATACTTCCGCAACCTCTCAATTCCATGTAACCTAAATTCATCTCATACACAGGTTAGCATCGGCATCGTTTTTGATGCGTAGACCTACCTGCTGTACATATGAAATAGGAAGCGTTACGTTAATTTGACATCTAGACTGGCTCAGCAGCCATATTGCTTTCCCTGTAATTTCAGAGTCCCGCCGAATCGTGGCTTAATCAGAAACGCCTACATGAGATTAGGATTGCTTCAAGCGCTTTACACTGTACTCAATGGCAGACCTGGTCAATCGAACACCTGGTCAATCGAGTACTATATCCAGGTATTCAACCATACCGCCGAGCGAACTGGAGCAACGTAGAACTTACCCCACGTTCGACACGGCAGCGCAGGATTCGACCCCAGACTCTCTCGATTGAGAGTTCGATGCTCTAGACAGCGCGCCACCGCGCTCCACACATTAGAGTACGTTGTAATTAAATGTAGGCCTAATTAAATGTTTAAAAAGAATGTCAATATACAGAAGAAGTAACACAACGTTCGCGATTCGTGTACTCTTAGTACATCAAGTGACTGAGATTTAAATCTCCGATATGGGGATTTATTTGCTGTGTCAAAATGACAGAGACACCGTACAAACGGTGTAGAGTTGATATGCATGTCAACTTTGTATTACATGAATAACATACCTGCATTGTGAACTTCGGTCCAAGAATGTTACGCAGGGGGGCGTCCCAGTCGATGGAGCCGTTCTGTTCACTGATGGCAATAGCCGCCAGGGTCGCAGTGAATCCTTGGGTGAGATCGGACTGGCACAGGACTGTACTGGTTTGCATCGCGGCTGGTGTGGCGACATCTTGCATCCCAAAAGCTTGCATATGGTCAGTCGCGCCTTCTCTGACAATCGCTATAGATACGCCCGGAATGTTACGGCACAACATCATGTCTGAAATTACTCTTGTCAAACCCGAAAGCTGTGCTTGCGTGAAATCTGCCGCTTCTGTCAAACTGGTACAAAAGACCACCAGGCATGCAGTATATTCAAGATACATTATCGTACTTGAAGAACAACAGCTCCTGCTAATGACAATACGTTTAAGGAAATGCAGTTTTCCGTCACTGGATTGTGATGTCAGGCGTTGACGTCACCTATTATAGTGATTACGTTTTTGTTCCATTCTGTTCTTAAACTTATCATG
>OZ023215.1:41227385-41239885 GCA_963995525.1 Escarpia spicata | reverse complement strand
ACCGTTACATCCGAAACCATTTTTGTGTCCCAGAAGCCCATGTCCTCTCAACGTTTTCTGTAGTCATTCGCTTCCTTTGGCCTCTGATCTACCAATTATTTATATATATATATATATATATATATATATAATTAGTTAAGTACTTTTTCAAGAAGGACATTCTCCTATCTGAGATAATTGCTGGTAAACAGCCTCCAGATGGCGCCACGATAATGGTAATAGTACTGGTTTGTTGTTCCATGTCTGGGTATCAGCTAGTTTATAATAATTGGTTAGTTAGTTTGGTATTATTGTAGACTTGGTCGGTTATGTCAAGGGAGGACACTGCGCCATATTAAAGTTTCGCAAAACTTCCGGACAAGATTCACGCTGAGTCCGTTCAATGAAATGCTGGCGAGCTACGTCGTTGAGCAACTTCGAGGAACTTCCTGGGAGGAAGATATACAAACAGACATATTCGACAAAATTGGTATGTGACCACCTTGGTACGAGAATGTCCCAGTAATCTATTTCACAAATAAATGTATCTGGACATTTATACAAATGTGCGGAGTTCACCAATATAATAAGTATTCTTAAGCGTTATTGCAATGAATAAACTAGTGTTGTTATTTTTAATTTGTCAATAATGTTATTATTATAAACATCAATAAGTGATAATATTTGAATCCATTGTTGTTACGGATTACGCACGCACGCACGCACGCACGCACGCACGCACACACACGCTCACACACACGCACACATACACACGCACGCACACGCACAAGCACACGCACATACACACGCACACACACGCACACGCACGCACACACACACACACACACACATTCACTCACCGACACCGAAATGTGGTGACAATTGCGCGTATGTGAGAGTTGCGCGTGTGCATGCGCGTGTGTGTAAAGATGTGTGTGCGTGTGTTACGTGGGATTGAGGAATTGTTTGGTAACTAATTAAACTGTGGTCTCTGCAGGAATGAGCTCGAGTCGCATTGGCCGTCGTTTGACGGACAGTGAATGGGACAACGTGGCTATTGGTAGTACTGACGGACGGTCTAATACGGTAGAGGAAGAACATCGGATGCTCATGTAAGACAGGACCGTTTATATGCATGCATACATGCATGTATGCATACATGTATGTAAGCTTACATATATACATACATATATACATGCATACATACATACATACATACATACATACATACATACATACATACATACATACATACATACATACATACACAAACGCACACACGCACACACGCACACACGCACGATGCGCACACGCGCACACGCACACACGCGCACACGCGCGCACGCACGCACGCACGCACACACGCACACACGCACACACGCACACACGCACACACGCACACACGCACACACGCACACACGCACACACGCACACACGCACACACGCACACACGCACACACGCACACACGCACACACAGGCACGTGCGCATATGCACCTACTTACTATTTCCTGCTGCCTCAGGACAATGTGCCCGGCTGGTTGCATTCTGTCTACTTCAGGTGACATGATCAAATGGTTGGTCTATCATAATCAACTGGCACACGTAAACGTAAGTGTACATGTTTTATTAAATAAAAATAAATATATAAATATATATATATATACACACATACACACACACGCGTTAACATTAAATCGGCGTTTTCTCGTGCTTTAACGGTTACTCACACACACATATATATATATATACATACACACACACACACACACACACACACACACACACACACACACACACACACACACACACACACACACACACACACACACACACACACACACACACACACACACACACACACACACACACACACACACACATATATATATATTTATATATATATACACCGACCTTTGTATTTCATCCTCAATGTCTAAATGGAAAGATGATGTAGGAATATCTGAAAAATTCGAAATTAAAGAAACTGGTAACAAAGACTGATTTGTGTGTGTGCATATTTATTACACTTGAATTAATCAATATGATGCTATTTAAATCAACAAAATTATCGTTTATTATTACGTTTTCATCGACACTGTGGAGGTGACGGGCAGAGAGAACGCGTACAATGCTCTCTATAAACCAACAGCTATACTGTCGCCACAACGTCAATGGGTCCCTCGCTCTTTCGTTGACGATTCGCTAACCGGGTATGGCCTTGGCTTCTACACTGGCCGTTACAGAGGTATGATACACTGCTTTCGTTTCATTCTCCCCTTGGCTTTTTGTCAGGTGGGTGAGCACACAATTCGGCCTTCCTCTTCTTTTACTACCGTATATTTCCTTTGCTCTCTTTATGAATACTTCCTTCTTCCCTTTATTTGTCTTGCCCATCTCAAAAGAACTAATAAAAACATAAACGTTCTTCCTCTGTTAATGGAGTTGGTTGTACATGCACACGCACACACACACGCGCACGAACGCCATACACAAGCGCACACGCACACGCACGCGCATGCATACGTTCCCTAGCATAAGCCGGTGGTTTTGTTTTGCTGGCATTCAGGTGAAATCTATAACTGCGTCCGTCTACGCCAGCTACCACAGAAGCCTCCAAAATTTTAAGGAGGAAACCATATCCGAGACGGATAGTGAGATCTGACATAATAGTGCAATATAATACCATTTCTTCCAGGCTACCGGAAGTTGTCGCACGACGGCACGCATGGACAATCTCGCTGTTTAGTCACGCTACTTCCGGAAGCTGAAATCGGCGTTTTCTCGTGCTTTAACGGTTACAGAAATTCGCAACACGACTCCACACTTGAGCTGTTAAATATGTTAGTGACAGACATGCTTTTGGGTAAGATATCTATTACAATGCCTATGATTTCGGTGACAAACGCAAGCGTCTCTAGAACAGACATTGGAGTTAAACAAGGTAATTAAACTTCAGTTTACTGACATTTGCCAAGGTAGCCCTGACGTGACACCAATATGTGTGCGCGCGTGTGTGTGCGTGTGTGTGCGTGTGTGTGTGCGTGTGTGTGCGTGTGTGTGCGTGTGTGTGCGTGTGTGTGCGTGTGTGTGCGTGTGTGTGCGTGTGTGTGCGTGTGTGTGCGTGTGTGTGTGTGCGTGTGTGTGCGTGTGTGTGCGTGTGTGTGCGTGTGTGTGCGTGTGTGTGCGTGTGTGTGCGTGTGTGTGCGTGTGTGTGCGTGTGTGTGCGTGCGTGTGTGTGTGTGTGCGTGTGCGTGCGTGCGTGTGCGTGCGTGTGTGTGTGTGCGTGTGTATGCGAGCACGTGCGTGCGTGCATGCGTGCGTGTGTATGTGGTCGATGTTGGCTGACCGTGTAGAGCATCTAATTCATAATTACAAACTCCAGGCGTTACGCCGTGGATTACGCCAGCACAAGCGTGCAACTACACTTGGACACCAACAACCAGTTTTGTGCGGGAGTGGATACCAGATCAGCAGTCAATCTTCCATCAAACCAGGTATGTACATCACGATTGACAAAGTACTGTGTGAGGTATCCAATCTATGTATTGTCTTCTTCCCCTTTGCTCCCTTGTGGGGTGGGGTTCATGGCATCACATTCGTAGTTTCTTCCGCCTCTTTATCAACTCTCCCCGTCTTTCTCTGTCGTGTGCGATGATGTTCCATTCTTGGCTGTTTACACCACCCAAGGTCCCGTTTCACGCTGTCGTTCCATCTCAACCATGGTATTCCTCTTCGTCGTTTGCCACCCTCTTCTGCCTTTTATGCTCGTTTTGACAGTCTGGCTTCGCTCATTATTTGCACATGTCCTGCCCGTCTCATTCTGTTTCCGACTACCTTTATCGTTAGGTGCTTTTCATGCTAATTTGGTCCCTGAATTCTGTCCTCATCCTTCCATCTTCTCTGGTTACTTTGTCTATTTTCTGGACCCAGTTATTTTCTGCCACTTGCAGCTTCTCCTCCTGTCTCTCGGTAAGTGCCAGTTTTCCCAACCCATATATACAGACTGGTACCAGGCAGGCTCCCAACACGACCGGATGTAATCTAACAATAAGACTGTTCTAAACGAATTACGAAAACATGAATTTCCCATCATCCTGGCGAAAGAGGGCATTGACACGTATACATTATCAATGCTGTGTGAAAGCTCTTTTTGTGCAGTAACTTCGTTAACAATCCAGTAAACAAAAATGATACTACGTACTCACAATGCCAACCATTGGAATGCAATAATCTGATGACAAAATATATCTTTAAGTCTGAAAGAATTGCGAAAAAATGTCCTGTTATCTTGGCGAATGATGACATTTGCACGCATACCTGATCAATACAATATAAAAGCTTCTCTTCTTTGCATTAGCATCATTATCAATCCAATAAACATACATGATACAACATATATACAAAGTCACCGGCGGTAGTGTAATAATCTGAAAACAAAATATATCTTTCAGTCGCTCGCATCGAAACGACGACTACTTCGTTGGTGTCTACAACCACTACGTGTTTGGAGACGCGCACGTCACTATGGAAAACGGTTCGCTGTACTTCCGGTACCTGTCACTAGGTGGACGCCTGCAGCGCTCGCAGTGGCGCGATATGTACTACCTGCTTCTCGACCAACACTACAGCGACTTGCTCGACGCGCCATCCAGCGGCTTTCCTGTGTACTTCGGCAAGATGCGTCTGGAGTATGCCGTAGACAAGATGGCGGTGATAGCGCTCGATACGGCTTTCCCACCTGTTTTCGTCAGGCCGGAAACATCGGCCGCAAATCGAATCAATACATTAGCCTATCTCTTTACTGGAGCCTTTATTGTGGTGACGTTTTTTTGAAATTTTCTTTCATCTTTGCACATAACGACAGGGACCGGAGTTGAACGAAAATATGAAAAGTTACTACCTTTATAGTTTGTGCAGACACATATGCATACACACTTGTTAGAATGTACAGCTGTAATTCTTTTTTCCGAATTAAGTATCTGGATCACAACATTTTCCATGATCCATCATCTCCAATAGTAAGGATAGGTCACGCACGCACGCACGCACGCACGCACGCACGCACGCACGCACGCACGCACGCACGCACGCACGCACGCACGAACGCTGCCCACGCGCCAACAGGTAAGAGACGGGAGAGCTACAAGTCGGACTAGAATTAATCTACAAGCAATACCAAGTCGTCACTGCTAGTGTTGACTGTAGTATTGCGAATGCACGATTTATATATATATATAATAGGTAATTGAGTATACGTTTCTACCAAAAAAATACACCGTAGGACGCCTAAATTGGATAGTCAATATACAATAACAATTACACATATTAGGTATATCATTTGATCCGGATATCTTCTTCGCCAGCATAAATACAACTAAACACAAACACAACTTCCTGCCAAAGTACACATATATTTTAGATAAAAAAGCAAAGTCATGTTATACCAGAAGAGCAATGTATTTCACGTGCTTACGTATAATAGTTTTCAGAATGTTAACGTTTGGTAGTTCACAAAAAACATATCATGGAACAGTATTTGCTGCATTCCTTTATGAACGAAGGAAGAAGTACAACACATGTTTCACCAACATGTGTAACATTCCACAAACGTAGCTTCACAAACGGCATATTTCAGAGTTAATCACACCAGTTGCAAAACAATCAAGCTAATCGCAAATATTATGTACATTTATCAATTTCCTATCGATATGCCTACTGCAAAGAAAAGGCAGTGATGATTACCACTATCGACATTGCCAAGAAACTCGCTTCGCGTGTCGAAATCGCTCCACTTCACTGCGACTGCATCTCTGCAGTCGAATGCATCTTCATGCCTTTCTTAAATACCGTAGCTAACACTGGCCCCAGGAACGGCACTTTCACATCGTCCACTTTACCATTGCTGCTGTTGGACGCGGCAAAAATCAACCAAATCAACCTGGTAACCAACATTAAAAATGGTAACCAACATTAAAAATATCCATGTAATAAGATTAATTACATAAATAATACGTCCCAATTTTATGTCTCGCTGCCATCTCATTCACTGCTACCATGCTTGTTTCGAGTATCGGAAGTTTGATAAATCTATCATTGTTTTTTATGGATGGCACAATCCATCCACTAACCACACTAACAATTAAATAATAGACGGATAGGAGGAAAAGCTGATGCGGACTTTAGTTCACCAATCATATGAGGTTTACGGCAAATAAGAGTGTCTTCCCTGCAAACCAAAACAATAAGCACAATTTCATCTTTGTTGAGGGAATACTTGTAGCACAGGATGTCAAACAAAACCTGTCCAGGGTGATATAGATCAGGTGATTTTTTTTAAACAGCAGTCAAGTCTGCAACGACGGTTAACACTGTTCTAGTAGGGGTGACTCATATCTGGTTGTCCTCCTCTGTGTTCATGCTGGTCCAAATGCTTACGACTTGTTCAAACATAATGAAGCAACGTCAACCACAAAGAAGGACTATATAGGAAACATAGATACCCTAACGGACCAGCTAGGCAAATATATGTGTAACAATGTGATTTTCACCCATGCTATATTAGGATATAACACAACTTCCCGGCTACGCGGCCTTGGAAAAGGAGCATCTCTGAAGAAAATTGGCTACAGCCAGCATCAGAGGCAAGCTGAACAGTTTGGGACGCATGATACTTCAACAGAGCAAGGTGTAGCAGAAGATGAGATGGTGCTTGTATGCCTTTACAACGGAAACTGGAAGACAGTGTCGATTATATGAGGTGCAGATGGTTTTGTGAGAAGGTGACAGTCAAGAGTTCGCACATTCACCCAAAGATCTTACTTCTGACATTTTCAGCAGCACGCTATCATAGCATGCGAGTGCACCAGCAAATGCACGAGTGGATGTGTGTAAGCTACTTGAGATTAGTAGGTTGGGGATGGAAGACGAGCAACGGTTATCTTCTTCCCGCCATGACAGACCTGTCTGTCTCCACCATCTGATGACGAGTTGCACATAATCCGGTGTAACTGATCCACATATTGCACTTTGGAAAGGTGCACATGTTGCAAGAAAAACCTTTAGTGTTCCCTGCACGAAGTCAATGCCGTGACACGGGGTGCTCAAAGTAAATCTAGAATTTCGTCAGTGATGACTTGAAGAAATGGACGATAAGTAGTCATACGTTTGTCGAAGGAGAGAAAAAAAAACCAACTAATCTTGGTAATATACTGGCCGTTTTATGTCTTATGTTTTTAATTTTTAGGTTGAATGATTTCATGACATTCAGACGTTGGTTCTAGTTTCAAAAAAGTCATTTAGTCGGAATTGCTGTGTACGTACTATTAATGAGTACGTAATACATCGATTTACATCAATACAATTTTTGTGTGGAGAAAGGTGGCATTGGACTCTCAATCAGACGTCTGGAGGATGAGGTGCTTCCCGTGTGGCTCTTTCTTCGAAATATTCCATGTATAGGTTCGCCACTATCGGGGATACCGGTGACCCCACGGCTGCTCCCTTCGTCTGTTTGTAGAACAATGTCGCCACTATCGGGGATACCGGTGACCCCACGGCTGCTCCCTTCGTCTGTTTGTAGAACAATGTCGCCACTATCGGGGATACCGGTGACCCCATGGCTGCTCCCTTCTTCTGTTTGTAGAACAATGTCGCCACTATCGGGGATACCGGTGACCCCACGGCTGCTCCCTTCGTCTGTTTGTAGAACAATGTCGTAACTGAAGTATGTTGTGTTCAGACACATTTCTACTAGTGTGACGATCTGTTTCACTGATAGTTCACATCAGTCTTTCAATGTTTGTGGCCTGGTTTAATCGATCCCTGATCACCGATATTGCCTCTGTCACTGAGACACTAGTGAACAGAGCTGTCACATCAAATTACACCATTTCACGTGCAGATGTATAATAGTTTTCAGAATGTTAACGTTTGGTAGTTCACAAAAACATATCATGGAACAGTATTTGCTGCATTCCTTTATGAACGAAGGAAGAAGTACAACACATGTTTCACCAACACGTGTAATATTCCACAAACGTAGCTTCACAAACGGCATATTTCCAACCAGTGGACTCGGAATAGTGGCTAGAAACTGTGCCGCCTTGTTTGTAATACTGCCTATACTCGATATTATCTTACTGGTACACTATCCTTGTGGATATTAGGCAATCCACAGAACTTGGGGACTGTTTCCGATGTTGGGTAGATCCTGTGGTGTAGGGCCTCCGAAATTGTACTGGTCCTTCTCTACTCATTCATGGTGTTAACCTCTGTACACTCTTTTAAATTTTTCAGAGGTGGTAACATCTGCTAGTAATTCTGTTATCTTAGCGTAATATTATGTAGTCTTCATTATCACTGTTGCTCTATCCTTGTCTGCCGGTAGGATTTGGATCGTCATGTCCCTCTTTAACATTGGCAATGCTTTCATAGCTTCCAGTGATATATTGGATATGTTCTGCTTGGACCTGTGTTTCATCGCGGCTTTAGCTACATCACTTCTCAACCCGTCGGCCTTGCGTTTCTCGTTGATGTTCTTACATGCCGATTCTGTTGCCGTAATCAGATCGTCTACGGGGAGGCTCTCTGGCGTAACCGCGAAATTTAACCCTTTCTTCAACAAATTTATTTCGCCACTGTCTAACTGTCGGTTTGCTACGTACTGAATTCTATGTGGTAACCTGTGTAGTTTTTCTGTATCTCACAAGTACTACGCTGAACTTGAATATAAAAAAATACCATTTCAACAATTAAGATATGATTGCTAAGCTTTCATTCAGGTAAACAAATAGCATGCCCACTAGACCTTTGGAATGTACTTTGGCGAGTCTCGGTGGTGGGTGGTGGGTGGTTTTTGGAAAGCCTCAAGGCGTTGTTTTTGCGAGCCTCAATCTATCTCAATCTTTCTGAAGTACAACATTCCGTAAACCCTGGTTTCCAGGTGGCTCTCAAAACCCGGGCTACGAACTAGAAATAATTATTGTCATGGCCAACTGAAAATGGTCATGTTCGATAGTACAATACTGAGTTTTGAGTTCAGCTTTGTGTTCTCCCAGTCATTTTTGGACATTAGAACACTCCGAGTGTGCTGCTTCAGGGTAGACAAATGCTGCTTAGCAACGTATACGAAGCATTGGATTTCGACAAAAAGCTAACGCCAATCAAAATTCACTGGATAACAATGCGGCGAAGACGATGCACTGTTCGAAGATACCAACCATAAAGGTCGGTGTATGTATACAGGACAGTCAGCAGAACAACTTCTGTGATCAATTCGTCGACTTCGCTGCTTTTTGGCAAGTCCGTTATTGCTCCGCCTGACGTTTTCGAAGTTGTCGCAGTCATTTGGAGTTGACAAAGCTGCTTTGCAGCAGAATATCTAATTGCAAATTATAAATGTATCCAGTAGGGGTTTGCGTATTGTGTAGTCTCGCCTCGATTATCCTGGCGCCGTGAAGCGGCACACTCACCCGACCCTACAGCCTGGAATATTAATGGTTTTGCAATGTTATCCGCTAGGCGGCTTGACCTTAAATCTGGGTAGAGATCATAATTGGTTCAGAGGTCAACTATAAAACAGACAATTAAATGCGAATAAACTTTTATCAGGTAATACTATGCTTTCGATATTACTCAACATTTAACTTTTGTTGAAACAAGTAACACAATAAAATAAACCAAAATGACATTTTTCGTTGTTGGATTGTCAACATGTAGAGACCAGTCTAAAGAATCTACTTGTGGTTTGGGTTGTCTTATGTATCCTCTAGGATGTATGTATTATCTGATGTACCCACTAGGTGTCGGTGCATTGTCTAAGTCTCTAAGGTATCCACCAGGTGTTGGTGTAATGTCTGATGTATCCACTAGGGCAGTGGTTCTAAAACTTGTTTGCACCATTACCCCTTTGTGACATAATTTCTACAAAAAATTACTCCCACCAGCCTTAATCATTCCAATATAACTACCAGGTACTTTAAACGCGGTGATTACAGAGGATACATCATTGATTGTAGTATGTTTTATAGCAGGTGCACACAAAAATATGTTTTTATATTATAAGTCATGTCAATGACTGTGGTGCAGCTCATTACAGATAGAGGGTTATCCACCTCCGTAACAGAGACCATGTCAATGACTGTGGTTCAGCTCATCACTGAGAGAGGTTCGTTCACCTCACTGACATAGGCCTAGTCAGTGACTGCAACACAGCTCATCACATCCCCTCTCAAACAGGGTCATGCATCAGATAGAAAGTTTTGGTGCTGACTCATGACCGTCATAGTAACTGTGTAAATATAAAATATATGAATTTGACTACAACATAGTGCAAAGTGCACGTTTGTCTGTCTGTTATGTTTTTATTTGAATTAAAAATAAGGAAGATAATTACAGAAAACCCATATCAACCCATACGTAACCAGTGCATGTGAACACTTGCAAACTTTGGTTTACGATGATCATAATTCATAATAACTGATATGGTAAAGCAATCAAGCTAATGTAAAATATGATTTGAATCGATCAGATTAGAAACGTTATCCATATATCAACGCTATATCGATATGCCTACTGTAAGTAGAAGGCAATGACGATTACTGCCAATGACATTACCAGGGAACTTGGTTCACATGTTTGAATCACACCGTTCGTGATTATTTTCCTCCCTTTCTTAAATACCGGATGCGCATCCGATTCCAGGATCGAAAGTCTTAAATGGTCAATTTTGCCATTGCTGCCATCGGACTCTGCAAATATCACAGAGAAACCTCGAGGGAAACCGAACAATATTTTTTCCGGGGTGAGTGGGTGTTCAAGGGTCATATAGAATGTATCTCGTGTCTCCGAAGCATTAAGGGGACCATGCATAAGGAGACCAAATTTGTAACGCAAAGAATCGCCTTCGAGATACACGCTGAAGTTGCCAAATGCCAAGTGTTCATAGACTCCGACGTACTCAGAGTTAGGGCGTTGTTGCACTGCGTCTGTGGCGTTTTTAGGCGGCTTCGGATCTGTCTTGTTGACCCACGGAGCGGGGAAGGTGCAAGCTGTTGTTACGTTCAACCAGGGATCCACGTCTGAAACACATAATAATAATAATGACAATACTTTTTACATTATTATTATATTATACAGAGAAAAAAACAAAAAGGTTTCTTGAGAGGTCAATAAACCCAATAATAATAATAATAATAATAATAAACTTCTATAGCGTCTACATCCCCAGGAATCTGAGCTCAGAGGCGCAACATTCAAGAAACATTGGGCAAAATCGTTAACATGGACAAACAAGTGTTGTCATTAGAGCAAGGGACCGCCGAAAGTTAGGGTGGGAATGCAATTTCAAATAAATTGGTCTTAAGTTTTTTACGAAAGGTAGCTATAGTCTTAGATTATTTTAAAGTGATAGGGAGTAGATTCGTTATAAGTCTTCTTAAAATACTTCTTTACTATATGTATTTTATAAATGAGTAAACGCATAAGCATGTGTGTGCTCTGTATCAGTCTATGTCCCTCTTTATCGCTCTCTGTGTTTTTTTTTCTGTCTGTCTGTCTGTCTGTCTGTCTGTCTCTCTCTCTCTCTTCTCTTCTCTCTCTCTCTCTCTTCTTCTCTCTGTTTCGCTTTCTCCTGTCTCTCTGTTTTCTCTGTCTCTCTGTCTGTCACTCTGTTTCCCCTGTTTCATTGTTTCTCTGTCTCTCTCCGTCTGTCTCTCTGTCTGTCTTTGTCTGTCTGTCTGTCTGTCTGTATATATATATATATATATATATCTCTCTCTCTCTCCCCTCTCTCTCTCTCTCTCTCATCGTCGTCTCTCTCTCTCTCTCTCTCTCTCTCTCTTCTCTCTCTCTCTCTCTCTCTCTCTCTTCTCTCTCTCTCTCTCTCTCTCTCTCTCTCTCTCTCTCTTCCTCTCTCTCTCTCTCTCTCTCTCTCTCTCCCCCTCCCTCCCTGTCTCTGTATCTATGTCTCTCTGTCTCTGTCTCACTCTCTGTCTGTCTGTCTGTCTATCTGTCTCTCTCTCTCTCTCTGTCTCTGATTCTGTCTCTGTCTCTGTCTCACTCTCTGTGTGTCTGTCTGTCTGTCTGTCTGTCTGTCTGTCTGTTCTGTCTGTCTGTCTGTCTGTCTCTCTCTCTCTCTCTCACTCTGCGTCTCTGATTCTGTCTCTGTCTCTGTCTATCTCTGTATGTCTGTCTGTCTGTCTGTCTGTCTGTCTGTCTGTCTGTCTGTCTGTCTGTCTGTCTGTCTGTCTGTCTGTCTCTCTCTCTCTCTCTCTCTCTCTCTCTCTCTCTCTCCCTGTCTCTGTCTCTCTGTCTCTCTGTTTCTGTCTCTGTCTCACTCTCTGTCTGTCTGTCTGTCTGTCTGTCTGTCTGTCTGTCTGTCTGTCTGTCTCTCTCTCTCTCTCTCTCTCTCTGTCTCTGATTCTGTCTCTGTCTCTGTCTGTGTCTCACTCTCTATCTGTCTATCTGTCTATCTGTCTATCTGTCTATCTGTCTATCTGTCTATCTGTCTATCTGTCTATC
>OZ023215.1:41152816-41227185 GCA_963995525.1 Escarpia spicata | reverse complement strand
ACTGTATATATAAATTTCTAACGGCAAAACACACATCAGCTGTCCATTTTGACACGTTAGGCAGATTGCTGTTTTTTCAACAGATCAAAGCAAGGCCGATCTGCTTAAAGTATTGGCACCTGGTTGAGTAGATAACAACACGTTTTAGATAAAAATGTAACTCTTAATATACGTAATATAACATGGAATACAATTATGTTTAATTTTCCAAAAAAAAATTGGGTAATTTTGAGATAATTGTTTTCGGAGGTTGTATATCATATACTCGATCATTTGCAAGTATTTAGCGATACGCCTCGCATTACAATTTCTCCTGCAACACGCTTTCCTCTTATTGTTGTCTGTGATGTTCGCATATTGTGCTTATTTGTTACATCAACTAACGGTATGTGACAGAAAACACATACTTTTAGCAACTGTGACATGTTAAATTTTAATATAGCAGAAAGTCACTCGAACAATCTGCTCGAGAAGTCGTTTGAAAATGTAATCTTTATAACATTGAACTCTTACCTAGAAGTAAGTCTAGCGCAAACTGATTCAAAAGCATGACCGCCACCCCTCCATCCTGACCCCCTGGACTGTTTGCACACACCCACACGCCAATGGAGACATCGGGTAGGAAAGTCATGTGACAGTTGTACGCGCTGTAGGCGCCTGAGTGATGCACCTTCCTGTAGCCTGGAGAAAGAATGCACCAGTATGGTACTACGTAGTACATGCCTGATCTATACAA
The DNA here is from genome assembly GCA_963995525.1 of Escarpia spicata. Taxonomy (NCBI): domain Eukaryota; kingdom Metazoa; phylum Annelida; class Polychaeta; order Sabellida; family Siboglinidae; genus Escarpia; species Escarpia spicata. The sequence continues at coordinate 41,226,449 of OZ023215.1, read as the reverse complement.
TTGTGGTCAGGTCGGTAGGTAGTGGTGCGACTGTTGAATATATATATATATATATCTCTCTTATAAATACGTATATATATGTGTGTGTGTGTGTGTGTGTGTGTGTGTGTGTGTGTGTGTGTGTGTGTGTGTGTGTGTGTGGTGTGTGTGTGTGTGTGTGTGTGTGTGTGTGTGTGTGTGTGTGTGTGTGTGTGTGTGTGTGTGTGTGTGTGTGTGTGTGTGTGCATAAATGTATATATATATATGCGCGCAAGTGAGTGAGTGCGTGCCTGCGTGCGTGTATGCGGGGGTTTGTGTGTGTGCGTGTATCTGTGTATATATGTGTGTGTGTGCGCGCGTGTGCGCGCGTGTGCGTGTATGTGCGTGTGTGCGCGTGTGCGCGTGTGCGCGTGTGCGCGTGTGCGCGTGTGCGTGTGTGTGCGCGCGCGCACTTGTGTGTTTATGTAGTTGTGGGTGAATGTGATAAAACACGCCCGGCACAAACACTCATGTAATTAACCGGCACACACTGTAAACATTGTATTTATCTAAAACGAATGTAAATAGAAATAACATCCGATTTCAGTAAACGTTCTTTTGATATCAGTCATAATCCATGTAATACGTTGTCATTATCTTGTTATTTCGAGTTCTTGCCCCCTCCCTTGCAAATTACATGCATTTATTTGTGAATTGTCTGACATTTCCAAAACTTGTAGTCTGCCCTCGTCCGCATTCTTTCCATCGACATCACCATTGATTGATGTAAACCCAAGCCCTTGGCTTCGCCGTTTGCAGTGTTCTACTTCGACAGTTGTTGTCGACTAACTTGTGCCATGAAGCCTTTGTCTTCAGGCACGTCAATCTGTTGTCGGAATAAATGTTCGTGTTTCTATTTCGAAGCACCCTGCGCCATACCACACATCAATTATGAACGGCTTCTGTAGCAAAAACCTCCGTCAAGCCATCGAAAAAATGGATCCAAACACGTGGTGTGTTTGGTCATTCCGTCGGATATTTTGTTGAAATTCTTGTCTCAAAAGTGTCACTGACAGAAACATAAGGCAAAGTTTTGAAGTGACAACTGTATGTGGAAATGTTTGATTTATGAGATGCCATGCCGCAATAGTAATGTAATCCACTCATTTATGTCAACATTGGTGGCAAAGGCAAAGCTTGCAGGAGGTAATTTTGATTGAAACGTAGCCAAACCGCGACGCACTGGATACGTGTATCCGGTACAATATGTAGTACATAGCAATACACACGAACATAAGAATCCACACAATGTGATTTAGCAGAATGTTATTCGTGTTTGTTGAAGTTACTAATTTATGCATGCTAGACAATGGAACAATGCACTGTTAAATGATGGTTGGTGGGTTTTTTTGGATTTTTTTTGCACTTTAACCTTCATAATATCCATGCACTTTTAACAAATTCGAAGTCAAATTATCTTATGCTAAAGTTGAATCATTGTTGCTGGCATATTAGCGATCTTTGGCGACATGTACATCGTCTTGTTAAATGTACATCGTCTTGTTAAATATACATCGTATATTTACCCCTGTATCTGCCAGCGATGAAGCCGAGTCCGTACGATGACCTCTCGTCCTCAATCGGGTAAGTAGGAGGCGCAATAGTGCTTTGAGGTACGACCGAACTCGGTTTATATAACTCATTTAGTGAACTCGTTGGCACGATCTGCTTGCCTTGTTCGTTCTGGAAACACAATTTGACAGTCGTGACGACATTCCTCTCGTCCTTGCGCTATTAGTTGCGCTATTTTATGGCAATCCGTCATTTAATGTAATTGTGTGAATTCATGCCAGATGTTGAGTGTTTATGTTAGACATTGCATTACCGAGGTTAATGATAATAATAACAATCAGAATAATAATCATACGTTATTCAGATAATATAACGTAAAACGTATCTGTTCCACTGGTCGGAATTAGACGTGGTGTTTGTTAAACAAGGATTTTAGTCTAACGTGGATGATGCTAGAGGTTCATACACATAAATGGCTGCCTCTTTCAAGAAAAGGAAGGTTACGATTTATCAATATAAAATGCTATCGGAACAGCAAGAAACGTAGAAATATCTAACGATACTACATCTTAATCTGGCTGACATCCGAGTGGTCAGGATCCAATACAGTTATAATTTAAAACCACTTTTTAGCAAATTAAATACTCTACATCATAAAATAGTTGACCTTTTGGCAACCAGTTTTACGAACACACGCACCTTGCCACCACTGAGGTGGAACTTCATCCACTTCGCCATATCAATGGCCGTGGAGAAAATACAACCTGCCGGACATATCTTGTTAATCATTCTACAAACAACAAGAAAACGATGCTGAATAACAGTTAATGTCACTGTTGAAATAATTAGTTATGTCGATATTGCCATTGATTTGTGTTATTATAGCTGTTTTTAATGTTTGTCTGCGTGAAGTCGAGGATGAAGGGAATCAATGTGTTATTCAACGTTATTGGTCATTCCGTGCGAACGCAACCAATGGGCGTGGCATTCATATCTTCAATTTTTAATGACTGAATGTGATGAAAGCCTTCGGTAAGAAAAATAATAAAAATAAAAATTTGAGTGTTCTAGCTCCAGTAGTTTTCGACATACGGAATTTTTTAATTCTTAAAAATAACTAAAATTATTCATATTTCACAGGTTGATATACATTGAACTAATCAACCTTTGTCAATGAAGTTTTGTGGGAGTGTTCTCTACAATGAGTAGATCACAACCCTGTAATTAGAACATAACTACAGTTTATAGTTAATGTAATGATTTATTCAATAAGTCATTCGCCAGGTGGTTTTCAGACCTTGATTGTGAGCAAAATATACATACCTGATAAACCAGTTGTATATATTTAGTATCTATGCATGCCCGTGTGCAAAGCAGAGCAGTAAGACAGGTCTGGTTGTCTTAATTACGAATATGGACATAGTACCACATTTCAAATTGCCATAACTCGAAAACTAGTGGAGCTAGAACACTAACATTTCGGATTCTTGCGTACTTTACCAAAGGCTCACAAATCTAAGTCATTAAAAATTGAAGAGCGAGTGACATAAATTTCAGGAATTTTGATTGCGTTCACATGGAATGACCCTTGTCAAAGCTTGCACATTTATTTGATAGTGTATTTATTTTTGATAAGCTTTATGCAAACACGTTGCACAATTAACGTATATACCTATACTACTTAATAATATAATTTCCACTGAAATAACAACGACAGCGATGTCAAAGCACATCATTGTCATATTGTTTTTATTTGTAAAGCTAACTTGTTCATATGTTACTTGAAACAGAACAGATGCAGCTAAATCTTACTGCACATTCGCATCCAATAAACGTCTTACCGGATGAACGATGTTAATTTGGTATTTTGTTTAGGTCAGCCTACATATTCCAGTAACAACGCATTGAAAATGTCACGGTTGCATTTGACGGTGCATTCAAATTCACGCACATTCAAACGCGTAATAGGAAGAGCCAAGCCCAGACATAAATCCGAGAACGCAATCGTATAATTGAATGATACCATATCATATGAGGTACGCACTTGTCCAGATTATGGTATGGTATACATACACAATTTTAAAGCAATGCAGGCTTAAATATTCAGTGATGTATGAATTCTGCATCTACCATGCTGTATACGAATCGCACAATACATATAACACGATGTTATAGTAACACATGCCATGTACAGAAAAAAGGCAAATGTTCATGCTAAATATACATGTTCAATGTTCTTAGTGACAACAATCACTAAACATTACAATGTTTTTCACATGCATTTGCTTATTTTGTTGCAAGCATGAATAAAGTATAGGAGATTACTCCCGTGATATGGTCACCTCGCAGTTCGCAAAACACTCGGTAACTGTGTGCAAGAGGATTAAGTTACCCCCGCAATTACAGCAGTAGGAAACAACCGTTAGACCAGCCGACATTAGGGGCACCAACCCACGCACTTTACGTCTGAGTGTTAATAGATTGAGCAGAGAACTTCGGAAAACAAACGTAGAAGCATATCAATTAAGGTGACACTTTTGAACACAACTGAATTCAACTGATTATGTAGTTCATTAAAACATCACAAAGCTGTCTGTTTTTGGTATGTTGGTTAAACGTATAGGATGACCTTAACAGCCTGCGTATGTAAGTGTCTGCGTGCGAGACGTAAACAAAAATATTATCTCTAGGCTTGCAACGTATAATCCGAGATTAATCTAAAAATAAACACTGTGCTCGTGTAAGCAAGACATTTACTGATCACGCAGAGGCTGCAAGTGATTTATATATCTCGCGAAAGCGTGGGACAGTGAGAGATATTAATAACAACATTGAGGTGTATGGATATATTGAAGCCATATGTTATAATTGTGTCAGGCGTCAGGAAATCGGAGACTTCGTTAGAGTCTTCCGCTTTGACGCCACATTCTGAATAAATCACTCGCGTGATATTTTTAATTGTAGTTGAAGATGCTTACTTTGTCTTACACGTTTAGTTGTATATCACCTACACAATATATTTATGTAATTATATTAGAAAACCAAAGCGACGCTGATTGCATCTTGTTGCACAGGTAGGTGCATCTATGTCAATATGTATTAAGGATTCTTACGGTAGACGATCAATCTCTGACATTGGTACGTATTTCCCATCTTTGCGGAAATAAGACGTTGTAGTATTCGCCCAGTCAGACGGCTGTAGGTGCGAAGACACGCGCGTATCAGACATACCTAGTGTCAGCGAGAAAGAATACGTACGTTACACACACCACGATGAACAACGAAAGTGTAATATTACCAAGGCAACCGTGGTGTGCATTCCTTTATATTTAATTTATAGTTGCATTCTGAGATAAACAACCATTTGTAGCTGTTTTTGAGAACGAATATACACAAGATGAAAATTATTTACTACTTTGATCATACTGGCTACAAGTGTTCAACCTTGACCCCTAAAAATGTTCTGGTCAGCCGGACTTGTAACTTCCAAAAGTTATATATATATATATATTATATTATGTGAAAACAATGTATATGGTGTTGAGGAAAGTTAACTTTCTTGGTAATGACACATCACCATCAGATACCGTTCGTGATCTAGGTGTTGTCTTTGACAGTGATTTCAGCAAATTTTGGGCAAAGTAGTTGACCGCTTTGCCGAGTTATTGAATGCCTGACGAAGTGAAATGATGAACGGTTATAATTGTCTCAGCTCTCACAACTAGCGTAGGCCTACATTGTATATTACGATGACATTATGAAATCTTTGCATTTTAATTTGCTACCGAACATAGTTTCTAATGCGTTGCCAGCGCACGCACCAAGAGCTTTAAAGAGTGTATCAGTGACGTCATCCTCCCATGTTTTTCCTCGCAGTCTCTCCGTTGCGTATCCCGCTAGGACGTATGGGTAATTGCTATATTCGAATCGGGTCCGGAAGTCGTATTTCACGGGGAAGTGTTGTAGTTTTCTGGAGCAACAGAAAGCAGGCTTGACAATTGTGACGAAGTTAACGCATGTGGGAATATTCTAAGTAAGAAAAAAACAGGCTTATTATAAATAGAAACATCTTCCCATGAAAACACAAATACATACACTGTATTATTATCTCACATGTTATACACTAGTCGAACAATGCGCGTACAGTAGAATATAAATTGATATCAAAACCTCTAAGGATGACACAGTATAATTGCACTGCTTCTGTGGTTTAGCCCATCCAGTGATATAATATATCTCAGTGGTCCGTCTATTGTGTATAAGCATTCCAAGTCGTTATCCAAGCTCACTCCCTAAATACGCCATACAATGCGCTAAATCAGAGTACATACCTATACTCACTTCATACACAAGTCTGCCCTGCTCACATTCATGACAGCTATTGTCACGCCCCAACAGCTGGGCATTCCCAGTCGGTGTGCCAGAATGTCCCGCATGCTTGCCTTCTGGGACCGGAAGTCGTCCTGCAACCGGAAGTCGTTGCCCAGGATCTCCCGTAGAGGCTGGTCCCACTTCAGTTGACCCTTGCTCACGGCGTCCGCCGCTATGGTCGCGGTGAACGCCTTCGTCAGCGAGCCAATGTTGGTTCGGGTACTGTTCGTTAAAGGTAGTTTGTTTTTCTGGTCACGATAACCAAATCCTTCTGCGAAAAGTGTGTGTCCATCCTGCGTAGGTTTCAAACACATGTATTTATAACTGTAATGCGCTTTGAGCAGTTCGTAGGACTCGACACTCCGCTATATAAGAACTTACCTTTCCTTTTTTATAATGGATATCCCATTAACACAAAACGTAGAAGTAGTTCTAAGCACTCAGGAAGGCGTAAAAACCAATTCTGCGATCAAATTAGTAAAGATAACGTAGCTCTCTCTCTCTCTCTCTCTCTCTCTCTGGAGACTTATCAATACATGTTAGTGTCACAGAAAGGACAAACAAACTTCACAAGGACACAGTTCTCAGTACAAAGGCAAATGTTTCTACACAACAATAATGGATGTGTGAATATTTGATATGAGGGTCATTGCGTAAGAATAACTGTTGTGAAACAAAATATACATTTATTTAAGTATTAACGGTACACACGTAAGTCAGACGGTGTGTATAACCATTTAGGGTTGCACTATTAACGGTGTACTCATGAACCAGATAAACATGATATTGGCCAATGGGACCTGTAATGAAGTCTATGCATTTACTACTAAATCAAAAGAACAAATAACACATATTTTAGTTTTCGGAGTTACGAATAAAGAGTAGGAGTAAAGAGTTAATTTGTGTAGAGACGATATGGAGCAATTGAAGTAAATCTGTGTTCTTATATAGCGCTGTATCCAGCTTTACGACTGTTCTGAATTATATGGGAAGCATTAAACATGGGACTAATCCAGAACGTTAACGAAAACGGCAAAATATACCTTAACCAGGGCGATTGATATGCCGACGTTGTTGCGGCATTCCCTCACGCCTTCAACGAAGTCTCGCAGCTTCTCTGCTTTCTCCGGGCTCAGTTCATTGCTTTGGCCAGAGCAGCACCAACTCTGGAGACGGAGGAAGACGAGAAACGTGTGGAGCTTGATCAGTGACATCTTATACAACTGAACGCATGTTCTGCCCTTGGATTAAATAGGCCTGAACTGATGAACACATATTTACTCACTACACGAGCAGTGATACATGTTCACGTGTCTGTTCAACGACACCACAAACTACTGAATGTGTATTAATCACCGAGTTCAACTGGGCACCGCCCATTTCGTGTACGTGACTACGCGTACGAACAAATAATTGGTTGCAATTAAGCGCTCTTATTCATGCAGGTGTTTCCGTTGTGGAATTTATGTGTTATGATTACGCAAGGCTGTGCAGTTTGACACGCTAACGGATCTGCTGAAGATTATTATCTCGACTTGTGGAAACAATGTATGTACTTTTAATACATTTATACTGGTGAATTATTATCTCGACGTGTGGAAAAAAACGTTACCTTTAATATATTAATTCTGGTTAACACGTTTTGAAATATTCACATTATTTTAAAGTTGAAACCCAACCTGATTTTGCTCGATTACTAGAAATGGCGGTACGAAACTATAGCTGCTTGCCTATATTCTCTCAAACCGGCGAATTAACAAAGAAAAACAATTAATTTATAACCCATTCTACAATTGGATTTCGCACCAGAACGAAAATACACTTCGGAGTACCAGCAATATAATAATAATAATTTTATTTATAATAAAAAGCGCCCTGCATCCGTAATATAAAAATTATGTTCACAGGCACATAAAACACAACATTGCTAAAATACTTATATTCAAATGTTCGTGCTTATCCGGCAACCGTATTACATAACATATGTAAATTATTAGTCTCAATATTTTATTAAATGGTATTTACTAATATGTAAAATAAAATGTAATACAGGAGAATTATAAATAAACATATTTTTTTGTTTTTAAAACGTGTAATGCCTAAACCTATCCATAATAAATTTATATAAAATAAGATAATAAAATAAATTAAATATGTATGCACGTATTATGGATAATCGACGAATATGTTTTATTATAATTCGGGTGGCAACCCGTTAACCTCGTAATTCACGCCAAAAGCACGCGTAGATAGGGATCAGTTCAAGCCGACTGTTGTCGACTCACAAAGCACGTATAACAACTATACGTGTAACTTATTACCCTTAAGGATATCTCTAGGTTACAAGAGTGTATTCAGTACGCTGACGTTGTACACTAACACCTTTGTGTGGTACGTCAGCTTTTTGTTGTTCCAGACCATGTAAACCTGACGAGTGCTGAGGCAGCTCTCCCAATCTTTCTGCTTCTAAGGAGAGGTTTCAACAATGGTGGACCCGAGGTAGTTGAAGAGGTGGGAGCTCATAGCTGTCTATGATGATTGTTGGGGGAGTCACCACATCCTGCCCCATGACGTTAGTCTTTCTCAAGCTGATTGTCCGCCCGAAATCTGTGCATGCCTCTGCAAAGCAGTTCATGAGGTTTTGTTTAACTCCCCCTCAGGATAGATGACGACCGTTGCATCTTCCGCAAACAGAACGTCTCCGACGAGGTTCAGGCGCACATCGGTTTTGGCTTTTAGGCGAAACAAGTTGAATAATGTTCCATCAGATGTCGCGTGCACGTGCATTCCTTCCGTCGAAGATCCGTAGGCGTGCTGCAGAGATATGTACAAAGAATATCCCAAAGAGGGTTGGGGCGATTGCTAATAATTACAAACCTGTCGAATTGCATGTAACTGAACAGGTAACTAAGTTTACGTCTTATATCTGATTAACTTATTATTATTGTTATTATCATCATCATCATCATCATCATCATCATCATCATCATCATCAGAGTAATGCAATGTTATGTAAATAAAGGTTTCGTGTAAGTGAGCACTTTCGTATCGTATTCTGTCGTGTCTGGTGTCCGGTTTCTTACGTAAACAATTAACTTCTCCTTACTAACGATATGAACGAGAAGCAAGGTGTTCAGATAACGCTATTAAATGAATCAATGCAACATTACATCCGAATTAATATGTTAGCTTGCATGTTTCCATTGTGTTTATGACTATGACCATTAAATACCTACAATAGATGAATACACTATAAGCATTAGAACAGGGGACGTGGGGCTATTTTGTGATTTTGCGAGTTGGAACTTTCCAAATGAAACTGCAACATCCCTTTGTTGGTCCCTAACCTCAACATCATCCCTTGGTTGATCCCTAACCTCAACATCATCTCTTGGTTGATTCCTAACCTCAACATCATCCCTTGGTTGATCCCTAACCTCAACATCATCCCTTGGTTGGTCCCTAACCTCAACATCATCAGTTGGTTAGTCCCTAACCTCAACATCATTCCTTGGTTGGTCCCTAACTTCAACATCATCCCTTGGTTGGTCCCTAACCTTAACATCATCCCTTGGTTGGTCCCTAACCTCAACATCATCCCTTGGTTGGTCCCTAACTTCAACACCATCCATTGGTTGGTCCCTAACCTCAACATCATCCCTTGGTTGATCTCTAACTTCAACATCATCCCTTGGTTGATCCCTAACCTCAACATCATCCCTTGGTTGATCCATAACCTCAACATCATCCCTTGGTTGGTCCCTAACCTCAACATAATCTCTTGGTTGGTCCCTAACCTCAACATCATCCCTTGGTTGGTCCCTAACATCAACATCATCTCTTGGTTGGTCCCTAACCTCAACATCATCCCTTGGTTGGTCCCTAACCTCAACATCATCCCTTGGTTGATCCCTAACCTCAACATCATCCCTTGGTTGATCCCTAGCCTCAACATCATCCCTTGGTTGATCCCTAACCTCAACATCATCCCTTGGTTGGTCCCTAACATCAACATCATCTCTTGGTTGGTCCCTAACCTCAACATCATCCCTTGGTTGGTCCCTAACCTCAACATCATTCCTTGGTTGATCCCTAACCTCAACATCATCCCTTGGTTGATCCCTAGCCTCAACATCATCCCTTGGTTGGTCCCTAGCCTCAACATCGTTAACGGCACACCCACCACGTGGTGCGATGCCAATGCCAAGAGCAACGTAATATTCCGACCATAATTTCCAAATGACAAGGTGAACAATGTGTGATAGCAAGCGTCTTTCGATGTCCTCACTGACAACATCCAAGTTGTTGCTTATCGCTACAACTAGTTTTCACATTTCTGACAGATGGCGCTGTGTTTATGCCAAAATAATGCACGCATGCGCTCTGTGTTTAGACAGGATGACATGCTGTTATTGTCAGCACAAGAAAGGCCATCTTTCGTGTAATTTATTACAAATTGTGAAGACAAATTGTTAGGTCATCGGAGGAGGTGTCTCAATGACATCCACACCAGTGGGGTACGTAATTAAGTACTTCAACAAAATCACTATCATGCAAGAAAGCTTAAATTAAAGCCAATCGCTTAAGGGTCACTTAACTGATTATTCTATTAAGAAATCTTTGTGAGATTATACGTTATGATGATTTTAAGATAGCGAAACACCTTAGATGTTGTGTATCTTTTGTGTCATAAGATGTGGACTACGTAAATGGAATCAAATGTCATAATAGTGAATATTGTGTGGCCTACAGGTTTGACTATCATTGTCCACATGTATCCGGCGAGGAACAATTCAATTCAACAATTCTAGTTGCAATTAAACATCAAACAATATAAAACTGGACGTGCGGAATACCACAAAATTTAAAACCACAACTGAACATAAAGGGTTAGGCAAAATCGAAAATAATATCCCACTGTTTGTGGACTATTAGATAATACTACACCAGGATGTTCGGTGTGTACTAGTGAACATATTGCTACAACGCGGGTACCTTTTGCCGTCTTGTTATTACAAGTGAAACAAATCACACAAAAATTGCCAGGAAAATTGAATATACCCACATGATCTATGTGAGAGATACATTTCAATGCCAAAAGAAAAACAAAGCAATATCATATCAGAAGAGAAACTACGCTACAAATGATAACATCATGGTTATTCATATATGTTAACTCATCTGACGTCTTTAGTTGAACGCTACACAAATTATTGTAACATCCTGCAACAATACTTCGAGTTTTGTTTCAAAATGCGACATATATGTGGCTGTTTTCTGGCAAGTTTTAGACACTGGTTTAAAAATTGGTTATTCCTCAATAAGGCTTCTATTTTGAAAGCAAATAAAATAAATAATAGGCACGTAAACAAGTCGCATACACCGTTTTGTAGCCCAACCATAACGCGTCTATATTTACACCATTTTCATTAAAAACATATACCCTCCAGTGAAAGAAGCAATCCCCAAATAAATCAATGCGACCGTTAGACTACACTGTAGCGCAAACTACTTGTTTATTTGTCTATTTTGCTTATAACATTCACCATAGGAACAATAATTGAGAAAAACCCGTGACCAGCCCATGTGAAAATCCGCAAATTTTGTTCTACAAAGAGTGTAATAAGAAAACTAATTCCAAGTAATTGTCATGGTAAAACAATTAAGATAATGTAAACTATGTGTACATTAGACACACCGTCCATAAATCATGTCGATATGCCTACTGCAAATAGAAGGCGTTGATAATTACTGCCAGTGAGGTTGCCAAAGAACTTGCTCTGTACGTTTGCGCCGCCCGGTTCCCGTGCCCGTGCGAATTCTTCCTGGCTTTCTTAAATACCGGGAACAAAACTGGCTCCAGGAATGGCACCCAGTGTCCGTAGTCCCCTACGTACTCCGTGCTGGCGCGCTGTTCTACAGGGTCTTTGAGAGTAGGAGGCTTCTGTCCTCCTTCGGTGCCGTTGACCCAAGGAGCCGGGAAGATACGTTCAACCAAGGTTCCACATCTGAAACACATTGTTCTTCATAATACTATTATGTTTTAATCGTATTTTAACAAAAATTATTGAATGTACATGTATACATACGCACATACATACATACATACATACATACATACACACACACACACACACACACACACACACACACACACACACACACACACACACACACACACACACACACACACACACACACACACACACACACACACACACACACACACACACACACACACACACACACACACACACACACACACACACACACATACACACACACACACACACATACACACACACATACACACATACATACATACATACATACATACATACATACATACATACATACACAATGCACACATATACACATACACGCATAGACACATGCACACTCGCACGCACGCACACACACATGCACGCTCGCACGCACGCATGCACGCACACACATGTACGTACATACTAGATAACACGCCATACAATCTCGTAAATATATATATGCGCGAAAAACGGTATACAAAATATAATCTATGTAACATGTAGCTTTGAAGGGATCTTGTACCCAGAAGAAGGTCAACGGCAAACTGATTGAGAAGTACGACGGCCATGTTCGCAGTCTGGCCGCCTGGGGTGTTTGTGCACACCCACATGCCAATGGAGACATCGGGTAGTAGAGTCATACGACAATTGTAGGAGCTGTACACCCCCGAGTGAAACATTCTCCGGTAGCCTGGAAAACGAACGACAGCCTTTCATTACATTGCAAGATGCTACACAAATTCTGGCACGAACTTCCGGTTAATATTTATAACCCCGACACACATACACGCACACGCACACGCACACGCACACGCACACGCACACGCATGCACGCACGCATGCAACAAAATACACCAATCACAAACATACAGAGAAGTAACCGAACAAATGGTAACGCTACGTATCTAAAGAGAACGTATTTAATGTATAATATACTTATTGTTCATTTATATTGTAGAATAAAGTATATATTTATTTATTTTGTTTAAATAAAGTGCACGAAACACAAAGTCGTGATCCAACACAATAATGCACTATGGCTACGATATTGTGTGGTTAAATGGTGGTCCATTTAAAGTGCCCACGTCTTTATTTTTAGAACAATGAACTTATTTGATGCTGAATTTGTGTCGCTGTTGCTGTCATATTTACGATTATTAGCGATGTGTACTGCGTAAATTTACCTCTGTATCTGCCAGCAATGAAGCATAATCCGTACGTTGCCCACACGTCCTCAACCGGGTAAATAGGAGACGCAATACTGCGCTGAGGCACTAGCGAAGTCGGTTTATATAACTCACTTAGTGAACTCGATTGAACAACCTGCTTGCCTCGTTCGTTCTGAAAAGACAACTCAGCTATCATAATAACATATATCTTTGTTTTCCAAAGATTTACTTTAACTGTTTATGACATCCAGTGAATATTATTGAATGTAAATTTATTTCATGACAGAGTGTGACAGTGCAAGTGCAAACTGAGACACAACTATGACATTATAATAACTTTTTAGTATTATAATAAGACAAAAACGCAATATATTAGACTACATGGATAGTCACAAAGAGGATTCAGTTTCGAGGCAGACGTAATTCGGATAGTGTTTTAAAATAACTAAATATTTTGGGTAGTGGTAAATTGTGTACGAATTGTTAGTTTGTCTAATTTGAAAGAAGGTTATTTGAAAAGTCACGTTCAAATGTATCCATCTAAAACTATCAAAATGGTTCTCGTGTTGTTACACTTGTCAAAACCTGAAGCACATTAAAAACATTTCTTTATAAAATGTACACAAATATAACATTTGACGGTTTGCGAACACACACACCTTGCCACCAGAGGTGGAACTTCGTCCACTTCGCCATATTAATGGCAGTCGAGAAAATACAGCCTGCCGGACAAACCTTGCTAATCGTTCTGAAACAAAGACGATAATGAATAATAACCATCGATTCAATAATGTCGGCATAGGCGTGCCTACGGGGGGAGGGGGCTGGGTCACGTGTCCCCATAGACCTTTGGAATTTGGCGTGCCCCCAGACGTTTTTGTATGGGCCCCCGTGCTCACCTAGACCCTTTTAGTTTTATCCCCATGACTGAAGTTATGGCGGCGCAGCGACGAAAATTTGTCAACAGCACCCCTCCCCCCGTCTTCCGATTCCATCAGTCTAGCCGAGACCCGAGACGGCGAGACAGCGAGAAGAAGGTGAAGTTACGGCTGCGCAGCGACGAAAGGTTTTCAACAGTTTCCCCACCCCCCGTCTTCCGATGTCACCAGTCGAGCCGAGACAGCGAGAAGCCTAAGCGACACATTTTCTACAGCATTTGTTCGGCCGTTCGGCAGTATATTATTGCACATACGCCTCACTCACGCACGTAAACACACACACACACACACACACACACACACACACACACACACACACACACACACACACACACACACACACACACACACACACACACACACACACACACACACACACACACACATAAACAAACAAACGCACGTGTACTTGTGTGTTTGTGTGTGACTGTGCGTATGTGCATGCAAAAGTTATATATATATATATATATATATATATATATATATATATATATATATATATATATATATATATATATATATATATATATATATAACGAAACCGGTTTTGCTGAAACGCAAAGATCATTTTACTGTGGTGAAGCTCCTCTTACAATAGTTTTGTTCTAGTGAAGCGCAAAGATCAATTTACAGTGGTGAAACTCCTCTTAAAATAGTTTTTGTTTTAGTGAAGCGCAAAGATCAATTTACTGTGGTGAAGCTCCTCTTAAAATAGTTTTTGTTCTAGTGAAGCGCAAAGATCAATTTACTGTGGTGAAGCTCCTCTTAAAATAGTTTTTGTTCTAGTGAAGCGCAAAGATCAATTTACTGTGGTGAAGCTCCTCTTAAAATAGTGTTTATTCTAGTGAAGCGCAAAGATCAATTTACTGTGGTGAAGCTTCTCTTAAAATAGTTGTTGTTCTAGTGAAGCGCAAAGATCAATTTACTGTGGTGAAGCTCCTCTTAAAATATTTTTTTGTTCTAGTGAAGCGCAAAAATAAATTTATTGTGGTGAAGCTCCTCTTAAAATATAGTTGTTGTTCTAGTGAAGCGCAAAGATCAATTTACTGTGGTGAAGCTCCTCTTAAAATAGTTTTAGTTCTAATGAAGCGCAAAGATCAATTTACTGTGGTGAAGCTCCTTTTAAAATAGTTCTTGTTCAGGTGAAGCGCAAAGATCAATTTACTGTGGTGAAGCTCCTCTTAAAATATTTTTGTTCTAGTGGAATTGATCTTTTTGCGGTGGAGTTAGAAATGGTATTCGGTAATTTATATTCATGGTTAATGTCAACACGCGTTACAGTCATTTTGACCCTGTCGAGAGTGTAACCCCAATAACAAGGTTAATCCGAACGTCATACATATGTGTATATTAGATTTATTTACATGTTTGTATTTATCAGGTAGCACCAACCTAATCCGACCGCCAAACACTTGTTTAGTTTGTATATTTGCTAAATTGATACGGTAATGCCACTCAGCGAATTTAAGTGATTATAAACGTTGGGAAATGTAAACAGCATAAATATTATATTTATATCTTTCATGACTTACAATTAATAGAACGAGTTAGACTGAAAATGGACAACTTGATAACACCAATTGGTTTACACGCGTTATTATCGTAGATGGTTTTGTTGGAATAAGAGAACACATAAACATTATGCAGTCATGGCATCGACTACCTTTTATGTGTTGAAACTCTACTAACGATGTATATAAAAAAATGTGTATAAGTGGTAGGCTAAGCGATTGTTAGTTAACAGCAAGAGAAAGAGGAATATCCCAGTGGAATGGCGATTGAGAGAACCCGAACGGAAGCGAAACGGAGGTGTCCATGACCATGGCCCCTGCGACATGACGAAGTATTCCGTTAAAGTGTAAACGAGTTGAACGGTTCTAATGACTGAATACTGCGTTATATAATAAGTTATAATTTCCACGTCGTGTTCGGATACTAAAGGTTGGATAGATGGATGCTAATATTAATAAGGCACATTATGGAATAAGACATTAGAGAATAACACGATATGTCACAGTAGGTATAGACACGGGTGACGGGATATGTCACAGTAGGTATAGGCACGGGTGACGGGATATGTCACAGTAGGTATGGGCATGGGTGACGGGATATGTCACAGTAGGTATAGACACGGGTGACGGGATATGTCACAGTAGGTATGGGCACGGGTGACGGGGTATGTCACAGTAGGTATGGACACGGGTGACGGGATATGTCACAGTAGGTATAGGCACGGGTGACGGGATATGTCACAGTAGGTATAGACACGGGTGACGGGATATGACACAGTAGGTATGGGCACGGGTGACGGGATATGTCACAGTAGGTATAGGCACGGGTGACGGGATATGTCACAGTAGGTATGGACAAGGGTGACGGGATATGTCACAGTAGGTATAGGCACGGGTGACGGGATATGTCACAGTAGGTATAGGCACGGGTGACGGGATATGTCACAGTAGGTATGGGCACGGGTGACGGGATATGTCACAGTAGGTATAGACACGGGTGACGGGATATGTCACAGTAGGTATAGACACGGGTGACGGGATATGTCACAGTAGGTATAGACACGGGTGACGGGATATGTCACAGTAGGTATAGACACGGGTGACGGGATATGTCACAGTAGGTATGGGCACGGGTGACGGGATATGTCACAGTAGGTATGGACACGGGTGGCGGGATATGTCACAGTAGGTATGGGCACGGGTGACGGGATATGTCACAGTAGGTATAGACACGGGTGACGGGATATGTCACAGTAGGTATGGGCACGGGTGACGGGATTTGTCACAGTAGGTATGGGCACGGGTGACGGGATATGTCACAGTAGGTATAGGCACGGGTGACGGGATATGTCACAGTAGGTATGGGCACGGGTGACGGGATATGTCACAGTAGGTATGAGCACGGGTGACGGGATATGTCACAATAGGTATAGGCACGGGTGACGGGATATATCACAGTAGGTATGGGCACGGGTGACGGGATATGTCACAGTAGGTATAGACACGGGTGACGGGATATGTCACAGTAGGTATAGGCACGGGTGACGGGATATGTCACAGTAGGTATAGGCACGGGTGACGGGATATGTCACAGTAGGTATGGACACGGGTGACGGGATATGTCACAGTAGGTATGGACACGGGTGACGGGATATGTCACAGTAGGTATAGACACGGGTGAAGGGATATGTCACAGTAGGTATGGGCACGGGTGACGGGATTTGTCACAGTAGGTATAGACACGGGTGACGGGATATGTCACAGTAGGTATAGACACGGGTGACGGGATATATCACAGTAGGTATAGACACGGGTGACGGGATATGTCACAGTAGGTATAGACACGGGTGACGGGATATGTCACAGTAGGTATAGGCACGGGTGACGGGATATGTCACAGTAGGCATAGACACGGGTGACGGGATATGTCACAGTAGGTATATACACGGGTGACGGGATATGTCACAGTAGGTATAGACACGGGTGACGGGATATATCACAGTAGGTATGGGCACGGGTGAAGGGATATGTCACAGTAGGTATGGGTACGGGTGACGGGATTTGTCACAGTAGGTATGGGCAAGGTGATGGGATATGTCACAGTAGGTATAGACACGGGTGACGGGATATGTCACAGTAGGTATATACACGGGTGACGGGATATGTCACAGTAGGTATAGACACGGGTGACGGGATATATCACAGTAGGTATGGGCACGGGTGAAGGGATATGTCACAGTAGGTATGGGTACGGGTGACGGGATTTGTCACAGTAGGTATGGGCAAGGGTGATGGGATATGTCACAGTAGGTATAGGCACGGGTGACGGGATATGTCACAGTAGGTATAGACACGGGTGACGGGATATGTCACAGTAGGTATATACACGGGTGACGGGATATGTCACAGTAGGTATAGACACGGGTGACGGGATATATCACAGTAGGTATGGGCACGGGTGAAGGGATATGTCACAGTAGGTATGGGTACGGGTGACGGGATTTGTCACAGTAGGTATGGGCAAGGGTGATGGGATATGTCACAGTAGGTATAGACACGGGTGACGGGATATGTCACAGTAGGTATATACACGGGTGACGGGATATGTCACAGTAGGTATAGACACGGGTGACGGGATATATCACAGTAGGTATGGGCACGGGTGAAGGGATATGTCACAGTAGGTATGGGTACGGGTGACGGGATTTGTCACAGTAGGTATGGGCAAGGGTGACGGGATATGTCACAGTAGGTATAGACACGGGTGACGGGATATGTCACAGTAGGTATATACACGGGTGACGGGATATGTCACAGTAGGTATAGACACGGGTGACGGGATATATCACAGTAGGTATGGGCACGGGTGAAGGGATATGTCACAGTAGGTATGGGTACGGGTGACGGGATTTGTCACAGTAGGTATGGGCAAGGGTGATGGGATATGTCACAGTAGGTATAGGCACGGGTGACGGGATATGTCACAGTAGGTATAGACACGGGTGACGGGATATGTCACAGTAGGTATATACACGGGTGACGGGATATGTCACAGTAGGTATAGACACGGGTGACGGGATATATCACAGTAGGTATGGGCACGGGTGAAGGGATATGTCACAGTAGGTATGGGCAAGGGTGAAGGGATATGTCACAGTAGGTATGGGCACGGGTGACGGGATTTGTCACAGTAGGTATGGGCAAGGGTGAAGGGATATGTCACAGTAGGTATGGGCACGGGTGACGGGATTTGTCACAGTAGGTATGGGTACGGGTGACGGGATTTGTCACAGTAGGTATGGGCACGGGTGACGGGATATGTCACAGTAGGTATGGGTACGGGTGACGGGATTTGTCACAGTAGGTATGGGTACGGGTGACGGGATTTGTCACAGTAGGTATGGGCACGGGTGAAGGGATATGTCACAGTAGGTATGGGCAAGGGTGAAGGGATATGTCACATTAGGTATGGGCACGGGTGACGGGATTTGTCACAGTAGGTATGGGCAAGGGTGATGGGATATGTCACAGTAGGTATGTGCACGGGTGACGGGATATGTCACAGTAGGTATAGACACGGGTGACGGGATATGTCACAGTAGGTATGGGCAAGGGTGATGGGATATGTCACAGTAGGTATGTGCACGGGTGACGGGATATGTCACAGTAGGTATAGACACGGGTGACGGGATATGTCACAGTAGGTATGGGCAAGGGTGATGGGATATGTCACAGTAGGTATAGACACGGGTGACGGGATATGCATTGTTCACCCTCAGGAATCTGACAGACAACGAGTGCCAGGACATGGGCCTGTATGATGCTGGAATTCGTAGATCACGAGAAACGCGGTTTCGCAAAAGACAACAATAGCAACATTGAGAAGGACGGGTCTACCAGAAGCAGAGGACAGGATGATAGAAGGAACGTATAGAGAAACAAGGATGCGGTAGTGTGCCATCGATGATATCAGAATAATTTAGCTTGTACGTCAATCTGTGCTTGCAGAGTGCGCCAAGCTTCCGCTAGTAATCACAAGTAATTAGCCGAAAAAGCGATTATATATACGACGGACATTCTCAGTTGCTCTAAGCAGACGACCTCGCATTAGTTTCGACAAGTGAAGCAGACCTCCACGAATAAGCGGTAGAGTGGAAGGAGAACTGATCAGATATGAACTGAGAGTAGCCTAAGTATAGAGACGAGAAGACAGATTGTCAAGCCAACATAACGACTAAGGGACAATGCGGAAATATCAAGGACATGTCATTTTTTCTTTCTATTGCGTTCTGACGTGCATGTCAAAATGAAGAAAATGTTCTTACGGCAAGCGATCGACATCTGGTATTTTGATGTACTTTCCGTCGTTGCGGAAGTATGAGTTGGCGGTGATCACCCAATCTGATGTTCGTAACTGCGGAGCCACGAATATATCACACATGCCTGGAAAAGGAAGAAAACCAAGACACATCTCAGCCAAAGTTACACCATCTTGATTGATGCTACGGTGATATTTAAAGGCCACGGGCAATGGATGTCAAACCATAAGGCCATATTAAACTAACGAAATATCTTTAATTTTACCTTCCCAAGATAGCTATTCTATGATATAATTGCGATGTTTGGTCGTAACCCAGGGCTTGCCTTGAAGACAATAAGTGGCGCCCCTAGCGATTACAAACGGTATATGTGACGTCACACCAGGCATAACAATGGAGGACGTATCCAGTGATTTATCTGGTGAAAGCGATTATCTTTTCGAGGAAACTGATAATGATGATGATAGCAGTGAAAACCTAGCAGCTAAAACTGACGAAGATGAAGGTGTTCAACCATATATGTTTGAACCGGAGGCAGATGAGACGAATGAGGAGGATGTTTCGACAGACGAATTCGTGGGGGCAGTCGGCGGGGTCACCGGCACTGATCGTCTTTCTGAGTTAATCTTGGTAATGACACAATTGTCATTACCAAGACAACTCATTACAATAAAATAAATTTTAGTAATCTGTTCAATGAGAGTGAAAATATGTTGTTGCTCTAGAAAAGAAGAATAGCCGACATGGCAGTAACCTGTTCAATGAGAGTGAAAATATGTTGTTGCTCTAGAAAAGAAGAATAGCCGACATGGCGCTGGTCGGGTGGAGTGGCGCTTTGCAAGCTGACTGTTAGACACCTCCCTTACTTAGCCTTATTGGTTAGACCCTTCATGATCCGAGGGGATCCTGAACCCACCCACCCCCTTATTCCGGGTTCCGCCACCGTTGGCATGACAATTTTGAATTACAACCCCCACCCACACACGCTCGCCAATTTTGGGAAGCCAATCGTGACACATGCTTTGGGTATTTTTTTTATCTAACCTGACCTGCCACGCAGCCTCCCCTTGCGCATGTTCCGGTATTTTTTAATAGCAATGACGTGAGCACACTTCCGTACTTTTGATCAAGGCCAAGGGGACACATCATAGTTTACGTTCGGCTGGGACATTTAGTCATTTACACGGCTAGGGCATTTAGTCATTTACACAAGAAATACAGCGGGCCAATAATAATATATATTTAATTTCTTATAACTGGACAGGTGTCAGTGTGGAAACCGTGCATTCATGGCGACGGTTGCAGAGTGTCGATGTTGCACAGAGTTACCTCAAGTACGAGGCAAACTTACAGAGCTGGAAAACGTGGGTTACACAAAGATACCCAAGTGCATCACAGATCGTCCAGGGTTCAGCAGCGTCTGCACATATATTTGGGTGCTGCAGGCGGCCTACCAGGCTTACAGGCAACAGCATGGCGACAGGAACGTCACACAACAAGAGGAAGTAACGATGTAACCCGTACATGGATATAGCAGAGTAACTGAACTGATGGACACATGCATTTTAGTGAGCCCTGTCCATGTACCCAATAAAAATACGTTAATGTTTGAATTATTTATGTGCGCTCATCAAACACAATACATGCAAATGTCATTTTCCGATTTTACTGTGTATTACCAAGGGTATTTAACGCATTTCATATATCAATTATGAGGTCGCTTTTATTGTATTTTCTGCGCCATCGAGGGGGTGTATTTTCATGTCATCACATTTTGCCATGTTTGCGAGGTGTGTCATCGCTACAGTGTGTGATATTGGTATGCTTGGATTAAGCCATACATTTATACCAGGTCCGGATTGACCAGTTCTCTTGACTACATGTACGTACGCCCAAGCTCAAGTCACGTTGGAATTTTAATAAATATTTGTATTTGGAAAAATGGTCAGTACCATTTTCCCCCGACCCAGTGTTTTGAAAAACGCACAATGACAACTAGAGACAAAGTATCAAATATTTATGCTTGCTGTAGTCGGGTACGGGCCACGGTCGCTCATCCATAGTATTCCCCCTCGCCAAAGGGTGATATATAACCACTCATTTGGCAAATCTAGACACATGCAATGCTACTGCCTCAGTCTTGCTGGATCTCTTATATTCGGAACACATGTTGGCTGGGACTTTGGCTTGAATGTGCTCCCATGCCTCGTACATGGAATCCTCATCATCACTCCACGCCTTCTCAAGAAGAGTGTCCATCAGTTCATCAACATACTCTGCAAAACGATATAGTTTATTAATAGATCACGGTATTTCCATCACACACACATTTATTTTATCACATGGTTCATGTTGAGCTATTGAATAAGCCTATGTGATATGACAATTTTGTTGTTCAAAATTTTTGCTGAAAATTACAGTACATTACAATACAGTACATTTTCATATTTATTGCACAATTAAAATGTTTCGTTTCTGCATGTACACATTATGGGTATTTCGGATTCGAAGAACAATGCCACCAATCACTGCGGGCCGACTCACGATACATGAAGCACGTTGTGGATTGGACGATTACATTAAAATGCTATAACTAATTCAAATAAAATTATTTATTACAAAATGCCAACTTTAATTTGCTAATTATCTAGCATCACATACCAAATGTGAGGCCAACATTCTTAGCTTGAAGGGTGTAAGGACCCTTCTTGAACTTGGGGAACTGGACCACTAATATTGGCTCACCCTCCCTGTTGATGGCTTGCTCCCGATCGGCTTTCTCATTGTAACGAAGAGCTGCCAGGCACAACCCGTTTCATATCAATATTTAAATCAAGTATAAACTAGAAAAGTGAATTGCCCTGAAAGCCACCTATACGTATGATCTACCACAGCTTGTGCGTCAACCCTGTTGTGATATGTAATATTCGCTATCTTTGCTGATCCTAAACACGTATTAGAAACTATAATCGTGTTTATAAATGTGATAAAAGTCGAGATCTGACCGGAATTAGAACATCGTGTAAAGGCATTTACGTAATTTACAGCATTTCGATAGACTTGTCACAGGGAATACAATAATTTTTTTTACTACTTCTCATTAATTGCCCATGTTCACCCCGTCAGTACGCTGAGGAAAGCGAAGTGGGTGTTCTAGGGTGTTAACTGAATTATGAAACTGTGGAAAGCTTCAACACTGAAAGTTTGGTATCCAGGGCTCAACTTCTGCACATCTCTCAGAACTCTTGGCTTGTTGAACACTTCCACTAATTTTTCGCAAGCTTGAGTACCTGAAATAAACATGAAAATATTCAGGGTTCGGAGGAGTACATGCTAGGAATGGTTCTGGCACACCCGATCGATCGACCTTAACTGGAAGGGGCATACCTTGTAACTTATGGGAGATATGTAACAAAAGTTGTCAAATTGGTCCAAACCCTGACCCCATCCATACCTTCATTCAGTGTGACAACTCAGTCTTTTTATTTTATTTATTTTATTTGCATATAAACATTTTAACCAATGTCCTAGTCAATACATACTGGGTTTCGGCCATTTCTTTTGCCTAGCTCCTTAGCCATTGTGACATTCCCGTAGCTGGGAATTCCCAGTCGGTGTGCAAGAAGGTCCCGGATGGTCGTCTTTTGGGACCGGAAGTCATCTTGCAACCGGAAGTCGTTGCCCAGGATATCCCGGAGAGGCTGGTCCCACTTCAGTTGACCCTTGCTCACGGCGTCCGCCGCTAGGGTGGTGGTGAATGCCTTCGTCAACGAGCCGATACCAATCTTTGAGTTGTTCTCTAAAGGAAGTTGTTTTTCCAGGTCGCGATAGCCAAATCCTTCGGCAAACAAGGTTTGCTCATCCTGAGTATAGTTCAAACAGCTGCATTTAATTTGAACGACAAAATTACTTTATGAACAATGATTGTTTTCGACCAAAAAGAATACAACATATTGATGCGAACGCAGACACAATACCTATACTTGATACAGACTTATCAATAGACGCTAATCAAATATACATGTGGACAAGTCAACGTCAGTGAATATACCCAATGGCACAGAAACCAAAATGAACACGCAATCGTCAAAAGCGGCAACATTCCCAATAGGCCCTCGAAAGATTTATTTACCAACTAGATTACGCGGGACTCTATTTGAGAGTCATTGTATGAAAATCACAGCCGTGTGACAAAATATGCAGACGGTCAATTAGAAGACGGCTTTGACCAGAGAACACGGGATTAATTCAGCATGTAAATAACTTATAATATTGATCTAGTATTAATCCAGAAAGAGTGGCCGCAAATGAAAGGGTAACATGCGCTGCATTCAATTGTAACCAAGCTGCCCTGATATTTATTAGATTCAATAATATGTAAGTTTCGGATACCATCTTTGTTAAATCCAAGCGGTTATTAATGTAGACACGTTTTTCGTAAGTAAGAACCACTGAAGCAGACTTCGGAACTTTCGCAACTTTTCTGCCTTCTCAGGGCTCAGTTCATTGCTCTGGCCATAGCAGTACCAATTCTGAAGATAATAAACAAATGAAGGCATGTTCAGTGACCCTGTTCAATCGGGCTGAACTGATGAACAAATATTTACTCAGAACAAAGAAGCAGTGATTCACGTACACGGGATTGCAAAATGGCATGTGATGAAACGAGATTAAACAATGTTTTCACGCATATTTAGTCACTACACGAAGCAGTGATTCACGGCCATGAGCTTAATGTAGAGGTTTGCGTCAAATTTATTTTCGTTTACCAATATACTACACCGGCTTCCAAAATAGTGTGTGATGAAACGAAGTTAAATAATTGGTCACGCATGCTGACTGTACGAAGCAGTGATTCACTGTTAGGTGTCCAGTGTAAATGTTTGCGTCAAATTTAATTAGTTACCGATATACTACATCGGCTTCCAAAATAGCATGTGTGAAATGAAGTTAAACATTCTGACATGCATACATTTTACTACCTGCTTATTATTTCTAATGTCGACTCATTTGCACGAAATCATAATTGACAATTAAAATCATTCATTCTTGAAAACATATTTGAGAACATTCACTCGAAGACAGCACTTCCTAATTGTTGTTACAATCAATTAATTTTTAATCAGTCATAGTAGCATGGTGAAAGCAGCTGTTTCATATTCTTAGGCATACGCATGCATGCATGCATGCACACACGCACGAAGAGTGAAACATTCGGCATCACCTCGTCATTTGACTAATCTGAACTGCCGTAAAAATCGACCAGTAATAATGTAAAAATGATGACAATGATATTGATAATGGTGATCAAAACGAAGACGGTGGTGATAAGTTTGCTGGTGATGAACATGAGGCGGAAAACGAACAATATTACTGTTATGAAAGGTGTAATCTTAGCGATGATTACGATGATGAAAACCGTAAACTAGTAAATCATATAACATAATTAAATAGTCTATTAAGTAATATATATATATATATATATATACACACAAAGGAAGCGCCCCTACGTTTGTATTTTAATTGGACTCCTTAAACTTGAATAAAAAAATTACTTAAGAGACTATTTAATTTAATTAATGATTTACTGGTTTACTGTTTTTTCATCATGGTAATCATCGCTAAGATTACACCTTTCATAAAATAATATTGTTTGTCTTCCGCCTCATGTTCATCACCAGCAAACTCATCATCACCGTCTTCGTTTTGATCACCATTATCAATATCATAGTCATCATTTTATATTATTACCGGTCGATTTTGTACGATATATATATATATATATATATATATATATATATATATATATATATATATAAAGGAAGCGCCCCTATGTTTGTATTTTAATTTGACTTTTATAGTTGAGTCATTTAAAAAATAAGGAGTTATATCAAAAATGGTAACCGAATTTTTATATTTTCTCAAATAAGTAAGACGAATAATTCATACCAAGCCACGAAGGGGACATGTCAACATAACAAATTTACGAGTAACTAAACATACACTGAAAGGGTTATTCCAGACTTCAAGGGTTCATTGTGACAAATAAAATGGAAAGATAATCATCTTAAGTAATTACATACTGGGGTTGCTTGAATGTATGTAGTTTTCTAAAATAGGCGTGACAAATGTAATCTAAAATATTTAATATTATTTGCATTCGCAGTATTCTGCATTGCTGAATTTGTGCTGTGTCAACGTTTCGCCGACAAAAACTGTGATGAGGTCGAAATAAAAAAAACAGGTTTCCTAAGACATAATGCTAACAAATATTGAAATAAGTCAATAAACCAGTACGTCGTTACATTCAAGGAAAAAATAGATTAAACAAATATTTTGTCAGTTGCGTAACCCAGCATATGTTTTTATATATCTACAGTGGTAAAAAACACGATCCGCCAAGTTATATTTTTGCCAGTTTTGAATTATTCCGAATATTTCCAAACTAATTAGCTTAATTCAACCAAAAATTGAGGCTTGTGTTTATTCCCAGTCAATGGTGTTATGCTTATAACTCCATATGAGGTTAAATTATGATGACAATTAGAGTATGTTTTACATGTGAACAAAAGTCCATATAATCGAAATCCTCGTGATCGGTTATCCATGACTTCATTTTAAGAGGCATGCGTTGTTTTAGGCAGGCGAATCTGTCAGTGGTGTTTCGGGTCGTAGAATAACAACATGGTTAAATATAGTGGATATTAAAAAAGTAATTTAGAAGCTAAAAAATAGGTAATTTTTGTAATGAGTTAAACATATAATTTGTCCGTATGAAACAAATACGTTATCTGAGAATGACTGATACCTTTCGGCTGACCTTGGGACGTTATACTAAAAGCACCTTAAATGGAAGCAGACGGTGGGACCGTGTATAGTTTGTTTAATATAATGATTGCATTTGCTGCCGGTAGTGAGTTGCATCGCTTTCAAGGTGATGGTGTTGACGAACAGATGTCTCCATGACTTCGCGCCGTCTTATTTGACGGAACTTGTGCAGTCACGAAATCGTGATGGACCACGCGCCAACACTGCATCAAGGCATCACGAAGAAATGAATCGGCGACTCGGCATTTGGCGCAAGAGCACCGCGACTGTGGAACGAACTGCTGGTGGACATTCGTGATTCAAGAACACTAAACATGTTTAGGACGTAGGGAGAGAAAACACACACACACACACACACACACATACACACACACCACACGCACACATACACACACACACACACACACACACACACACACACACACACACACACACACACACACACACACACACACACACACACACACACACACACACACACACACACACACACACACACACACACACACACACACACACACACACACACACACACACACACACACACACACACACACCACACGCACACATACACACACACACACACACACACACACACACACACACACACACACACACACACACACACACACACACACACACACACACACACACACACACACACATATATGGTGTGAGCACAGGTCTGTGTGATATGCCTAGGGTCACAGCGTAGTGATATATATATATATGTATGTATATATATATATATATATATATGGTGTGAGCACAGGTCTGTGTGATATGCCTAGGGTCACAGCGTAGTGAGTAGCTTGTAGTGCATGCGCTTTTTGCTCTCGCTTTCAGCTGCGACCGCCAGCTAGCCCTCTCACAGGGGCGAAAAGGGACATGAGTGCGCGAGCCTCCCCTGCTGGTACACAGCCTCTACATAGACAAGACTCTAGCATGATCTCCTTGTGGTACACTGCGGTAATTGGACATCTTACGGCCCCAGGCTGACATGCTGGGATCTAGGAAAAAGATAACTCTGATTTAAAACCATGGGCAGATCAAGTCCACATGTCATGAAAGACATTGACCTACCGGAAGGAAAACCTGGAAGACAAACCCACCACATGGGTCAACATGCCATGTGGCTCGAATAAATGACCTAAATTATATGCTGTGACACTACGTAATTATGAGATCGGCCGCGTGCGGGGGAACAGACGCGCTGGGACCCTGGCGCCAACGAGAAATCGGCGAAGACCTGAGAGTCGAAAAGCCGGCCTCGACTCTCATGCGAAGAAGAAGGTTTGCCACCCTCAATGTGGGAACAATGGCGGGGAAACGAGTGGAGGTAGTACAGCTAATGAAGAGGCGGCAACTGTCAGTGATGGGGGTACAAGAAACCAATCAGGCAGTGGATCTGGGAGAAGGGTTTAAATGCTGCATGCAGGGGGAGATGAAAGGACGAATGGAGTAGGAGTGATTATGAAAGGGGAATACAGCAAGGAAATCATCAGGGTGGAACGTTGGGGAGGCAGGATAATTGCAGTGTGGATGTTAGTTGGAGGAGAGATCATGTGCCTACCATCGGGCTACGCACCACAGACTGGGAGAACTCAAGAAGACCGAAACAACCTGGAAGAAATTATTGGGCATGTGGAGCCGGAGACAACGTTGGTTGTGGTAGGTGATCTAAATGCACATATAGGAAAGAAACAGAACTGCGAGGAGACCTTAGGAAACTACGGATATGGAACGAGAAACAGAGAGGGACAATATCTGGACGAGCTACTACGCAAAAATATCAGCTAGTGGTGGTAAACTCCTTTTTTCAGAAGAAGGAATCACACAAGATCACATACAGAAGTGGAAACAATTGAACAGAGATATATCTGCTGATTGTTGGAAGCAGCCAGTTGAACAAGATTAGGGACTGCAAAGTTCTGGCAGGAGAGCACATAATGAGCCAACATAAACCAGTGGTTTATGAAATGTGGATAGGAAGAGGCAAACAGAGAAAGAGGAAACAAAGACAGGTAATCAAATGGTGGACATGTGAAGGAGAGGTGATGGCCCAATACAAAACCGAAGTAGAGAGGCTACTCCAAGAACAAAGGGAGGATGTGGAGTCAGAGTAGAAAGCACTCAAGGAAGGCTTTGTAAGAACAGCTGAGGAGATATGTGACCGAACATTAGGAAAGCCCACACAAAGCCGAAAGAAGAAAGAACAGTGGTGGAATCAGGAAGTTGAACAAGAAATACGAGAAAAAAGGAGGCACTGAAGTGTGTGGAAGAAGCGACTGATGAAGACAAGACAAGGCTGAAGCAGAAGTACCGGGAGAAGAAGAAGGTAGAAAATAAGGCTTTTACTAAAGCAAGAAGATGGAGGGAAAAACTTATCTGCATACTTACCAGGGTTAGAGACGGAGATAGCAAAGATACTATTCGAACATCAGCAATGAAGAGAAGCGACGGTACACTGGTCACTGGAGGAAAACAAGTGTTTGGGAAGAGTATTTCAAGAAACTACACAATCCAGAGGGAGAATATGAGATAGAGATAACTCGTACTGTAAGAAGAGAGCTAGAGGTGAGGACAATAAGAGAAGAAGAGGTGAGAAAGCAGTAAACAATATGAAAACCGGAAAGGCTGTAGGAGTGGATGAACTCTCAATGGAAATGGTGAAAGCAAACAGACTAGTTGGAATCAAGTGGCTGACGAGGCTGTTTAATGTGTGCTTCACAGCCGAGTGGCGCAGAGGGTTGATTGTGCCGATATGGAAGGGGAAAAGGGATATTCATGACCCAGGGAGATAGAGAGGTATCACATTTTTGAGCTAAGCCATGAAATTGTTAGAATGGATACAGGATGCTAGGGTGAGGCTTATAGTGGAGAGCAAAATCGGAGAAAATCAGCTGGGATTTAGGAAAGGGAGAGGAACAGATGATAGATTGTTTGCCATCATACAAATTATCGAGAAGAAGAGAGCATTTTAAAACGATGTAGCATTCGGTTTTGTAAATCTGAAAAAGGCATTTGACACCGTGCCGATAGAACTCGCATTTTCAGTCATGAGATGGATAGAGGTTGGAGATGGAGATGTCAGAATGGTGGAGGAAATGTACAAGGAGACAACAGCGGTAGTGAGAGTCGAAGGAGAAACATCGGAACAATTTGCATTGGAAGTAGGACTCAGACAAGGGAGTGCCTTGAGTCCCCTGCTTTTCATTATGCTGATGAACCTGATCAGTGGAAATATATCCAAGCATGAAGAACGTAAGAAAATACTGTATGTAGACGACCTAGCAGTGGTGGCTGATAAAAAAGAGGAACTACGGAAAGCATTGCAAGAATGGAGTAACATCTTCAGAAAACACGGAATGAATCTGGAGAAGACTGAAGTAATGTGGATTGGTGAATAAGACGTAGATCTGCATGTAGTTGTTGACGGAAAGATCATTAAACAAGTGAACAGCTTTCTATACCTGGGCAGTACTGCATGTGAGGATGGAAGGAATAGTAAATAAATATAGAAGAGGGTACAATCAGGAGCAGCAGCATGGAAGAGGGTAGAAGGCATTATGTGGGACAGAAAAATTGAAGGAACAACTGAAAGAAAAAGTGTTGGAATCTTGCCTGTATATGGGTTGGGAACACTGGCAATAACAGAGAAACAGGAGGATAAACTAAAGGTAGCAGGAAACAACTGGGTCAAAAGAATATGTAGAGTAACGCGAGAGAATAGAAGGAAGATGAAGGAATTGAGAGAGGAGATTGTAATGATAAAACACCTAAAAAGGAAAGTAGGCGGAAACAGAATGAGATGGGCGGGACATGTACACAAAATTGGTGAAGACAGACTGCCGAAAACAGCATGGAAAGTAGAAGAGGGTGGCAGACGACGGAGATGAAGATCAAGGCTGAGCTGGAACGACAGCATAAAACTAGACTTGGGGAGGACTGGCGTGAACAGACATGAATGGGTGGCCATTGCGGACGAGAGAGATAGAGGTGGAAAGAACTGATAAGAAAAGTAGAAGAAGCTACCAAGTGACGTTGACCCCACCCCGCAAGGGGAAGAAAAAGAAGATTAAGTATATTTTACTTTGTTGCACAGCTCATCGGGATTTAACGCTTAATAAATACATTATTATTATTATTATTAAGTCCTCTTACGGCGTACTCATTCGTACCGTGTCTGTCTGTTGCCGTGCTGTGACGTCACGTGTTCATAATATGTTTCCTTGACAATAACTTAATTTTTTTGTGTTGATATCAATAACAAGATGCAGTCTCATGGTATATTTCTACTGGTGCACTTCATTAGTCTTCACGACTACATTGACGCATTAACGAATCAGCAAGCAACCGCAGCGTCAGGATTTGCATTGGACATGGTGCGATGTCATGGTAATCCAGGGCTGATACTGACAGTAATTCACCAGAACAGAAAGGTCGCTTGGGTTACCGGAAACAGCAAGTTGTCACCATCTACCGCAATGACTGCCAATTCGAAAATCAACATCGGTGCTTTGTCAAAGGCGTTCACAGGTTATCACTTAATCTTGTATATATCATGCACATTATTATTATTATTAGCAGCAGCAGCAGCAGCAGTAGTAGTAGTAGCAGTAGCAGCTGCTACTGCTACAACAGCAGCTGCTACTGCCATTACTGCTGCTACAACTGTTACTGCCGCTGTTGCAGCAGCCGTTGTTGTTGCTGTGTTCAAATAACATTACGAGCAGAAATTGATACGTTAAGTAAATTAGCCGGTCATCTGAAAACCGGTAATGTTGTCGTGGTTACAATGAATGTATTGTTGAGATACAATACTACCAAATTTGTATAGTGCTAATATTCAATAGAATTTATCGGTGCAACACACAGGAATAATAATCGACATGTCATAAACACGGACGTGCAAAGGTTATCATTAGAACAAAGACCGCCGACAAGACGGAAGTTTCATTTCGCAAACTTTTGTCTTCAGATTGTGTTGTGGAGCAATAGCTTCAGATTATCTTAAGGTTCAGATTGTGAGCGCACCAACAGAGAACTCACGTCCACGTAGAGGACAGATGGCTGGGTAAATAATGGTATAAATCATCGACGTAACAAAAAATCCATTTCACAATTACATCCATCCTCTCGTATTATCGTGACACTCAGCAACATTGTGTAGCGCAGCCCATTGTTACGTATGTTATTCGTGTCTGCCCAAGTACAAGTACTCATCTAAAAATATAGGCAAGTACAAGCACTTTGTGAAAAACTCAAGTACAAGTACCAAGTATTTTGAACATTTTAGTCAAGTACAATCAAGTACACTGAACGCTACGTTTTTGTTTCATAATGGTGAAAGTCAAAGCGATGAAAACACAAAAGCAGCAAAACAATATGCTTGTTTGTCTGCAGTGCCAGGTTCTGAGGTTCTGAACAGATTGCAAATTGCAACTGACTACTATTCAGTCATTATCTTAAGCCAAAATAATGATGTCTACCACAAAAGTCGACAATACAAGTGAACTGGTGATTTCGGAACATCTGAAGCCACTACAACTGATCAAGGCATCAGATAGTGTTAGTTTGTCCCATGTAATTGACTCATAGCTTCAACTCTCAGCTGACATGCATGAAGTGCATGTGCTTATCATCCCCTTTATACTTATAAACCAATCAACCACCATCACAAGTACCATTATGTTTCGTGTTATGAATCTTTGTACAAAATAAGAATAAATATACAGTAATTTTCACTGTAGCCATTTCTTTTCAATCCTTCCGATAGACACAACTACTTAACAAACGTAAAAAAGTACTTGTAAAAAGTACTTGCCAAGTCCAAGTACTTTGATGGTCAAGTACAAGTCCAAGTCCAAGTACTGCACTCGGCCAAATGGCAAGTACAAATACATGTCCAAGTACAGTACTTGCTGTACTTAAGTACACAAGTACTTGAGTACTTGAACCCATCCCTGCATACAACCTGCGTATTAGAAATTGCAAAAATGGACCCTGGCAAACTGCCTATTCCACGCAAATTTCACATACATAATCTCTACCTCGTTAGCACACTCCTTATATCTTAACACTGTAGTCACATGTACCAGGCTATCGACAAATATTTCCAAGCAGCATGATCGAGCTGGTGAGTGTTGGTTTTGCAACCCGCTTACCCTACTATTTGATAATGTTTGAGCTCGAAACATTACTTTATCCAAAACAATTTCAGAATACTTTGCAGTATTTTGTGTGCTTAGTGTCGCAGCGACTGTTTCAAAGTATGTCTCGTAAGGGGCCGTCTTAGGCACCACGAAACGATGATATAATAGTAGTTATTTGGAACGACACTGCATGAACAGAAATACTGTTCAACAGGCAATAGTTATGCTTGTACAAATGAGCTCCTGTATACTCATAACAAACTATATCTACTAGCTACGATGGATATGGATAAATATGCATTCATTCAGACGAATAAATACTGCATGTGTACATTTTGCACATATTACAGTGTCACTAATATCATTATAGCGTGCCAGTAATATAAATTTACATACACTAGTAATGCATTTAACGAAGAAAATAAAAACGTAAAATAAAAATATCACGCATTAGGGTCATGAAGGTTCCCGTTAAAAAAATCTGTTGCTATAACAAGAGCTACCATCTGCCGTTTGGTTCATCAGCGACAGTCAAATTGTGGAATATTGGTAATATATATCAGTCAGCTTTGTTCAACATCGATCACCTTCAGTGATAAAAGACATATTAAAGGGGGGCTGTATAAAATTTATCCCACCACGTGGCGCTGTGATTTTATCAAGATTTTGTTACAATAACTGTCGCTGTGGACAAGAGGCGCCAGGCGTTTCCCCCGAAGTAAACATAAAGCACGTGGTTGCCATGGGATCACAGTTACAATGGAAGACATACCCAAAGCACAGAGGAAACGCGCAAACAACAACAAAAGAAGGTTGCGGAAGCTAAAAGGAAGAAGAAATATGACATAAAGGAACTTTAATTCCCAAAATTATTTTTAGATTTATTCTAAAATGTTGACGTAAATACCGTTGAGTGCTGGAAGTGTGCTGGCGTGGAAGAATCAGACATATCGGTAGAATAGCCCGATACGCGTTGGAAACAAATGATCGTATTTGCAGCAACGTTGGCTGCGGAAGCCGTGAGGTCGGGGGTCATACATTGGGACACTCCTATCAAAGACATTCTCGGGCCCGGCTTCAAACTGCACGATCCGTTTCGGACAAATCAAACAACTCTTCGTGACCTGCTCTCGCACAGACTTGGTCTACCGGATTACATGGGAGCGTACTTAGCCAACTCGTCTAATATACCTAACGAGTAAGTAAATGTTGATACACTGAAACCATAATAATGTGCGTCATTCTTGACATTAGGTAGTTTGTATGCTCCCAGTGCGCCCTTTCCATTACCAACGCTGTCTGGTGGATTATTTGGAATGGCAGAATTGGTTTGAAACTACAGTCAACACAAAGAAATACTTGTCCTAAGATCTTATATTGAGGCATACATGTTGCGTATAGTGACTGTTATCATTATTGCAAGACGATCTGTAGTCTTGTACAATTCAACAATCGTACCTTTTTTATATATACTTTATGCTGGTTTTGCGTAAAATTTACTAGGACTTTGCTACTAATTTTCTTCGACGTTGACACATTCCATGGATGACGATACCGAAATAGTTTGTGGTTGACATAATAATAACTTATAGTGTTATATGCACTGACCTGCTAAGGAAACTGACAAAGTTACTAAATGTGTTTATCCGTAATCTTTTTAGTAATTATTTATTTTATCGATTAAGTCACTGGTAACGGAACGACATTGACAATGGCACGTGTAATGTAAACGGTTCGTGGGCGTGGCTGTGGTGTCAGTTGAGTTTAAGGAGTGGTCATTGTTGTATTGATCGATAATAATCCTGTTGATCTTGGTGATTGACGTTAATTGTGTTGCCATTGCCTTACAAAATGTGTGTGCATTCGCAAGAAGCAACATATATTATAAATTCGAGTGAAGCAAATGACACAATCACACATACATTAGCAATGCATATCTATATGTTCGCGTGTGAATTATAGACAATGGCTATAGTTTGTCGATTATAAATAAGACAAATAAACGTGATTCTACTTTAGTAGCTTATTTTATTCCGAAATTAATTCAAGCGATTCTCAAAAATGGAATCTTCATGTGAATGTGCTAGTGTTTCTGTGTTGCTGTTGACACCCTTCCGTGCTGTCTCAAAACATGACGGCCAAACTCGGTGGGGTGAAGGCTAAATGTCGGTCCGACACACTGGCGTATTTAGGGGGGGGGGGGGCGAGGGGGGCGGTTGTCCCCCAATGGTGGCAGTTGCCTCCACCCCCAACAGTCGCATGGCAGCTGTCAGCTCTTGTGCGCTGGACAGGGCAGTACTCGCCCGTTTTTGCCCCCCCCCCCCCAATGACAAATCCTGGATACGCCACTGGTCCGACAGTTGGCTTTGGTCAGTTACAAGATATCATGGCCACAGTAAAGAAGTTTAATCACTTAAATAAATATATGCACTTTCTTTAAACTCGACTACGGATGGTTATTTAACGTATTTGTAAATTAACGAACCGGATTCGCCGGCTAAACCAGTCGAGAAAGCAACCATAAAAAGTTTGAGTGTGGCGCGCGCGCGTGTGTGTGTACGGTCATTTATGTATCGTTTGAAATAAACTATGTTATATTAATATTGTGCAACAGCAATATTGCAAAAATGGAGACGGTGCGTGATTTCCGGTCTGGTTTCGACTTGAGCACCTACAGCTATGTGCTTGCAAAACGCGTCATTGAGAGAGTTCGTGGCAAATCCTGGGAAAGAGATGTGCGTGATACAATCTTCAACGAACTGAGTACGTAGCTGTTATATGTTATGGGAACATTTTAATCAACCATCACAGTTTAATATAGGATATATATAATAATTGTAAAGGAAAGATGTCTGCTCCTCGGTTTATATAGTATCATATTCATTCAATTAATCTGTTAATCGTACATGCCCTAATTAACGTATACACCCTATATTTTAGCAGCGTCTGAAACCGTGATAGCAATTTCCATTACCAATATTGTTGTTATCCAGTACCGTTAAATCCATCATCGTAATTTAATTTCGATCAATGTAAATAAAAGCTCATTGTTGAAAAGAATATTGAAAGGTCACCGAAATTATCTGATTTTACATTGTTCTGGTAACCTTTTGCTCGTGTGGTTGTGTAAATCGCTTGCTTGTCACATATGCTGAGTTGGCTGTACCCAGGAACACCAGGGGACCGTTTCACTAACATTCTTAAAAGCTCTTAAGCCCGATTTTGCTCCATAAAACCGATCTTGATTCTTATCTAGGAGCGAAAATGAAAAACCGCGTTTCACTAACAATTCATCCTAGATTCGGTCCATAAAAATTATCCCAGAAAAGCAAATTTCTAAGACTAAGTGACGTAAGTCTAAGAGTACGCTACACCACTCTTTAATTATCATGAACATTTAGAATTTACTAAATGCGTGTTAATTTGGGTCCACTTTTACGAAGAGAACCAGTTGTTCACAGCCAAATAAGTCTTCCAAATGTTAGCGATTAAAGTTTGCTAACGCATGATTTGTTTACACGACATTAGCGTCGTGACCGATTGACGTGTGCGTAGCGGTTTACGGCTTTGCGAAGATCAAGGTTGTTGTGACATTTGTTAATCAATTTTGAGCAAAATTTAAGCTATATCTAACTTAACCTGCGCACTACTGCCCTTCGTATTACTATACTCGACGGCACAATTTCGGTTTAAGTTGTTGGCGCTCTCTACGCACCCGTAAACTGAAAATTTTGAACAACGACGCTCCCGTCAAAACATTGCACCGTGAGTGACGCGAAAATAGTGTCCCCTGCGATATGTCGGCGGCTTTTGCAAAATTTCGTTTCAATTCTTCGCGCAGTGAACAAAAACTCACATTTTGTTGACAAGTGGTTGTGGGCCGAATTTAAAAACACTTTTTGACATCTGTTCAATCTCTTTTGCCAAATTGTGCCAACTGTGTAGATTATCGATTATTATGATGGAAATATCGCTCTTTGTGTTTGATTAAAGGATCACGTTAGTGAAACGCATTTTCAAAATATTCCTTGATTTTTCCGTCCGAATCTGTTCTAGAATTTTCCTTAAGAGCTTAATATCTTAGTGAAACGGTCCCCAGAAATGGATGTAACACCCCTGTATGCTTCCAATGTCCCAAACCCAGGCGGGCGTTGGGGCAGCACTGAAGGCTTGACAGCCCCCCCATCTTTGTTCGATTTTCTGCCACTTTCAGTCCACTCCTGGATGTTGTTTTCCCACCTCTTCCTCTGTCTCACTCTCTTTCTTCTTCATGGCAGGCAGGATGATTTTTGCAAGGCCGGTTGATCTAGTAACATGATCATACCACTTTAGCTTTCTTTTCTTGACTGACGTCTAGAGCTCTTCAAAGGGTCCGATGGCTTGTTTAATTGTATTGCGGACCTCTTCGTTGGTGATATGGTCCTTGTATGAGAAGCGCAGGATTTTGCGGTAGCATCTCATCTCCATGGCCTGGATTTTTATTTACAGGTCCACAAGCGTAAGGGAATACTGATATCACAAGGGAGCGCATCAGTCTGATTTTGGAGCTGAGTGAGAGGTTGTTATCGTTCCAGGTGGTTTTAGTCTTGTCACCGCTGCTGTTGTCTGTGCAATCGTGGATAGCACATCAGGTTTGGATCCCTCATCTGCGATAATTACACCCAGGCATTTGAATATGGATACCGTTTCAATCATTTTGCCATTTGCTTTGATTTCTGTCTTAATGCCATTAGGGTTGTTGGTCATCAGCTTGGTTTTCTCGGCACTGATCTCCAAGCCATATGTTGCCGATGTTTCATCAAGGCGACAAAATTGGTAAGTTCTTGTTCTTCACCCGCCAATCCATCAATATCGTCTGCAACGTAGGATGGTAATCGTTCTGCCTCCTCCTGTAGGCTTATTGGAACACAAAATGTAACATGTCGTGTCTTAAATATTTTTAAAAAGTACTGTATGCCTATTAGAATGAGGCTGATTCCGGGTAACGACACAGACAACCTTATTTTAAGAGTTACAAGATACCAATGTTGTTGTTGCACCACTTTAAACAAACTGCACATGGATGAGTAATTTGAATGTACCTCATTGTTATTATTATTATTATTACGATTACGATTACTATTACTACTATTATTATTGTTATATTAGGCTTCCGTTCTTTGAAATGCCTGCCCTCTTGATGGAGGAAGTGAAATGCAATAAATTATAACTTAAGATTTGTGGTACAAATAGGGACCATCTATTTATTTTATTACCAAACGTACCGATTACACAATCTGAACAATTATAGGCACCTTTACCTGCGATTATAAGAAACGGAACGGTGAAACATGGTGCATCCTGTTTCGTCGGGTGGTTGTAACGACACGTAATGTTTGTCAGGCATGCAAGACAGTACACCATCGTCTAAGATGAACGCTAACCACTGGAGCAGAACGGTGCTATCTTACAAGAACAGAAGAGGTTTTACACTCGAAGAGGAGAAACGTATACTAAGGTATTTAAAGATGGAATGAAACAAGCATAAGAACATATCACCATGACTTGATAAGCACAGCGCCACGGTATATTTTTAAAATAAAAAATATCGAACACAATCGAAACACACCATTGATTTGATAGGCGTGACTCAAAACACTCGCTTGGAACTTGCATCGCAAAAAAAGATGGCGATACGCCGTGCTCTTGTTTGCCGATTTACCCACCGAACAAAACCAGTTTTCAATTTGTCTCATGAATGAGTAGGTTTCTGTCACTATCAATGGATACTTATATAGTACCAATTGAAATATATGGCATAAAACGGCGATGTTTCAGTCCCCCTTTAAGGCGGATGTCATTGCAGATACATCACTAATAAGATAATCGTGTCGACTTCCTGTATACAGTACTACACCCGCCAATTGTTTTTAATTTTGAAATCGAGGGGAAATTCAGGCCGTATTTCCAGTTCCTGTCCTCTACTTATATGGCAGGTCGTTGTGTCCAGCCGGATGTGTCATGACGTCAGCCACTGACATGGAACGATGGATGAGCTTTCATATCAGAATCGCACAGGTACGGCAATTTATGTGTGTTATCCAGTAATGCGTCTTTCGTTCATTAATAGGACAAAGATAAAGAGAATATGTGGAGACCGAATGGAAATTTTCGTAATTATTGAATGGTTATGAAAATGTTGATATATAAATATTTGTTTTCAAATGTAAAGTGTGTAGTGAAAGTAGAGAGCAGAGAAGCATTTGCAAAATAACCGTATATCTTGGATGAGAGAATAAACTAATTCTCACAAAGGACGATATATGGCTACATTATCGACTGAATGTGTTAATGCTAGCCGTGTAATCATATTTAGCAACGCAATTTGGCAGATATCTGGTGTGAACGGACTAAACGTGATTGAATGTAGCACGGTTCATAATCAAAAGATTTGACAAAGTACCGTGTGAACCTGCGTTCTTGTCCACTTGCCACGTGAAACTTGTCGGCATTTGGGTTGCAATTTTATTAGAACTAATTAAATGCAATCTTCTGCGCTGATACAACAACGAATCAGACCATACCATTTACAAACGCATTCAACTGCATCTAACAAAACATCAGGCTATTATTAAAATTACTAGTGTATATTTTGTCCTCACATGGCATTTTTGTGAAATGCATACAGCTGTAATCGAACGAGATAGAAGCGAAGTAGCACAAATGATCGGAAAAGACCTTAGGCCGCGTCCAAATACTTGCTCTACTCCGCCACTATCAGAGCGAAAATGTATTATTTTATATTTGTTTTGCATATCTAGTGATTAGAATAAATACAAAACTGTGGCTTAAGTTCAGTGTTTCCGTTGTTGGCTTCCATTCAATGACCGGCGCAGCCAATGCGCTACAGTGTAACAGTGTACATTTGGGAACATCGAAACTTAATTAAATGATTGTCTCACATTTCTTTGCAATAGGTCAGTTGCGTACGAAACCCACTAAGCTACAGAAAAGCAATACTGGAAATGCACTACTGTTGTTGTTCTCCTCCTGTTTCCCCGTCTGTCAGACTGGCCTCGATTCCAATCCTCGATTTATGTTATCTTTTTGCTTCTTTTCCCTCACTGATCTTGCAGTGTCCTCTTCACCAACTGTCTCCATTCGCCTATATCTGTCGCTCTCGTTCTCCACTCCCATTCTCTCCACATGTCCAGCCCACTTTAGCCGACTCTTCAATAGTTTCTTCTTCACCCGCACCATAATATTTACAATCCGTGGTCCAATTTTGCAGAACCGCACCCAGACGGGTCGGAATAGCGAAGAGGCGTACAACGCCTTGTATCAGCCGACGGCTATATTGAAGCAACACAACCGCCAGCGTCCAACATTCCCCGTCGACAATACTATTTCTTCGTACGGCCTCGGCTTTTATATCGGCCGCTATAGGGGTAGGTTGCGACTGATCCAGCGATTCTTAACCATTTTCGCTTCGACCCAGATTCCCGTCGTTGGAATTGCTTGGCGACCCATGCCTTCAAACACATAACTTGTGATAAATAATAAAAATAATTATACAATAAATAGGCATAACACAAATAAATGAAAACATTGATTTAAGTTGCTTGCTGTATATGGAAGAATCACCAAATCAGTGCTGTTCATTGGTTTATCGACGTAGAAAGAGGACATTCCTTACAAATCGAAAGCAAATATGGCTGACACTGTCTGGAAGATCTACGATTTTGACAAGGTTTGAAGGATAATGAGCTAATTTACTTCACACCGGTGATGGTAAGCAGGCAGACAACCTGATAGTGACTATATATAATTTACATGCTGAATAAAGCGATGTTTGTATGTAGACAATTTTCTTTGAATGCTTCGATGTTGAGTAAATCGAACACGGCACCGATTTGTTCCCACTACACGCATTTATTTTTACATGACTTGCCCATGCTTCCATGCAAGACTAACGATCCACACTAAATGTCGCGTACAACTGAAATGCCTTGTGATGTGTCACACTTACTCGTCTCGCACGCACCTGGTACGGGCGAGTCATATTCATTCATTCATAGTTTATGGTGTCTAAATGCGGTTCGGTGATTCACTGGAGACTCTTGGCGACCCACTCGCAACGCAACTGCGTCACAACCGGTATTTTTTCGTAGGAAACACGATGTTGTCTCACGACGGCGCGCATGGGCATTCCCGTTGTTTGATGAATCTACTTCCGGAGTCAGAAATTGGCGTGTTTAGTTGTGTAAATGGGTATGCCACCCCTTCGCTACCTGACGTAACCCCTGCGACGCTCAACATGTATATCATGGACCTCATGCTTGGTAAGATGCATTCGAATGAACAGAAACGTACACAATACAGGTATTTACATAACACGTAGTTCAATCGTATGCACGAAAACGAGGCTGTATATTGGTGATACAGTGGCTAGAGTACCAATTGAGAGACCCAGGGTTCGAATGTAATAACACGTGTTGCATATGTGTAAACTAGTGTTATAATCTAGGCAAACCTGAAAAGAGGATATATAACCAGAATCGTATTGCAAATCAGTGTCAACGACCATTCAAGTCTGACTGTCCTCCATTCAGGTCACTCAACACCGTGGTTGACCAACATAACGGGATGCAGTTACCCCCGTCCGTGGCGCCAACCGGCTAACACCTCACGTGTGTGGGCACCCGGGAAAGATTCAATATTCTACCAACGCAACGGCACCCTTCGTACCTTCGACGACTACTACGCGGGGACTTATGTCCATCCCGGTTTTGGCCACATTATCATCAAGTTTCAGTCGGGTGTGCTTCAATTTATATATGCGAAGGTACGAGATATTGCGTTTTGCAGGTTAGATTACAACGTTAATATTTACTTTACTAGCTTACACCATACAGAAATGATGCAACAAACCAAGGACAGCAAACGTAATCATTATTTTTGTATTTTAAACCAACTGCTTTAACCATTTATGTTTTGTTTTCGCCAATTACGTCATGCATGCCAGTATTGTGGAGTAAGTTCCAATCGTATCGCCCGAAATGAAGAGATACGTTTCTCTGCAGGGAGAAAAGCATATTGCCAACACGTGACTACATAGCTCTCTAACTTTTGTTTCTTTCTAAATACATCTCCAATGGGTAGATCAGTCAGTGGCCAATGTTCCAAAGAGTGAATGGCCATAAATCTAGACGAATAAACGTCGACACCTGAGAGGAAATGCACATACACTGCCTCTAAGTTAGCTTATTAATAAATATATACTGATAGTCAATGGTTATCCTAAATGGACGCGACGCAAATATGTCACAGGAACTGTAATTGTGTACCCATTTGGGTGTTTAGGTGTTATGTTGGGGGGTTTCCAAACCGTGAAACTGTGGAATTCGGGGGTCTGCTCAACGGATATAAGTATTGTCAGGATGTAGAAAAGAGCCATCGGCTTTTTCACGATTTAATGGACTTTGGTGACGTGCTATATTTGGTACGGCGCGTCAGATATCTTTATAGTTCAATATCATTTTCGTACTTTGATGTCGATAGTAGAAGTCGGCCACGCCATATTGTATTCAAAGTTACGGAATTGTGCACGTTGAAATAATTTGTTACTGACATACAGTTGAGGTTTCGTCAAGCCCTACAATAGGTTCCTCGAAATATATAATGGAATATGCTGGAAGTGACACAGAAGTAGTATTCAGGTATCTTTAAGATTGCAGAGCCAAGGTGGATTTTTGGGCGTTTACAGCAACACGAAACCTCCTCTTTTTCTTATATAAAATTTATCATGTACAATTTATTTGTTAT
The DNA here is from genome assembly GCA_963995525.1 of Escarpia spicata. Taxonomy (NCBI): domain Eukaryota; kingdom Metazoa; phylum Annelida; class Polychaeta; order Sabellida; family Siboglinidae; genus Escarpia; species Escarpia spicata. The sequence goes on along the minus strand of OZ023215.1, from coordinate 41,183,780 downwards.
CTTACGAGTATCTTTAAATAAAAGAGCCCGCTGATACAAAATCGTCACTTCATGTTCGCAGCTTTCATGTTTGCCATCGTTTAATGACAGAAAAGAAGGCGGTCAACAGGAAACATAAAGAATACACTATTTAGAGCTGGGACCGTCCTTGGTGTTTCTATCTGGTTTCTTCCATGGTGTGCGACCACTTGCAGCTCTGGGGTCAGCTACTGCGATCGGTCTGGCGAGACATGTTCTACCTGATTCTCACTCAATACCAAGGCGCCGTACTCGACGCGCCTCCCAAAGGCTTCCCTGTGTACTTCGCCGTGGGGAACAGGACGCACTACGTCAACAAAATGGCGGTGACCGTACTTGACCGCATGCATGCAGTTGTATTCACCCGTCAACACCCTCTCGAGAGGGAATACAGTGGTGGGTCGACGGCACCCAAGACGTCGATTGTTGTAATCATTACAGTAGTGGCGACGGCTTTATTTACAGCGTAGATTCTCTTACAGTATTACTCTGCGACGCAAAGTAAGACGCTGGTTAGGTATAGGCCCTACAGCAAAGATGCTAATGTTTATAAAACAAACTACGATATATATATATGTGTGTGTGTGTGTGTGTGTGTGTGTGTGTGTGTTTGTGCGTGTGTACGACATACCTACATATATAAGTGTACGTGTACGCGAAAATTGTATGTGCGTTCGTGCGTACCTGAGTGCGTGCTTTGGTGTACAGTCTGTATATATGTACCTACGTATGCACGTACGTAAGTATGTAGGTATATAGGATTACCTATGTATGTATGTATGTATGTATGTATGTATGTATGTATGTATGTATGTATGTATGTATGTATGTATGTATGTATGTATGTATATATGCATGTATGAATGTATGTATGTATGTATGTATGCTTGTATGTATGTATGTATGTATGTATGTATGTATGTATGTATGTATGTATGTATGCATGAATGTATGCATGTATGTATGTATGTATGTGTGCAAGTATATATGCACGTACGTATGTACGTACGCTATGCGTACGGACAGCTGCATACGTACGTACGTATGTACACACACACATATACTCACGCACAGTCACATTCCCACATGCATACACACACACACATACACACACACACACACACACACACACACACACACACACACACACACACACACACACACACACATACAAACACACACAGACACACGCATGCACTCACCACACACGCACACACGTAAACACAACAGAGAAGGGATGGAGGAAGAGAATGACGTGCGATCACAGACATTGTAGATCTTATATATCATGCACACAGTATTCCGTCCAGTAACATCGTGTCGTAGATGTACGAAAACAAGATAACTGATTTCAAGTTATTAATACTGCGTTCAATACAAATCCTACAACATAACATCATTCATAATAGTTGATTCAATTGACGGCGTAACAAAATGTGATAACGCAATTGTTAGATGTGTACCCTAACATTTGTCTAAATTGTAGCGTGACAAAGAACCTAGTGAATAGATCATATACAGTCATTTCTCATGACCGACATTCAACAAGCTGTATTTGTTGCTATAAATCCTTAAAGGTTTAATTTATGAGATTGGAATTATGTTTATCACATCCGTCTCGGTGAGAGCTTTCGTGTGATATATACTTTTACTTATGTATCTTGAAAACCTTTAGTACTATCATCAATAAAGGGGTCATTTTTAGGCACTACCCAACAATCTTGACGCGGACAAAATACTTACCATGTACCTTGATAACAACTACACGTCTCATACAGCAGTGTGGTATGTTTCTCAAATGACCTACATATCAATATTCATTGACCTCTTTATAACGATCCTTTGAAGAACACACAATTTTTCCTGATTTATTTAGTGTTGGGTAGTTTGGTGAAATCGTACGAATGCGAGAATCCCCATAACATAAATGTAAAACAGCTGAAAACGGGTTTTTTGTATTGATTCCCTAGCAAAATGTGTTTCATCTCGACAGTCAACAAAAACACACATATTTATATCATCCATACGTGTAGCAGCAGTGTAAAGTTAATAGATGATATGTATTCGTCCGGTTACTGGCCGTGCATACTTACTGTTTGTAAAAGGGTGAGTTTTAGGAGTTAAGAGTTGCCGCATTCTTTACTGACGTCCTCAATATGTACTCATCGTATGACAGGAAGTATGAAGTTACACGAACCCATTTAATTTTGCCTCCATCAGAATCATATTTGACGACGTTTCGTGAGAAATGACCATACAAACGAACTCACAAATCACAGCATTATCAACCTAGATCATATCTGATATAAGAAGAACGTTTTAAGATTGGTCTCTCTTTTGTTTTGTTTAAGGGTTTCTATAAAGAATCAATGACATCTACACTTAATGCGTAGAATATCATGATTATAAATATTCCAGAACAACCAGTTGGGGGAATACATGATACTGGATATTTACCAAATATTATAATTGCAGTCGTAGAAAAAAGACGCTGATACTACTACTAATAAATATGCTATAATAAGCACAACTAAAATGAACTTTACATAGATTTGGTTATTCCAGCAAACTCGTACCACATCAAATCGCGCACAATCATGTCGGTCAATACTTAACTCGTTCCACTGCCAACTCATTGCATAGGCAGCAAAAACTTGCGTAATTCGTTCAAACAATTCCATTGTGCCCCAGAAATCGTTACTGATTGCTAAAGAAGGCAACAATTATTACTGCCAGCGATATTGCAATCAGACTTGCTTTACACATCGAAACCGCCCCGGTCGAAATAGTTGTTTCTTTGATTCCTTTCTTAAACATCGGCTTGATGGTGAATTCTATGAACGGCACTTTCACCTCGTCTACTTTGCTAGCGTTGCGACCTGACTCGCTAAAATATACGGGGAAACCACGCGGGGATGTCATCCTAAAAACATATGTGTGCTCCAGTTTCATATAGAATTTATCGCGGGTCTCTGAAGGTTCCAGTGCTTCCCGCAGTAGAAGACCATATTTGTAGCGGAGAGAATCGCCTTGGACATACACCGTGAAGTTTCCGAAGGCCAGGTGTGTGTAGCCACCTATGTACTCTGTGAGCGGTCGCTGCTGTGCGGTGTCCGTGGCATTCGGTCGCTGCCAATCGGTGCCGTTAGTGTTTGTGTCTGTGCCGTTTGGTTGCTCGTGCATTTCGGTTGAATTGACCCAGGGCGCTGGGAAAGTACAGCCCGTAGACACGGTCAACCAGGGTTCCACGTCTGTGACAAATATAACCGTGATGTTACATGTAGTTTACAAAAGGAGGCTCCATTGCTATAATAATAATAATAATTATTATTATAATTATTATTAGTAGCAGCAGCAGTAGCAGCAGTAGCAAGTCGAGTGCGAACTGACTGACGAGATTGGTCGCTGTAGATTTACCGCGACTGTCTTGGCTGTTGACACAGATCCTGACGCCGGCGAACACGTCAGGCAGAAGAGTAAGGAGACAGTAGTAGTTGTTGTAGCCCCCGGGGTGATACACCTTTCGAAACCATGCAAGACGAAAGCTTGTATCAATACTGTATCAACAAAGGAACATGTTGCATTATAATCAGTTTGGTGCGTGATACATTGATATATTACTACTATTACTAATACTAATAAAACTAATTAGTATTGTTATTATGTTACAATAAAAACATTGCAGATACTTACGTATAAGGTATAATATAAAAATGTTGACTTTAATTTGTTTTACATTTTCAGTAAAAAATTAATATACATTGCCATGATCGATAGCTTTTGGAATATGAATTAAATGTATTGCAATTTCTAGTAGTTCAAGTAAGAGACGATTCGGACGATGTATACAGAGGGTGCAGCACATATACCTCTGTATCTTCCATCTATGAAGCCCAGTCCGTAAGAACTGACGGTGTCTTCCGCAGGGTAAATGGGCGGTGTGTTTCCACCTATGGCCCGTATATCGCCGTCACTGGTTTGTACAATTCACCTAAGATATTTTGTGTAACCACTTGCTTGCCCTCTTCACTCTGTGAAACAGCGCTCAGTTAAATAGTTATGACATAACATTATCGTCATCATTTTAAACAATCTGAGGTGTGGCTTCCATAGATACATAACAAATATGTTATTTCTTCCTTTGGTGGCTCCCACGGACTACTCAGGTGGCTACGTAGGTGGCTCCTGTGTGAGACTGTCTTGCCACGTCATATATTTTTGGAAAGATTATTGTCTCCACGTCAAAACGAGATACGATGTGGAGTTATAGTAACTGTGGAGCTATGGTCAAACAAGGTCACTGTGAAATGATGACTATTCGAATTTTTGCGCGAACGTTGTAAAGATACAATGACTGTAGATCTACTTCATTTCTATGGACACATAATATACAGCGTGAAAGAACAATTTCTTCCCATCAAAATGTGATATGACATGGAGGTGTCAGTTTATGGAGTTAATGTCGAATGACGATCAAACAGTGTGACCGTCAAGTGATAAATTTTAGAAATTGCGCCATTCAGCAAACGTTATACAATATCAGTAGTAGCTTATGTTTACGTTACCTACATATATATATATATATATATATATATAGATATATATATATATATATATATATACTCATGGCCATGTCATATAACTCTGGAAAGTCTACTATCGCCCAGTAAATACAGGATACCACGGGGAGCTGCCAAGTGGTGTAGTTAGCGTGGAGTGAAGGTCAAGCAAGGTCACTACCAAATGATGAATGTTCAAAACTCCACCATTCCGCAAACTTTGTACAATTACAATGTTTGCACATCTACTTTGTCTACCTGTACTAGGCCATGTTATACAACTATGTGTAATGTATCCCCGTCAACAAGAGGCCTGGCATGGAGTTGTAAGTTGATGGTCTAATTGTGTAGTGAAGGTTGAAAGTGAAGGTTGAACAAGATCATCGTCAAAAGATGCATCAGCCAACATCACTAGGTTTGATGAGTATTGCAGACACGTTTGTTGGTCCTCACGTCATGAAGCACTTAATTATCTCAAACAGTATTGGCCCCGTATCTCGCCAGCAGGATTAAATTACCCACAAGAGAGAAACGTGGTAACGGGACTCTAAAGAAGGTAACATGGGACAATAAGGTGCCAATAAACTGGAAATACTTCCATTGCGATGTTACCAAGAAAATGAGCTATTTGCAAGTATCTCCAATAAGGTTGCAAAGCTCCACTATCCAGGTTGAAAGGAAGTGTTTGACACTTCAAATACCTCAGCTCTCATCAGTAGATGCAACTATGACATGCTACATCCAGTAAGACCGTGGGGACCTTACACGTAACTGTTGAACCTTGTGCAAAATGCTTTGTGGAAAAGGGATAAAGATCATGCTTTATACGCAATGTGGACAGGTGTGTTCCTGTGTTTCAGGACGTTATAAGGTATGAGCTTGTTACTTTTATGTCCAGCTGCATACATTTGGATAGCCTTTGGGACAGGCAATAACTTGATTTATCTTAATGGCAACGACATCCGTCCTGCTCTGAGAAAAGCCCAGTCTACCTCCTTGCCAGTTTTCAAAAGCATGGGAAACATAAACTTCATACCACAAAGGTAGCACAACATTCACATCCATTTGGATCTGGATTCGCGACACTTCAACTGCTGGAACGCATCATCATTGTTCTATGTTTTCGAGCATGCGTGGTCTCCGTCATCGAGACAATGTAAGATATATATTCCCAAAGGAATTATATCATTAAGATACTCCATGATGGCTCGAAAATACATCTTTTGACGGTGACCTTGTTCAACCGTCACTTCACAGTAAGACTACCATTTTACAATTCCATGGCATACCCCATTTTCAAGGGAATACAATACGCATAGGTATATAACATGGCCTAGTGTATGAAGACAAAGTAGATATACAAAAAACGTTGTAATTGGTCAACTTTTGCGGAATGGTGCAGTTTTGAACAGTCATCATTTGCATTTGATGGTGACCTTACTTGACCTTCACTCCACAACTACTCACCACTTGATAGCTCTCCGACGGATCCCGTGTTTACGGGGAGACAGTAGGCTTTCTAAAGGTATACGACAATATTTGATCATCGCTCCACACAAAGTCCACCAACTGACACCTCTTTGTCATATCTAATTTTGGCGTGGATAAATTGTCCTTTCACGCTGTACATGATGTGTCCATAGAAATAAATAGATATATAGTCATTACAACTTTATAACGTTCGCGGTATTGCAACAGTTCGAATATTCATCATTTCGCGGTGACCTTGTTTGAACTTAGCTCCACACTTATCATACCAGGTAACTGCTCCACAGAGTATCTCAGTTTGACGGGAAGGCAATTTTTTTCCCAAAAATATATGACCTGGTCATTTTGTCATTAAAGAAAGTAAATATGCAACCATTGTAATTTTAAGACGTTTTCCGAAGCGTACAATTTCGAAAATTCATAATTTGACGGTGACCTTGGATTCTCGCTTACTGCAACATTTGGCTGTCCTATGACAGGCCTCGTTGTGATGCGGATGTATGTGGCTTTCAAATGATATACCATTTGGCTGTCCTATGACAGGCCTCGTTGTGATGCGGATGTATGTGGCTTTCAAATGATATACCATTTGGCTGTCCTATGACAGGCCTCGTTGTGATGCGGATGTATGCGGCTTTCAAATGATATACCATTTGGGTTTTTATACGGGGAGTGGCATTTAGGTTGGTCTGTTAGGTAATGCCTACCGCTCGCCTATTGAAGAGAGATAAAATCGCGAGGTTATATTGGTCAGAGCTCATTTGCATAGTCAGGCGACACATTGTTTTGTTCACTGACGTAGTCGTAACCAGATAGCCTGCAGACATGCGTTTGGACAAATAATGTTGATTGTTTGGATGTTTACAATTCATATGTTCAGAAAAGTAGTATATATTTTAATGGCGATAACTAATTTGCATATTAATGGATTTATACGAAAACGCTCAAGGGTGCCTGGGTGGCATAAGTCGAATTATTGACCTAGAAGGTTAGAAGGTCACACAAATGCAAAAAACATCGTGCGGACCCCAATGCACGCTTCACTGGTCAACACTAGGACTATTTTTAAAACACGCACCTTGCCACCACTGAGGTGGAACTTCATCCATTAGGCCATGTCGTTAGATGTGGAGAATATGCAGTCCGCAGGACACATGTCGTTAACCATTCTGCAATCACAACGTCAACGCACCATTGATCAACTAACTCAATAATTGGGATATGCAATATTAGCAATTCCTCGGTTGTTTTATATGTCTCATAACCCATTACGCACGAAACCGTGGTCGGCTAATGTTGACAATAATAACAAGAGCATAACAGATTGTCTATATTTCAGGAGTTTCGATGTCTTTATCATGCACTGGTTATACTGATTTAATAGAGTGTGATGGTTGTATTTGTATCATCACCGTTCCTAATAATACAATGTAAGCTCTTTGACTTTCTAAAGGAGAACCTCGCCTTTAACTTTCATCAAGACCACAACGTTTGCCATGCGCGAAGAATTTACCTTTACCAGATGAACGGAGATTTATGAGGAGATTTAAATCGTGTACACAATATTAAGTATCTTGCGTGAACGAAAGGGGCAGGCATATTATCCCAGTGAAACTTAAATATAATCACTTAATGCAATAGAAACTCTTGGGCGTGTATAACATCGTTTCAAAACCTTATTGGAGCCAGTCACGCTTCGTCCACAAGTGTTGATTAACGGTATAACGACCACCCGCAATTTGCAAACATGTAATTGTTTCTCAATGAAACGTCTAAGAGTATATATATATATATATATTTATTTATATGTGTGTATATATATATATATATATATATATATATATATATATATATATATATATACATTGATACTTATTAATGGTATCTTTTCAAATTAATGATCATCCGTAATTTGCAATCATTTGTTGTTTCTCAACGAATTGTCTAAGACTATCTAAGAATATACATTGATACTTACGGCAGTATATCCTCTTCTGGGCTTTTGACAATCTTCCCGTCTTGGCGAGAGTGCGACTAAACGGTCTTCTCCCAGTTAGCAGCTGTCAGCTTTGGGCCGACTATCGTATCAGACATCCCTGGGACAAACAGGAGTATCAGTAATATCGTTTACTGGTGAACCGGTTTGAAACAGTTTTGAAACCCGTTTTTTATTCAGCCAAAACGGTTTTCTATGCGTTGGATAAATATCGTCAACTAATAATGTTTGAATTTTCCCAAACAACGTAAAATTAATCGAATCTGAACCGTAAAATGCAAGCCGCGAACTACGCATGTCGTGGTGTTTAGAGTGGCATGTAAGTGGTTAAATAGTTATCTAGAAAACAGAAGACAAGTTGATATCAAAAGACTGAGTGATATGTAGCGAACTGGACAAAATGTCTACTTGGTTTGCAATAAGTAGGTTAACATTAAGCATTTCTAAAATTAATTATATGTTATTTGAAAATCGCATGCTTAAGGGTGATGTCGTTATAAGTATAAGGAATGTTAACATTGAAAGAGGACGGGTGGTATAATTGTTGGGGGTATATGTTGATGACTTACTTGGAATGCTAGATTGATTATTATCAATATTATTTAATTTTGATGAATAACTGATATTTATTTACTGGTTTATTTAGAAATTCTACATTATTCAATATGTATGTATTTATTAATTTTATTCTTTACCACTAATATTTATTTAACATTAATATACATATACATATTTATTGCAATTCTACGATTTTTATGTATTTTAATATGTTGTGAAGCGCCACGAACAATACTGGATGTGGCGCTATACCAAATAAAATATATTATTATTATTATTATTATTAAATTAAATACGTAAAATCAAAACTTTCCAAAAGTACAGCTACATTGTATAGTCATTTGTTTAACATAAATAGTATGTATATTCTATATTGTTCACTGTTTTTGCCTTATTTAACATACTGTGTAGAAATATGGGGTAATACATATCCGACAAATATTAATGGTATTTTCTTACTGCAAAAAAGAGTTATCCGCATTATGTATGGTGCCAAGTGTTTGGATCACACGAATGCACTTTGTCAACAATTACATGTCTTAAACTGTCTAGACATTATAGAGCTGAAAACATAAATACATTGAGATGGTGCATACTATGTATTGATTACAGTGTATGAAAAAGGAAAAAAGTACACGTATGGGAAACCTAACACTTTTATCTTAATATGATTGTCAGGGGTAAATTTACATAAAATTCACTGACTTCGTGTTTACCCCCTTCAAACATTGTTTACACACTTGTGTGTATATGGTATTTTGTAGATTATGTATAATTGTATCGCATCAGTTTTAATTAGTTATGACATTTTATGTAAAACACCTGTCATTGTTCATAGACAGTTCTGTAAGTGTTTATTTTTTAGTTATTTTATCTATACATACTTTATTTACTTATTTATATATAGTTTCCATAGTTTTTATATAGATATATACTAATTTTATGTTTAATATTTATTTGTATGTATTGCTTCAATGAATTTGTAAAGCGCCTTTGATCAGTTTAGGCTGAAAAGGGCGCTATATAAATATGCATATATTATTATTATATTATCAAATATATAGATGTGTATATGGTTATGTATGTGTATATACACATGGTTGTCTTTTCTCGTATCATGTTGCCAATGTTTGAATAAACGAATCATTCATTTAGCGGACAACCAGACAAGAACGGGAATAATCAGCTATGGAATTGTTTAGAACGATGCTGTATGCCAATAATTCGTCTTTTATTTTGTGTTTATGTGATGTATGCAAACTGGAATTTTCATGAAAAATGAACTTTGTTTCAAACCATTATATGTATCGATTCCGTGGACGATCACCGAATTTTGTATATAACGAATAAACCGTATACCGTACAATAAAGAGCCGTACGGTGCACAACTCTATAGTATCGACAACCCGTAGAATGGCCCTTGGTTGCTATTGCACCTGGCTCTGGATTACTCTCAGCAGCAACACCGATTCGGCAACAAAGTTACAACAGTAATGAATGATTTATTACCCCGTGAAAGGAACATAAATCGAGTATTACGTCGATCCCAGATGCTGTACGTGTACATGTTTGCACACAAGATATCGCACGTGTCTACGAGATGTCAACGTGATTGAACGAGATTTCCGTCCAGAATAAGTGGGCAGTGAAGCCTTTGGAGTCCAATGTTTGTTTTGATATTTGTGAAACCCGCGCCTGGAGTATGTACAGATTGTATTTTAAACACAATCACGCGGCAAGCGCCTACACGATAGAGCCTGTAAGTCTCGCGCCTCGTTTTCGATCTGGAGTCATCTGGCGACCAGCTTAAGTGATGGGGATATATTGTTTTTGTTATTGTAGTCATCGGAGTTTTGTTATTCCAAATCGTATTCTTTTTCTGGTTTCCGACACATGATCACAAGTTGGAGCAGTGGGAAAAACTGTCACGTTAAGAATGTTCGTGGTAATCGAGCACCTCAATCGAATTGTAATCACGATTTGACGAGCCATGGTGGCAATTTTGACTTTGTTTTTGTTGACAATGACAGCTATGCATTATTTCGCCCAGTACGACATTGACCTAATGCATACTTTTTGGTGATTGTATGCATTTAGGCAACTTTTCAGACATAAGTGGTTACCGAACTGTTTTGAAATAACAAAGTATAACATTCACATTTATGACAAGCGAAAATTCGTTGTATCTCGTTTTAGCTCCCATTTCTTACATACTTATTAATCATGTTATGTAATCCATATGTTATGAATCCATCAGATAAAAACGTTGACATTATATAAACATTTGGAAATGTCCTTATCCTTGATACGCCTCTATTGATCAATTTCCGGAGTTTTAGGTATGATAAATGTCTTCGTATTATTTTTTAAATATTAAGACATCGTAAATTTGTTTAAAGGTATGCGTAGCATCCTTACGCGCCGGGGGCGCTACTGATTACACAAGTTTCAGTACCCTCTGGCAGATAGCCTTGCGAAATTCTGATGTTTAGCTAAGCCAATAATTTCGTTTGCCGGGAAGGTCCGGTGGTTTTCAATTAAGTGACTCGCTGCTTGCGTTACCGGAATCTAATGGTTGGGAGGCAGACGTAGTTATATGAATACCGAACAGCAGCTCGTGAGAATGGTCGAATGGGTAATTATATTCGGATTCCAGGAAGTTGCGGGCTTTTGGAATCGTAGCGCGGGTCGAACGGGTGTCTGCACTGTCCTTAAGGGTGGCACAGCAGGGACCTACGCAGGCAATTGCGTCACCTATGAGTTTGACTAATTTCCATACAATGCGTAGGAGATATGGCAGGAGTAGTGTACGTAGTCACCACACCTGGCTTGCGAGGATTCTACATAGACAAGACGCATCATCTGGATGATTAGTTCTTCCGCTTACCGAGTGCCTTGAATAGTCTCCGTGATGTCATCTTCCCAGATCTTGTTCCGCAGTTTCTCCGTTATGTAACCCGCCAACAGGAACGGAAAATTGCTATATTCGGAAGTCGGATTTCGTGGGGAAATGTTGTAGTCTCCTTGAAAATAAGCACACAAATCGTACACGCCACTACGTTCAATACACGTGCAGTCTCAGATTGCAACACACTTAAGCAAACGTACCACAACTAATAACATGTAATAACATATAATAACATCAAATGGTTACACAACATAACGTCGTTTTAACCATGAAATATATTAATGAATTCCACTGTTATTTTTTTAAACAAAACATTGGTACTGCTGACATAATGAATGTGTAAGTTGTAAATTGTTGTAATTATTTCATTAGTAAATAATTATGGAGTTGATTTGAATGGATGTAACGATAACAATGTTCAAAATATGATTTAAATTACTGATTACACTAAAAAAATGTTATAGTAATTGTAAGCGAAGAATGGTAATGGTATTTGTCGAAAGTGTATGACGAGCGGATCTCCATGATACCTAAGAGTGTGATTTCGGAGTCAAACAATCTACAACGCCCTAATTATTATACAAAAGAGTTGCCGTTAATCGATTAATTTCAACGACCTACGTATTGAATATTGTTAAGCTACATTTGACAAAGTTACTCGGATAGGAAGGATATTTCGTATAAAACAGCTAGAAAATATCAGCCAGAAATAAATTAAAAACATTTTCAGTATATTTTTTCCGGTAAATTGCTATGCTACAAATAAAAAATCGGCGCTTAACTGTTTGTTTATCACTATATCCCATCCAGGGTGTTTTAACACACAAAGTGGGGGGATTTGTAATCACGCAAACGTACTTTAAAATGGCAATTTATTGACAGGCAGATCCTAATATAAAGGTTATTCCTCATAAAAGGCAACTATAGTCGGGACCAAAGTCCGCATGGAAATGGGCCAAAAGCACCACAATCTACTAGTGTCAATGTCTCAAAAAAGGCAAACAACAATTTACTTTTTAAAAGGCAATGTGCAATTATTTCATAAAAGGAAAAGCCCAGACGTTACAACCAGTTGTTAAAGGCACAAATTATTCTATATAAGGACACAATGTTGAGGAAAAAGTCTCCATAAAATGCCCTGATTCCCATCAGCTAACTTTATAAAGTGGTCAGTTCTTATATGGCGCAGTATCCAATCCTTATGATTGCTCAGAACGCTTTACACTTCAACCCCCATTTCCTGTTCAGCTGAACATAATATCTACTTCTTTTGGGAATCATTCATATCAACCTCGCTGCAATCGCTGCCCGAATATTATTCGTACACAAATGCCCTCCACTGTCTATAGCCAGGTAAGCATTCGTACAGAGTTAACTGGAGCAAGGTGGAGCCAACGACTGTTCACTAGGTTCGAAGCGGCACCAATAATATTCGAACCAAGACTCTCTTCAACGAGAGTCCGGAGATCTAACCTCGTAGCTACTGCGCCCTGTATAATATATTTCTAGCGGGCTTAATATTGTAACTTACTTCATGCACACTTCTTCCCTGGTCGCGTTAATAATTCCCATTGTCACGCCTATGAAGCTTGGAATACCCACTCTGTGCGCCAGATGATCCCGCATCGTCGCCTTCTCGGTACGGAACTTATCCATCAATCGGAAGTCTTGTCCCAGAATCTCCCGCAGCGGCTGGTTCCACTTCAGTTGCTCTTTACTTACAGAGTATGCCACCATGGTCGCCGTGAACCCCTTACAGATTGAAGCGATGCTGATCCTGGTGTTATTTTCTATGGGTAGTCCCTTTTCCCGGTCGCGAACTCCAAAGCCTTGGGCGAAAACTGTGTTCCATCCTGTGGCCAATACACACGTGCGTGTTTATTTGTGTAATAAGAAATAGTTGCTCTGGCGACAAGAACTTTAACGTCCGGAATTATATATGTATATATATATATATATTATATATATATATATATATATATCTATATATATATATATATATATATATATATACAGCTGTATATATATATATTATAAACACAACATTCTGTATATATATATATATATATTATAATAATATAAACCGATAAGTGTATAAATTATATATCTATATACAATATATATATATCTAGATATATAATTTATACACTTATTGGTTATACTGTCAATACTGTGACACACGTGCTACTCACAATGTCAATTAATTTCAAGCTCATAGAGAATTGTTTGTGTAGCTCATACTGTCAAATAACGGCAACTGTGCAGCCACGGATGTGTAATGCATACAAACAACGTCACACAAAAGGACACACGCGAGTTAGTCACAAGTTCAGATAATGCTAGGCAAGTAGAACCATGATAGGTAGACACAATCGTTATTCATATTGTCAAATGTTGCAAATCTATGGCATACATTAGAGTGATTAACACAGTAAGATATCACAAATTAACATCCAAATGATTTTACAATGGAGTAAATACATGTTGTTTGTACTTTCTTAACACGAAACTCATTGCACTCCTGGACAAATCTGGTGTGAAATGTATATGCATCTAATCGACAGTGGCCTAGAGCCCTGCTATCATACCTTCACCAGTGAAACTGACATACCCACATATTTCTGGCAATCTATCAACCCTTCGATGAAATTCTGCAGCTTGGCGGCTTTTTCCGAACTGAATCCAGTGTTTGCTCCACACGCATGCACTGTCAACAAATCTGACCATAGCGATAAGACAATATTTTCCCGTCTTGGTTCAGGGTTGAAGACGTTCGCGTCACGCGAATTTCGTTCTATCATTGATTGTTGTTTGCAAATGTTCTAATACAACAGAGATAAGTGAAGCCGTGGTGTGACTAATGTAAACTTATTTTTCACTAAGCGTAAACAAACGCCGCGTATATAAAATCGTCATATGATCATAGTGACGGGGGACAATGACCTTGTTTTGGTACAGGGCGTATACATAATCACATGCAGGCAATGACGTGTATTATACCGACTTAATGCTATAACGGAGATGAGTAATAAAACTAATAATAATAATAGTAAGTGATTTTAATCAGTGCTTTAATCGCATATTCAGTGGAAATCACTGCAAGATATTTGGGGTGATGACAAACAATTTATATTTGTAATACGTGATTGTTTTCTTAAACATGTTTTGGAACCAACCAGAGGTGGGTGTGTATTGGATTTAGTGTTCTCTTCTCACAATAAATTACTTCACAATGCCAAGGTACCTCTGAAATATAGTAATCACAATCAGATTTTAATATAAATATACAATGAAGGGATGCAAAAACGCAATGGAGGAGAAACTTCAAAAAATCTAAGCGGTTTTCACACCCTATGCCACTTCTGAGGTCTTTGCATTGGCTCCCTTTCCGATTCCGATAACGTATCATTGTTAATGTCTATATCATTACCTACCAGGCAATTTCGTGTAAGCAACCAGCATATTTATATTCATTGCTTACACCTGTACGAAAATCTACCCAGTTTCCATCATCTAGTCCTATACTAACATTGGAACTAGGCACCAACTCTTTGGGATGTGCTCCCTTTTAATGCTAGATCAGATATTACCTTATTATTACTATGAAAAAATGTATGTCTCCTGACGGGAAGCCTTGCTAATTGACAGTCGTGATACCAATATTTACTAAATGTTAGAAAACACGCAGCATTGTTAAATAAACACCATAATGCGCTTGCAGATACTCGGTGTACATTCAAAATTACGAATGTCGGAGAAAATGTGATATTTACGACCATCGATTGGCCCTAGTCGTGATAGTGTAGAATTGTCAAATAATATTAGGATTGCTTTGATTTTGGCATGAGGATAGACATAAGCCTTTTTGTGTCAGCGTATAATTCATGTTGCAAAGTCCACGACGCAGGGGCCGTTTTCTCGAAGCATTTGCCACATGTGCGTGGTTCCTGCGATTGTTAAGTTACGTCTTACGCGCGCTTTACGATGTGATGGCAGATTCTTCGCAACCGAACATCAGTACGGAAGTCTTTGTCCCTTCTTGTGGGTGTAAAGGCCTATTCTGGACTTGCAGGCTCTGGAGCAGGTTGGACAAATGCATAGTTGGCCTGACGTTTTCTGAGTTGCAGATTCTTTCCACCGCTTACGATTCTCCTCATCTGCTTTTCTTCTGCAATGTTCAAAGTCCTGGACTGCTTTTCTGGTAGTCGCTCTCCAATTGTTTCTGTCTGCTGCTAGCTGTTCCCAATCTTTGTGGTCAATATGTGCCTGGGTGAGTTACCGCTCTAGCTGGTCCTTGTAGTGCCTGCGTTGGGCGCCTCCGTCTCGCTAGCCATGACAAAGCTCACCATAAAATACAGATTTTGGCATTTGTGTGTCGTCCATGCGCGAGACCTGGGGCCAGTTTCATGAAGCGTACTTAATGTTACGCAACTATTTAGCGTCACGAGTTTGTGTAAACTCCTATGTTCGCTTATATTAAAATATATCACGTCTTTTACTAAGACAATCATCTTACCGTTAAGAACGTTCTTAGCCGCTTCATGAAACCGGCCCCAGGGCTTGCCCAGCGAAGCTGCCTGAGCATCAACATGG
Organism: Escarpia spicata; assembly: GCA_963995525.1. Lineage (NCBI taxonomy): Eukaryota > Metazoa > Annelida > Polychaeta > Sabellida > Siboglinidae > Escarpia > Escarpia spicata. The sequence continues at coordinate 41,167,660 of OZ023215.1, read as the reverse complement.
CTTCGATGCTCTGTAGGTTTGCCTTTTCCAGGACCTCATTGGTGGAGACACACATACATACATACGTACATTCGTACGTACATACGTACGAATGCATGTATGCATGTACGCATGTACGCATGTACTTATATACGTATGTATGTCTTTGTGGAGCGTACGGGCGTGATGGAATCGTTGTTTAGCCGAGACAGGTGATCGTTTAAATATATATGCTCGTAGCCTTCAGTCACGTACGTCTAAATCACTGTTGTAATGGATTATTGTCCATCTGAAATAGCGTCATTGCCTGGTGATATCCCGTAGCACCAGTCGAAGTACACAGAAAATTATCAAAACTAGTTTATCGCAAAAGCCTTGTAGTGCACGTAAATAAAATAAAAAAACTGCTTCTCCCTTTTCCTCTACAAATGGTTACATATATAAGTGAACTCCACGTTGCTCCAGTTCACACAGTGAATGAGTACCTGGGTATACATATAGTGGTGGACATTTGTGTACGAATATAGTCTTCGCGCATTAATTGCAGCGTGCTGGATACTTCCCAGAAAAGTCGATACGGTGTTCGGTTGAACAGGTCTGCCAAGGAGTAAAGTGTAAAGCGCTTTGAGCTGTCCTGAGGACTGAATATTGTGCTATATTAGAACTTACCTTTTTAGGCGGAGTAGTACAGCAGATTAGACGAACTATCGTTCAAATGGTGATACAAGCATAACACTTGGCAGAGACTTTTTTTAAACCAGTCGATGAGCCAATTGAAAATCCAAGATGGTGGCCTTTTTGAAAATGGCCGACATTTTTTTCAAATATTTTTGAGGGATATATATCATAGTTTTTTTTTATGTTTTCAAGCTGGCCAATATAAAGTCGTATTATAACTCATTCTAAGTATACGTGAACATCCAACATGAGTGCTATATTTTCAAGATGGCCGCCATTTAAACATTACTCTATATTTTCACTTTTCAAGGCGTCTCATCATGGAATACACCGCATTGCACACAACATGCATGTCAATGTATATTTTGTACTGGATATGTTTCCTGAATGTATCCTTGTATCCATACGTACTATTTGTGATATATACTGCTAGGTAAGAACATAACGAAAACATTTTTAACTTTCGATTTTATAATTTCTTGCAGAGTCATATGTCCATTTACAACACGTAAATAACTACTAGAGTGTAAGTTGTAAGTCAGCTAGTTAAATTAGCTGTTTATTGCAACAAACTAAAACTGATAATAATAATGTGTACATCAAAGACGGCTGCCATGTTTCAAGATGGCCGCTTTAACATTAATATATGTTTTCAACACTCAAATTTACTCGCCGTGCAAAAATCTGTAGCGTATACCAAGATCGTAATTATAAATGTCAGCGCAACACTGCATATACTTCACTGATTGTATCCACTTGCTACACAGTGCTGCGCAGGTTAGAAAGCCGCGAAAGTAGTTGCGCCTCCGATTCCGAAACATTCTTGCAGCAACAGTTGCAGCGACATTTGTCTACGCACACACACACATACACACATACACACGTGCGCGCGCACGCGCACGCACACGCGCTCTCCCTCGCTCTCTCTCTCTCTCTCTCTCTCTCTCTCTCTCTCTCTCTCTCTCTCTCTCTCTCTCTCTCTCTCTCTCTCTCTCTCTCTCTCTCTCTCTCTCTCTCTCTCTCTCTCTCTCTCTCTCTCTCTCACACACACACACACACACACACACACACACACACACACACACACACACACACACACACACACACACACACACACACACACACACACACACACACAAACAAACACACGCGCATACACAACAGAAGGGGTGAAGGGGGAAATGAGAGATAACAAGTTAATAAAACAGATATTCGGGAACATAGATATTTTATTGTAGATCGTGTATATCATGCACACAGTATTCTGTCCAGTAACATCGTGTCCTAAATGCAGGATTACAAATATACTTAACAAAACCGAATCTGATTTCAAGTTATTAATACTGCATTCAATACAAATCGACGAACACCACATTATCCCAAGTTCTTCATCTAGTTGACGAAATCAGAAAATGTGACACCGTAATATAATATGTAGCCTAACAATTTTCTAAATAGAATTACAAAGACATATATAAATACATTTTCAAAAACACGACACTGTCAAGCTAGTTCGTATCTCATATAAGTAAGTTCTAAGGCTAACATTGGTCTTCTCTATTGATTCCTAGGGCTTACAACAATATATCAGTGACATGTGTCAGTTATTGCGTTGAAGTTCATATATAGACCAACCATTTCACGGATTGTATGACACCAAAAATAGATACGCGAGCGAAAAATTAACAGATCAGAACACGTCCGAAACATGAAATTCTAGGTCGCTAGCAACCTCACGGCTCGATATAATTCTAGCGTCATCTAGATTTCCCGGAATCCTCCTACAATCATGCCATTTTCGGTGTTCTGTACTTTTCCGAACGATGTTGGCGGCGGGTAAACAGTACACCATTCTTCCGATTGCGGAGCTGTTTTCCTCAGTTGCATAGGTTCAGACATGCGCACTTCACCATTTCTTGATTTCATGTTATAAGGTCCACCCACTTTTTAAACCGCGGCGAAACAGGGGACCGTTTCACTAACATTCTTAAGAGCTTTTAATCCCGATTTTTCTAAAAACAAATCGACCTTTCTCCTTACCTATGAGCGAAAATAAAATAAAAATGCGTTTCTCTAACAATTCATCCTGGATACGGTCCCGAAAAAACGTCCAAAATTTCTAAGACGACATTACAACTTACATCACTCTTTAACTCTCATAAACAGCTAGATTTTACTAACTGCGTTTTATTTTGGGTCCTTTTTCACGCAGAGATCCAGTTGTTCACAGCCTGACAAGTCTTCCAAATGTTAGCGATTAAAGGTTTGCTAAAGCATGATTTGCTTACACGACATCAGCGTCGTGACCCGTCGACATGTGCGTGACGGTTTTGTGGCTTCGCGAAAGTCAAGGTTGTTGTGACATTTGTTAATCAATTTTGAGCAAAGTTTAAGCTGTATCTAAGTTAACCTGCGCACTACTGCCCTTCATTTTACTATACTGGACGGCACAATTTTTGTTTAATAGGTTGTTGGCGCTCTCTACACTCTTGTAAACTGAAAATTGTCAACAATGACACTCCCATCAAAACATTGCACTGTGTGTGACGCGGAAATATTGTCCTCTGTGGTATGTCGGCTGCTTCTGTAAAATGTCGTTTTAATTCTTCGCACAGTGAACATAAAGTCATATGTTGTTGACAAATGGTTGTTGCGCCGTATTTTCAAACACTGTTTGACAACTGTTCAATCTCTTTTGACAAATTATGCCAACTGTGTAGATGATCGATTATCATGGTGGGAATATCGCTCTTTGCCTTAAGAATAATTTAACGATCACGTTAGTGAAACGCATTGTTAAAATACTTCTTGATTTTTCCGTCAGATTCTGTTCTATGGTGGATTTTCCTTAAGAGCTTAATATGTTAATGAAACGGTCCCCTGGTGTACTTTTATCGCGCCGAAACAGAAATATTTCTACGTCGGCGTGACGTCACAATAACCTACGTCAACCAACGGGTCAACATTCGTTGCGTTGGTTGATTGATCTACGTGATAGTGATGTCACGCCTACTTCGCATATGTCATTTTAACAGCCGTTTGAACGTGGGTGGAGCTTATACCATGAAATCAGATAATGGTGCCTCAATCGGTAGATTGTTCAACAATGTCGACGAACCAACATCGTCCGCAGTGTCTAAGACACCGGAACGGGCACTGTTATAGGTCCGTTTTTAGTTAATTTTAGGAACGATTATCAGGAAACTATTTATATGTTTGAATAGCAGAAAGCTTAAACTTTCAAACGAAATCAAGATTGATTGGATCCGGTACTAGCAATCGTTCAAAAAAGCGTTTCGTTTCTGGAACGTGTTTGACAGTTGTTCATATTTCGCTCGCTTACTTATTTTTGATGACAATGACAATTTACAAAACTATTGTAATTGCAGTCATAGTAAAAAAACTGTGCTGATAATAATAATGTGTACAGTATTATAATTTATAAGCGTATACGCTATAACTCATGTGTTGTACTATTTTCGGCGCTTGGAACTTAGCTGAGATTGTTTATTGTCGACAATCACATAGGCCCCTACCAGTTTTGTCTACAAGAAGGAGAAGGCAGCAGTTAGTATTGCCAGCGATATTGCCGTCAGACTTGCTTTGCACATCGAAACCGCCCCGGTCGAATCCGTTGTTTCTTTGCTACCTTTCTTAAACACCGGGTTGATGGCGTATTCTATGAACGGCACTTTCACCTCGTCCACTTTGCCAGCGTTGCTACCTGATTCGCTAAAATACACGGGGAAACCACGCCGGGGTTTCGGGGTTAAATACATCATATAAGCAAATGGCTGCTCCAGTTTCATGTAGAATATATCGCGGGTTTCCGACGGCTCCAGTGGTCCGCGCAGTAGAAGACCATATTTGTAGCGGAGAGAATCGCCTTGGACATACACCGTGAAGTTTCCGAAGGCCAGGTGTTCGTAGTCACCTGCGTAGTCAGTGAGCGGTCGCTGCTGTGCGGTGTCCGTGGCATTCGGTCGCTGCCAATCGGTGCCGTTAGTGTTTGTGTCTGTGCCGTTTGGTTGCTCGTGCATTTGGGTGGAATTGACCCAGGGCGCTGGGAAAGTACAGACCGTAGACACGGTCAACCAGGGATCCACGTCTGTGACAAATATAACCGTGATGTTAGTGCACACATGGAGACTTTGTTAGTATTATTATTATTGCTATTGTTATTTGCGTTCTGGTCTTACAAACGTAATGGTTTGTTGTTTTCGTAGCCAAATTAATATTTTGCTCCAGCCCAAAGGGAAAGTGTGTTTATATATATATATATATATATATATATATATATATATATATATATATATATATAAACGTGTTATGTTTATTTGTTGGCTAAATAACTCAAGTTTAACGTTGTTGTTGTTGTTGTTGATTATAGAAGTAGTAGTGCAGCATTACTATCATTATTACCCTCTGGACACAAATTGACCTCGTACCCGAAAGTAGATATAGTGTAACCTGCGAGCAACTGTTGATGCGTTATTGTTACAATTATTATTGTTACTACATTTTGAAAACAACACGCGAAATCCTACCCTTGAGTAAACCCAATGTAAACTGACTGACAAGAATAATGGCCCTGATTTACTATTATTATTGTTATTACACTCGGAAAAAAAGTGAAAGAAATTTTCCCCATGAGTAAGGCAAGTGCAAATTGACAAACTGGTTTAGTTCCATTAATACGATTACACTTTGTGAACAATTAATGAGATCTTACCCATGAGCAGATCGAGTGCGAACTGACTGACGAGCTTGGTTGCTGCAACTGAGCCGTGACTGTCGGGGCTGTTTAGACAGATCCAGACACCGGCGGATTGATCAGGCAGGAGCGTGAGGAGACATTGATAACTGCTGTAACTCCCGGGGTGAAACACCTTTAGGAACCCTGCGAGGGACATTTTTTGTGTTAATAACAATGGAACATACTGCGTAGAATCTGAACAGTTCCGTGCGTCATACAGTGAGATGTTACAATGATCTATTTCAATGATGACCACTTACATGATGATGATAATAATAAAATAATAATAACAATAATAACACTTACCCTAAAACATCGATGACACGTATTCCTGATTAAATATTAAAATGTTAGACGTTAATAATTAAAACACTATACAGTAATGTGTTACTTGTAAGATATAATGTATTACCTAAACAGTCAATGTGCATTATCATGATCAACATTTTTGGAAATTAATTACATTGATTGCAAATTCTAATAGAACAGTATAAAAAGCTGAATCTCAGCACATGAAGATCAGGTGTGTACACGCAACATATACTACTGACACATATTTTAATATTTCCGTATATATTCGTACACTTTGAGCACTGTGAAATATATTACAAAAACACAAATAATATGTATATAGTTGTAGTTAAGTTACACTACATTTGGTTAATTGTTAAGAATTTTCAGAATATTGTTAAATTGAAACAATAGGCAATTGTTTGGGTGTATGCATCTAAAAAAGTTAACAAACCCTAATTATTTGCAATTTGTACCAAGAATATTACGCAAGTTGTTTACTAGAATAACCTTTTTGAAGTCAGAATATAAGTTGTATAGACAGCGTCATTTTGATACAAAGCCTGACGTCACACGTGTCTTCTTTTTTTCCAGTTCACCGGTGACCGAATTTGGAATACGAGTCTAGTTTACAACACTCAGTAACACATATATTTCGATCAATTGTTTGTTAGCATTTGTAGTATTTGTTTCTCAGCTGAAAAAGCCACTTTCAATTATGATGTGTGTTGTTTTTATGTATACCGTCAGATATCGTACACATATAAAGCAAAGCTAGGAACATAGCGCACCATGGCCGATATCACATCTCGTCATTTATTGGTCAAGCCTTAGCACAATATGCAATAAGTCAGCTTCCAGGATATCGGATATTTTACTGGAATCTTCCCTTTTGAGACCACGTTGTGATTAAACAACTGACATAAAAAATGTAATTTTAGTTGCAAATAAATAGTTTGTATTTTAGGTGCATATCACAACATGTTGCGATTTGTTTCCCTTTTTCATGTTTTATATGTTTTAAATTATTCGAAAAACTATTACTTGTTATAACTCTGAGATGCAGAGGCCAATAAAGATGACTTTTGTTTCCATTTTAGCTTTCCATAACGTAGGCCCAACATATCGTAAAACAAATGTTGATTACCCCCTGTGTTGAACTCAGGTGCTAAAGATGAACAAACCTCTATATCTTCCAAGCATGAAGCCCTGACCGTACGAGCTGACGGTGTCTTCCGCCGGGTAAGTTGGCGGTGTCGTTTCCATAAATGGAGCGTAAACAGCGGACACCGGTTTGTACAGTTCACTTAAGATTTCCGTTGGAATGACTTGTTTGCCTTCTTCATTCTGAAAAACAGCGCACATTTAAATAGTTATAATATAACATTGTTGTCAGAATGTTAAACAAAATCGAAAATGTGGCTACCACATTACCACAGCATTGCCCATGTTCAACGTTGTAATGTTCTGATTACAGTGCATTACATTGCACTACATTATATAAAGGGCTGCCGTTGTTATTCGAAGAAGGGGAGATTGGTGCAAACCAAGCGATGCTTGCTTTGCTTAGGCAACGAGATTTAAAAGATTTAATAAGATTTAACTAGATTGCCACCCAGAGAATTAACTCTAGGTGGAAGGTGGACAAGGAAGCCCCTTGGCATATCGAGAGTCCGACCCTTTTATTTATGTGTACCCCGCCCTTCTGAGGTATGTGTCGATTTTATTTTTAAACATATTCACGCTACTAGCACCCACACAATCGGCAGATAATCTGTTCCATTCATTTAAAGTCCTTTGTGAAAATTAGAACTTTCTTATATATAATCTATACTGCTCCTTTATTAATGCAATTTCATGTCCTTTAGTCCTTCTATCTTTATTAACTGAGAAAAAATATTTCTATCAATATTTTCGTAACCATTCAATATTTTTAAACATTTCTATCTGATCTCCTATCCTGGTCTCTAGTGTTGTTAAGCCGCATTTTTTAGACGTATTTCGTAACTAAGATCCCTCACTTTTGGTATCATTTTAGTTGCTCTCCTCTGCACTCTTTTTAGCATATCTATGTCCTTCCTGCGATATGGCCTCCACGCTTGAATACAATATTCTAAATGAGGCCTAAGTATTGTTTTGTACACCGGTATTATTAGCTCTTTTTTCTTATACGCTGTTTTGCCTAATTAATCCAAGGATTTGATTTCCCTTTGAAGCTGCAATTCCGCACTGCTCTGAAACCTTCATATCAGCACTAATGGGTAACCCTAAGTCCTTTTCTTTTACAGTAATACTTAGTACAGTACCCCCATTGTATATTCTACCTCTTCGTTCCCATGTCCTGCGTGGAGGCATTTACATTTCCCAAAATTGAATAGCATTTGCCACTTTTCAGACCATTTGATCAACTTGTCAAGATCATCTTGTAAATGCTGTCTATCTCCATCACTTTTAATCATTCTAAACACTTTTGTATCATCCGCAAATTTCAACACCTTGCTTGTGATTTCATCATCCAAATCGTTGATATATATTAAGAATAACATAGGTCCTAGTACTGATCCCTGTGGTACCCCACTCAATACCGATTTCCAGTTTGACGCCTCCCCATCAACTACTACACGTTGTCTTCTGTCAATCAGTCATTGTTCTATCCAGTTTATTGTACCATTTCCTATGCCATGGGCCTTTAGTTTAAGCAGTACTCTTTGATGTGGTACTTTGTTGAAAGCTTTTTGAAAATCTAGGTACACGATATCTACTGGTGATCCCTCATCTACCCATATAGTGATGTCTTCCAAAAATATAACATATTTGTTTAGCATGACCTCGCTTTTAAAAAACCCATGTTGAGATGGGTTTATCAAGTTATGTTTAACAAGAAAATCCACCATGTGATTTTTAATTAGTCTTTCTAATAATTTGCAAATCACTGATGTTAAATTCACTGGTCTATAGTTCTCTGACTTGTTTCTCGAACCTTTTTTAAATAACGGTATAATGTTTGCCTCTTTCCATTCTAAAGGAACCACTCCCTCTTCTAATAACACATTGAAAACTGTTGCAAGCGGTACGCTAATTTGTTCTACAATTTCCAATAGTATTTCGGGCGGAATCCCATCCACTCCAGGTGATTTATTATCCTTCATAGCCCTTATTTTCTTAGCTACCATTTCCGGGGTTACAATTAATTGTCCTAAATAGTCATTATTTTATACCCAAAAAATATGCAACTAAACAATTTCCGTAAAATATGACTACAATTTCCTGGCTTTCGTTACGTTGATAGCCTGCCCCTGGTTTAATTGTCTATTTTAGAAACAATCAGGAAACAACTACGATTTGCCTACTTTGAAACACGGACAGAAGTCCTGGAGTAAAATGTACATTACATGATAACAGCCTCCAGTGCGACGATGAAATATATACATAATGAAATAACTGTAGCCTAATATCCTATGTGCAACACATACATTGTTCTTACAAACATTTGGTGCAAATTTGTTTGATCACGTTCGGCAAACACACACACTCACCTTGCCACCACTGAGGTGGAACTTCATCCATTTGGCCATGTCGTTAGGTGTGGAGAATATGCAGCCCGCAGGACACATGTTGTTAATCATTCTGCAATCAAAACGTCACAACACCATTAACCAACAAAATGTATAATTAAATAATAATTAATAAATAACTTTAAAGGCCAAAACGTTTGCCATGCGCGGTGAATTAAAGAGAACCGATGGAGTATTAACTGATAGTAAAAATAACAGGAAGTGACGTTAAATCATGACGCGTGTTCAGAATCTTTCGTACAAACATCTACACGTTTGCCCTAAGAAAGGAGCTCTGTATTTGTGTGCGGGTTTAAGTATCACCCTCGTGCACGGAAATGGTTAGCATTTTGCATGAAAGAAAATGTAACGATTATTTTCGCAGTGTCTGTGAATCAGTCTTAAATATGATACCATAAAAACCTTTAGACATAACAAATATAGTTTCAAAATAGTATTGGAGCCACTCTCTCTTCATTCACCAGTGTTGACCGTGGCTGATTAACGGGATATTGGCCACCTGCATTTTGTACAACGTTTGGTTGTTTCTCAACGAATGGTATAAGAATATTTACATTGATACTTACGGTAGTATATCCTCTTCTGGGTTTTTGACCATCTTCCCGTCCTGGAGAGAGTGCGAGTAAGCGGTGTTCTCCCAGTCAGCTGCCTTCAAATGTGGACCCACTTTCGTATCAGACATTCCTGTGGCAAATAGTACATTAGTTGTAATGCCTACTTCTGGAAAAATCCTGGTACGATACCACATCTGGTTGATTACTATCTGCCATTACACCGATTTTAGATGAAGCCAGTCTGTTCCTCTACTCTGAATTAGCCAGTGTAGTAATTTGTAACAGGAAATCTGCCGAGTTGAACGCAGGAAAATAGGATAGTGTTGAACACTATCCCATTAGTACGTCACGTTTTAATTAAAGTTATCTAGATTTTTTCCTATGCACTCTGCACCACGGCTTTAGCAATGCATTATCATTTAATTAACAAACTAGTTTTATTGTTTTAGCATTCATCAATTACTGTATCAGAGCGCCTCTGGATGGACTTTTGTCTAGATTTATGGCGCTTTACGAGTTGTTTTATTATTATTATTATTATTATAACACCAAAGGGTATTGCGGTTAAATCAATTATCGCCAATAAAGCTTGTTTTTAAACGATATATTTGAACATGTTCTGGGGGCGTATCGTCTTGCGAACGTTGTTACGGGCTTACTAAACATAATTTGGTGGGCAGTATACCTCCAACATAGCTATTATAGTCTTAAGAACATTATATTACTTAATAAATGAAAAACTGAGAACAGACTGCCTCAAATTAACAACAAAGAGAAAGTAAGAGTGACGTTATGAATAATTTATATACCAATTCCATACGTTACACTGCCTGAACGGAACGTATTATTTTGGCTCAGCAGATGTACGTCTATTCATCTGCATACACGAAATCCACCGTGCCCACCAGATGTCAACATTATTTAACAAGATTGTCATCCAAAGTTTAAAAAATGTCAGTTGTCAATGTGTGTGTGTCTGTATGTGTGTGTGTCTGTGTGTGTGTGTGCGTGCGTGCGTGCGTGCGTGCGTGTTTGTGTGTGTGTGTGTGTGTGTGTGTGTGTGTGTGTGTGTGTGTGTGTGTGTGTGTGTGTGTGTGTGTGTGTGTGTGTGTGTGTGTGTGTGTGTGTGTGTGTGTGTGTGTGAAAGAAATTCATTATCAGAACTATGGATGTTTAGGCTACGCTACACCATCTCTTAGATGAAATTCACTCCCTGTTAACTTCAGATCAAGAGAAAATAGTAAGAATGGCGTTTCGCCATCACCTATAGAACTGTCTTTTTAACTGGGCATGCCATACTGTTATTCTTTCATATGTTGATGACATTACATAACCGTTGTGAAATGTCCATACCATTTAGTTTTGATGCGCCTCTGAATTTTGGTTTACGAAATTTTAGGCACAATTGAAGTCTTCGTATAATAAGATGTTGACAATTAAAATTCATTCCAATGATTACTTCTTCCGCTTACCAAGTGCCTTAAACAGCGTCTCCGTGATATCATCTTCCCAGGTTTTGCCCCGCAGTTTCTCCGTTACGTAACCCGCCAACACGAAGGGATAGTTGCTGTATTCGAACTTGGATCGGAAGTCGTAGTTCGTGGGGAAATGTTGTAGTTTCCTCGAAAGTAAGCAAAACAATCGTATACTCAATAACATTCAATATATGTGCCATCTGAAATTGCTACGCTCGCAAGCAAAATCACAATAACTAATAACATGTAATTATACATCATGTACATAATAATGTTAATTGGTTACGCAACAGAACATAGTGTGAAGTATAAAATGTATGAATGGGCTTCGATTTACGTTACAAACTACTTCCATATAACCAATACTGTTCCCAGTAAATTTGTCTTGTAATTATACTGTGCTACAAATTGAAAATCAGCCATTAAATGTTTGCATATCACTATGTCCCACGTTGTTATCAACTCAATTCACAGAAATATCAGTTCTTATATAGCGCAGTAAACAATCCTTGGGATTAACTACTCAGAGCGCTTAACATTTCACTCCCTGGCAGACCTGTTCAACCGAACACAATCTCGTCTCCGAGACGTATATAGCCACGCTGATATTACTGCGATATTTAAAAACATATCCACGGAAGGAATCGTACGCGGAATGAGGGTTTGATCATCTAAACTCTAAGCTACTGCACCCTCTATTTTATATTTATAGAAGCTTTATTTTTATTTTTGTAACTTACTTCATGCAAAGATCTTCCCTGGTCGCTTTAATAACTCCGGCTGACGCGCCTATGAAGCTTGGAATACCCATCGTATGCGCCAAAAGATCCCGGATAGTCGCCTTCTCTGTGCGGAACTTATCCATCAAACGAAAGTCTTTCCCCAGAATTTCCCGAAGCGGTTGGACCCACTTCAGTTGCTCTTTGCTTACAGCGTGTGCTACCAAGGTTGCCGTGAACCCCTTAGAGATTGAAGCGATGTTGATCCTGGTGTTATCTTCCATGGTTAGTTCCTTTTCTCGGTCGCGATCACCAAAGCCTTTGGCGAAAACTGTGTTTCCATTCTATGGGCAATACAAACGTACTTGTTTATTTGTGAAATACAAAGTAGTTGCTCTGGCAACAAGAATGATAACGTCCGGAGTTCTACCATAAAACGTCGGAAATAGAGAGATATGCTTACGGCCGAATACAACCAGACACCTAGTCGTAATGTCAAACAACGTCAAGCCAGCGTTCGACATAACTGCAGGGCCGCATCTGCCTCTGCTATTACCTGCTATCCTATGTTTACAATTTGAATAAGTCGTATTCAATTTCAAAGGTACGTAGTCTGTTCGTTTACCCTGAAATAGCGGGCGTAGTAATTTCTTACTGGACGTCTGCTGTGTTGACCGTGGCAAAATGAGCATCGTTGAACATCAAAAGCCATAGCAGTCGTATTTCCAATAAAGCTCGTTTTGAAACTGGATGTTTTGTTTACTATTTGAACATACACCCGTGGTCGTACCTTCAAATTACGACCCTTGTTACGGGCTTACTAAACACAATTTGGCGGGCATTATACCTTCAACATTGTTAGTATAGTCTTAAGAACATCACATTAATTAATACACACAAACCTACGAACAGACTACTTCTTTTTAACGTCTCGTTGGCGAAACACTCAAATTGCGAACGATGCTTTGGATTTTGTAAACGTAGTTGTGACGGCATTATACTTTAAATATTGTAACTTATTCTAGTAATCGTTTGATATATATATAATATATGTAATAACTATTTTGAAGTTATATATAAATTTATAAAGTGACGGCAGCGGCTTGACTGCTGGGATTGCCGGGCCTTCAAATCTTTTGTCGGGCCCGCAACATTTTTAGGTTAAAGGCCCGGTTGGCCCTTGACATTGTGAGTCTTATGTCGACGTAGACCAATTGTGATTCACACAGTCATGTATTATCCACATGGAGACTCGTAAGTGTGTTTTGTACCGTTCAATAACATCAGACACGAATACATGCTAGTGTAATTCGTAGCGTCAAAAAGAGAGACATGTAACTATAGTTCGTAGCGTCAAATAACGTAAAACACGGAAACATGTAAGAGTGATTCATTCAGTCAAATAAGATCAAGTACGGATACTTGTATGTGTGGTTCATGCCATCAAACAAGTCAAACGCAGAGACATATTAAGGGTGGTTTATTCCGTCAAATAATATGAAACGCAGAGACATGTAACTATAGTTCGTACCGTCAAATAACGTAGAACACGGAAACATTTAAGTGTGGTATATTCCGTCAAATAACGTCAAACACGGAGACATGTATGTGTGAATCGTGTCGTCAAACACGGAGACATGTATGTGTGAATCGTGTCGTCAAACACGGAGACATGTATGTGTGAATCGTGTCGTCAAACACGGAGACATGTATGTGTGAATCGTGTCGTCAAACACGGAGACATGTATGTGTGAATCGTGTCGTCAAACACGGAGACATGTATGTGTGAATCGTGTCGTCAAACACGGAGACATGTATGTGTGAATCGTGTCGTCAAACACGGAGACATGTATGTGTGAATCGTGTCGTCAAACACGGAGACATGTATGTGTGAATCGTGTCGTCAAACAAGTCAAACGCGGAGACATATAAGTGTAGTTTATTCTGTCAAATAAGTCAACACGGAAATATGTAAATGTTGTTCATATCGTTAAAAACGTCAAATACGGAGACATGTAAGTGTCGTTCATGCAGTCAAATGACATCACACACGTTAACGACACTTTCAAATTACACTTGAAACGTAGATCCACGATAGATAATAATAATTGTTATTCACACATTCACACAATGACATATATAAGTGTGATTAAAGCAGTCAAATATCACAAATTAACATCCAAATGATTTTTCAGTGGAGTAAACACGTGCTGTTTGTACTTTTTTTAAATGGAAAAACGTTTGTTATTAGCCAAATCTAATGTGACATATACATATATCCTTCGACATTTGCCTAGAGCCCTGCAAACCTACCTTCACCAGTGCAACTGACATGCCAACATATTTCTGGCAATCTATCAATCCTTCGATGAACTTCTGTAGCTTTGCTGCTTTCTCCGAACTGAATCCAGTGTCCGCTCCGAGCCCACGTCCCGTTTGGACGGCAAGAAGGAGTAGGATACAAACTCTTAGCTTGCTCAACGCCATCGTGACCGGAGGAAATACTTCCACACGTGTAGCAAGACAAGCGACACAATCACGTTTCTGTCGCTGCTTTGCGAGTGACAGCTTTATAGTTCCGCTCGTTATTGACGTCATCCATGTGACCACACAACGCGGCAACCCACGCATATTGTCACCAAATCCGTCCATAGCGATAAGACAATATTATTTCACCGTTGTCATGCAGAGCTGTTTACGTTTGCTTCACCTATATTAATTTTACTGTCGATTAGTGTTTGCAAATGTATTAATACAACAAAACCGAGATCGTTTTGACTAAGTCGACTTATTGTTCACTAAGTGTAACTCACGCCG
>OZ023215.1:41012816-41150316 GCA_963995525.1 Escarpia spicata | reverse complement strand
ATGTGTGCGTAAGTGTGTATGTGTGTGCTTGTGTGTGCGTGTGAGTACGTGTGTGTGTATGTGTGAATGTGTGTGTGCGTATGTGCGTGCATGTGAGTACGTGTGACTACGTGTGACTACGTGTGACTACGTGTGTGTGTGTGTGTATGTTTGTGTGTGTGTATGTGTTTGTTGTGTGTGTGTGTGTGTGTGTGTGTGTGTGTGTGTGTGTGTGTGTGTGTGTGTGTGTGTGTGTGTGTGTGTGTGTGTGTGTGTGTGTGTGTGTGTGTGTGTGTGTGTGTGTATGTGTGTGTGTGCGTGTGCATATGTAACGGTTAGATTGTTACTATTCAGTGGACTGGTCGCTAGAGGCGCTAACGCTATGAGATGAGTAGTAGTTTGTTTGTTTGACGCCAGACGGACTGAGACCTCGTTCTATTCTGTATTGCATTAACCACCGTGAGTTATCACACTTGGTGACTCTGGGCCGCATGTAGTTGGATTCGGCGAGAATAGTATTGTAGTAACGATTGTCTGAGGATCTAGTGTTGCCTGCTGATGTGTCAGCCCGCATGCAACATTATGATTTGACTTGGTTGCGACACTGAAAGTATTCGTGCGAAGACTCAGATATTCCTGCGAAGACCCTGGCAATTGCGAAAACTGGGATGATCGCGCGAAGACTCAGACGAAAGCATGGAGATTGATATTCTGATGATTGCGCGAAGAATATGATAATCGCGTGAAAATGTTGGAGATTGCGAAGACTGTGATGCTCACAAAAAGACTCTGATGGTCGCACGAAGACACTGATGACGCGAATATTCTTAAATGTGAGCATAGACTGATCATTGCAGCGAGTCTGATGATCGAACGAAGAATCTGGTGATCGCGAAAACTCTTATGATCGATGTCGGTAATCAAGGCGATTGTATTTGTACAGCATGACATGTGTTGAACTAATTGATTAATTGCAGCGTGGCTGAAAGCTTCCCAGAGAAATCGACACGTTATTCGATTGGACCAGTCGTCTGCCAGGGAGTAAAGTGTAAAGCTCCTTGAGCAGTCCTAAAGACTGGAAACTGCGCTATATAAGAACTTACCTTTACAATATCTTTCTTCTGAGCCCATTTGCCAAAATTAAAATTGTGTGCATGTTTGAACACTCTATCCCAGATAAAGCTATAACATAAGACATAGTAGTCAGGGCGCCTGGGTGGGAATTCAGTGATGAAAGCAAACCATCGATGCAGATGGCTAAAGGGGACCCCATTAAACAATAAAACACGAGTCGCAGGCTGGGAATCTGGTCAGTTATTTTTTATGAGTGATTAAACATATAAGCGCGGGAAACGCTATGCCAAGATAGAGTTTTTTATTTTGATAAATCTTAATAATTTTCGATTTAATGTGAAAGAGTTAGTCAAGGGAAACAAAAAAAATATTTACCCCCCGTTGTCATAGTAACAAACAAAATGGCTGCCATAATGAGGAAATATAGCTTAATTGCGTGTGGTCTTCAGCTATTTCTAACGAATACAATTCATATTCATGTACCTGTCACATTTGGCTTACGTAGTAGTATGCAACTATAACATTAAATTTGAAATATATGTTAATTATATTATAGTATTCGTACTGAAACACACTGTCCTAAAACATTGATACTAATACCACAACATAATTATGCAACCCATTTCAAATGTATAGCTATAGTTGTATGGAGAACGTAATGGAGAATACAACGATGTGCAAACTGATTGACATTATTTTAATGTGCAGTGTTTACACCTCATCGCCGTCGTCCTAATTTTCCTCATCATCTTCCTCTTCATCATCCTCATCGTTTTCCTCATCGTTCACATCGCACGCTGTGGTAATCTGCTCAACATTGTTGCAACATTCATAATTACCTGAACATCTGCAAAAGTCTGTGCAGTCGAGGCCTACATTTCGGTTAGTCATTGCGTTTGACACCCGCATTTGATTAGGTGCAGCACAGACAATGGCGTTGGTAGTTACGTTGTCATGATGAGGGCCCACTCATCATCTTCGTCTAGCTTCCAACCAAAATTCAAGTGCAGCAAATGTGTCATCGTCGAGTGTCATGGTTGTACCAGTGGTGGCCATGGCAGTGACAACGGTCTTACTGGCATTTTGAAATGCTTTCCAAAACGTCTGCTTCCCCTTTCCAACACAACTGCCGGTGTTGTCAAAACCACTCAGAGCGTGCAGTGCTGGCAATACGGCTGCTCTGTCTGGTCCCAAAACCGCTTAGATGGGACCGAGTTCAATGACGCGAAGATTTCGTCCAGTCCCTGCCACAAACGTTGTGTGCTTGCACAATTCTGGGTAGTGACACACGACCAGAATGTAGACGTCGGTGTCAGGGGAGAAGATATTAATGCTCGTTGTCCCACATGTTGTAGCATCAGCAGCGTGCTGAATCAGCTTTGTATCAGCATCTGGGGGTCATTGTGCAGGTAGCTCTTGTCAGTGTGCATTGCCTGGCATTGAGTTCCCCACGCGACGACAACAGGTTGCCCTGCTGCACGTGTCTTCTCCAACATCTTTTCAGCAAAATAACTTGTAATCTCCATCTTCGTGTTGGCGTGTGAAAGCAACCTCATCATGGGAACCTTGGCTGTGTTCATTGTGGCAGTGATATGATAGGCTATTGGGATCTTGTTCCCTTGTCTTCTGCTTCTGGTTGCCTGTTTCAATGAACGGTGGATGTCATACCTATCAAATATGATACGCCGTATTTGTCCAGAATGCGTGAGGTGAAGTGATCAGCTAGTTGTGAGAAATTCGTGATCCAGTCGGGCTTTCCCATTGCCCGAACTTCTGCCAATCCGTCAACAAGTGCAACCCGACAGGAATTAAGCGTGTGATCTCTCTGCATGCTGATGCTGGTTTCGTTTGGATGGACATGTGTCATGCTTTCTCTCCCAGTGTGTGGGTCGCCGTCAGTGCTCCATCAAACACTGCCTTGTTGTTTGTCAGATTCTCAAGGATGGCCATTAAGTTGCTCTTCGTTTGGCAATGCAGCATTTGTCCATCAGTTGCAAACAGTGACCGTGGCACCACTGAGAATTCATGTTGTCCCACTGCCTCCTCTAAGTTGATGAATGGCCTAGATTTTGACACCACAAGCATGCGAGCAAAAAGACTTCGGTCTTCTTTCAGCTCGAGCATATTCTATCCGAGACTGAGTTTCACATGCTTCCCTGCGCTTTTCCAGGTTTGCTGTTGACATTTCTTCATTGGAGCCTTCACAGATTGGTCGCATTTGTGTTGGTGCGGCTGCGGACAAAGTCATCAAACATCTGTTAGCCGGGTGCACTTTGTCTACAAATGTCTTTGGTGACTCTCTCGGGCATAACTGCATGTGTAACCATGTTGATCAGTTCTTCACCGTCCTGAGTGAATGGGTTGGTAAAGCTCTTCAGCGTGCGACTGAGATCGGCAACACTCTTCTCATATATCCCTACAGCCGAAGCAGAGAGTGCGTGATGCCGAACATGAACAGATGAAGACTGTCCAGCCATCACTTTAGCTTCTCCAGCAAGCCTTGCTAGCTCTGGTGAGACGAGGAAGAACTTTGTACGAGCACTTGTATTCAATGTGACGCCTATCAGCTCACCTGCTACTTCCATAGACCGACTTGATGCTTAGACACGAACATAGAGAGTGTTGTATGTGACAGGCTGATGGCATTGCTGTTAGCAGCTGAAGATTTAGCATCGTTTGACAATGTTGTCTTTGGCCTTTGGAGAACCAAACGAAAAAGCTGTACAGCTCTTTTGGCAGATGCTCATCGTTCGAATCTGTGAGTGATCCATTGAAACTTCATGACTTTGTTTTTCTTATTTTTTTCCTGAGCAATGTATCAGCGTTGTACAATGTCTTCTTGTCAACATCGCTATCCAGGTTAGTGTCTTCTAAAAGCTGAATTGCGGAATCTCTCGTGCGTTTGATGCTTACACGTTCTGGTTCATTCACACGTTTGAGTTTGTGACATTCCACAGTCGGGATTTCCCCTTATATGAGCTTCTTCAACGTTTTGCGACAACACAAGATGGTCTTCACGTTGTTTGCTGATAGAATGCTCATGTATGCATCCTGGAGCACATCCATCATACACATGACGATGTGTACTTCCTCTTTTTCATACGGAGTAGACTGAGACCGAGTGAATGTATCACACTCCGATAAGCGACTCTCGGAAGACTCTGTTCTTGTACCTCTAGGAGCCAATCACTTCTCGAATTTGTTCTTAGCCTTCTTACACATTCCTGCATGGACGGTGACCTGGTAGCATTGTTTATGCCATGTTGCGTTTTCGGATGCAATGTCTTGACTAGTCAAGTACCCAAGACGCCTCCTTGCTTCAGGATAATCTCCATCTCCACAGCTTGCTCGATCGCTGATGCATGCCAGGGCTGTTTCGTTGGCAAGAGGGTTTTCAACAAGCACATCCCTAATTTTTGTTTGACATATTATACATAGGGAATAGTCTAGGTCGTATCTCGCCATCTTTGTGGCTGACATTTTCAGTTCACCCACACTCCAAGATGCATACATATGGTCTAGGTCTACAGTCATGTATATTATATACAGTAGCAGGTCAACGCGAACTATGTTCATACAAAGTACACACTATTAACACAAGCACCTGTAGCAACATCGCATTATTGTGTGAAAGATATGAGGATTTTGTCTACGACACTCTGCTACGTTCGTCAGCGTGACTGATCAAACATTGCGCCTCCTTCTCAGCGGCGCTCGTTTCCGGTGTCACACACTCAAATGTTTACCCTCCAAATTGTTACCAATAAAAATGATCAGCTACAGTTGACATATCCATTCCGGGGAAAGTATTTGCGAATTAAAAATGCGTCACTAGAGGAAAACACAGCTACATTGCCACTAAACATATAACTTAATTTGGTAAACATAACAGCGTCACATTGGTGTCTCATCAAATCATACAAATTGAAGCAATTTGTTTTATGAAAATTATAAACATTATAGTTGTTCTGGCTTTGGCCTGAGATAATAGTTTTGTCAAATGTGTGGCGCCCTCTGGCGAATATCTGTATTCTTCGTGACTAATCATTTTTAAACTACTGGTGTCGCGATAGTAGACATGCTAAGCTTCAAGTCATGATGCAAAGGCCCCCTTTGGTATGAACGTTTCTTAGAGTCATAGGGAAAATGTTTCCAAAGTCACAAGTTGTATCGTAAAATCGTGGAAAACCTAGCCGACTCATAGACCATGAACCGTATGTCATAGAAACTATTGTGTTACATGTTTTCCAGCTAATTTTAGGTTCCTGAACTAATTTCTGGCATCGATTTTGCATTTTGAATGCATTTAAAGGTAAAATCCGGGAAAAATTATACAAATAAAAGTTGATATTTTGTTTTAAAGTTGATAAAAACAAATTTAGAGACATTTTGATACCATTTCTAGGAAAGGAGTATAAACATGTCCACTAATGATGGAAACTCCAAAATACTTTCAAATGGCTTTCTCATGCTGAATTTAGTTTAAAATTAATCATCGAATTCTCCAGCCCTTATATGAGGGTTTAGAAATACTCCACTAATTTTATGTTGCAATTTTATATGTTTCAGATTCACAACGATTAGTCCAAGATGAGTAACTATAAAACACGCCTGCCATCATGGACACTCGTGAGTGGAGCTTATGTTTCATGTGTCAGTCAGACAAAAGCTATCAACCGCCTATGAATCCATCACCATCTGTGAAATTGAAAAACAATCCTGAAAAACTATCAGCTCGTTACAAAGAAGTTACAGACAACATCGGTGCGCTCAAGGAATTAGGTGAGTTGCCTTACTTTGTAGTTGTAGATAACATTGGTAGTGGTGCTGGTGGTAATGCTGGCGGTGGTGCTGGTGGTGGTGGTGGTAGTAGTGCTCAGAATATAGTGCTGCTGATGATGTATAATCAAGTTGTGTGGCACAAACGTTGCAGGAATGCTGTTGACACTCAAAGAGTGCCGAGAACCAGGAAAAGGCATCTAGGACAAGAGTCAGTTAGCCCAGTAAAAACTCGCCGCATGAACATTGGACCCTCTACATCTTCGAGCGAACCAGTCAACATCGATGTCTCTTTTGTGATGAAGTGGGCAACACGAAAGAGCTGCGGAAGGCCGCCATTCTTGGCTTTGATAAGAGAGTCAATGACTGTGCTTGATTGTTAGGTGTCAAATGTCTGTTGTCAAAACTTTCTGCCGGTGACATGATCGTTGTTAATGTCGTTTATCATCGTGCGTGCCTGACACGGCTCTACAGAAAAGCGGAGACGGTCGGATGTGACATGACTAAGAGTCATAACATTCAGGTGATGCGAGCTCAACGAGTTACTAGACTTCATTGAAGAGAAACGTGGTTCAGGGTCATTACTGGCAATGGCTCACCTAACGTCCCCGTATGGCATGCACCGCGCTGCTCTCGGTTTCCCCATACATCAAATGCAATACAATACGACTTAGAGAGGATATTGAGCGCATGATTCCTGACATCAAGCCGGTACACAGGAATTGTTGCTGGTCTCTTGTTTTCGACGATGACCTAGGCAAAGCTGTACGTGATATGAAAAACATTATATCAACTGAAGTCTCCGTCCCCCACAAAGCAGCTAAGATCCTCCGGCGAGAATATCTACACATGAGACGTTTCCAAACCCAGTCAATCTCTCCGTCTCCTTATTCACGTTTGCTACTAAATGTACGTCAAACGCCTATGTGTCTTATCATCTAATGCTAAGATGTATGTTGTTCTCAGAGTTTAAATAAATATCGGAGCTGTGGATGCCTAGGCTGCTACATCAACACTTGGAATTAACTTCCTGTTAATGTTAGGTGAAGAGAAAACCATGATATTTCGTTACCATCTGTAGAATGAGCTTTTTAACTGGCCGTTCCCTCTTTAACTTTGCTCCTTTCCTAGTTTGTTATAAATCCATCAGTTGAAAACGTTGACATTGTATAACAAAAAAATTATGTCCTTATCCTTGATACGCCTCTGTTTCTCAGTTTCCGGCATTTTAAGTATGATAAAAGTCTTCGTGTTATTTTTATAAATATTAAGACATTGTAAATTTTAAAAAGGTTAACATAGTATCCTTACGCGCCGGGGACGCTGCTGATTACACAAGTTTCAGTACCCCCTGTCATCTTCATGGATCTTGTTCCGCAATTTCTCCGTTATGTAACCCGCCAACAGGAACGGAAAGTTGCTATATTCGAACGTGGTTTGGAATTCGGACTTCGGGGGGAAATGTTGTAGTTTCCTTGAAAATAAGCAAACAAATCGTACACGTCACTACGTTCAATACACGTAGTCTCAAATTGCTACACACTTAAGCAAAATTACCATAACTAATAACATGTTATAACATATAATAACATCAAATGGTTACACCACATAACGTCGTTTTAACCATAACATATATTAATGGATTTCACTGTTATTTTACAAATAATGTTACACTTTAAAATGAAAATTTAGTGACAGGCAGATCCTTATATAAAAGTTATTCCTCATAAGAAAGGCAACTATAGTTGGGACCAAAGATCGCGGGGAAATGGTCCAAATGCACCACAAAGGACAATCTATCTAGTGTCAATGTATCAAAAAGGACCAACAACAATTTACTTTTTAAAAGGCAAATGAACAATTATTTCATAAAAGGAAAAGCCCAGACGTTATTTCCCGTTGTTAAAAGCACAAATTATGTTATAAAAGGACTCAATGTTGAGGAAAAAGTATCCATAGATAGTTCGTTGTAACAAAATATTCAACAAAATATAACGATTCACCTAAAGTTTAATTAACATCGCTGCGTGACTAAATAATTCCAGTTTCATTTGTAACACCTAAGCTCAAACAATCGACTTCAGAAATGTTTATTCTAAAAATGTAACCTGATATCTAGCGATCAGTTAATAGCATGTAGATTGTGCATGTATGTGTGTGTATGTGTGTGTGTGTGTGTGTGTGTGTGTGTGTGTGTGTGTGTGTGTGTGTGTGTGTGTGTGTGTGTGTGTGTGTGTGTGCATGCGTGTGGGAATATATGTGTACGTGCATGTATTTGTCTTTTTAAAAATGTGCCCTTTTTAAAAGTGCACTTTTGAGACATTGCTCCATAGTAGAAATTAAGTAAAATGCCCTGATTCCCTTCAGCTAACTTTATAAACAGGTGAGTTCTTATAGGGCGCAGTATCCAATCCTTATGACTGCTCAGAACGCTTTACACTTCAACCCCCATTTCCTGTTCAGCTGAACATAATATCTACTTATTTTGGGAATCATTCATATCACCCTCGCTGCAGTCGCTGCCCGAATATTATTCGTACACAAATGCCCTCCACTGTCTATAGCCAGGTAAGTATTCGTACAGAGTTAACTGGAGCAAGGTGGAGCCAACGACTGTTCACTAGGTTCGAAGCGGCACCAATAATATTCGAACCAAGACTCTCTTCAGTTAGAGTCCGGAGATCTAACCTCGTAGCTACTGCGCCCTGTATAATATATTTCTAGCGGGCTTACTGTTGTAACTTACTTCATGCACACTTCTTCCCTGGTCGCGTTAATATTACCCATTGTCACGCATCATCATCTCATTGTGTGAAGTCTCTAAATTGCTTGATATTATTTTGTTTGCTGATGATACAAACATTTTTTATTCCGCTAGTAATACAGAAGATGTAAGCACCGTTCTTAACAACGAACTAAAGAAACTAGACCTGTGGTTCCGAGCGAACAAATTATCACTAAGTGATTTTATAATGTTCAACAATAAAAACAACCTAGAACAAATGTGAATATAGTTTTGAATGGGACACATATTGAGCAGGTATCATATACAAAATTCATCGGAGTAACCATTGACGAAAATTTTACAAAAATGGTTGAATCAAAAAGCATAGCAGTTTTATATAAAACTAAGCATGTTCTTGATTGTCAAGCGTTACACACATTACATAATACACTTGTTGAACCTCATATGACATATTGCTGTGAGATCTGGGGAAATACCTATTACTTTAGACTAAACAAAATCTATGTTACAGAAAAAAGCTATACGGATTATTTATAACCTCAGTTACCATGATCATACATCTGTATTTTTCCATCTCTCAAACATGCTTAAATTTCATGATTTAGTTAAATACAAGACTATGATCATACTTTTAAATGGTCGTGTTCAAGCATTATTTGAACCAACCGCAGCTATACACATACATGATACCAGACAAAGCAAACTGTTTTATGTTAGAAAGACAAACACCACCCTCCGACTGCTGCCACTCACCGCCAAGGGTATAAAAACGTGAAACAATTTACCTAATAAACTGACTCAGCTTTCAAGTTGAACACAATTTAAAAAAACACTCAAGTTGTCATTACTTTCTATATATCTGTGAATTGATGATGTTTAGTTAAACCCATGTATTAGTAACACAAGCACTATGGTAAACTCTTAAAGTTTATATATATAAGAGTTGTGAATATTATTTTGTGATTTATTTATAATTCGTGTTGTATTTATTCATTTTTTTTAGTTTGCGAAGGGCAGCAACACATAAGTCTATGACTTCAGCTATGTCCTTTCAGCAGCAGCAGCAAACCATACTGTGCATGTATTATGTTGTTGTTGTTGTTAAATAAACTTTAATTCATTCAATATTAGTGATTAATTGCGTATTGTGTGCGTTAAAAGAACCTGCTCCTCCACAATATGCAACGACCCGCCGGCACATGAAGGCGTTCATGCTCATTGCAAGGCGTGCCGTTTCTAGGTCACGACGTCACGTGTGTGTAGTGGACTAGCCAGGGGTGCCACGGTTGCTGGCGGCCAGCGTTTTGCTTTTACCAAAGCGTTTAGCAGTAGCTAGCTAGTAACCTGTGATAATTATTTTTCACAGAGGTACCTTTAAACAGTTGCTTCAAAAAAGTAATAGCTATTTTTATATTTGATGACTGATTGTCAAAAATAAGAACGTGTGGTTTCCAAATGAACATGTCTATAATAATTTTTATGTTTGACATCACACTTTTTACTATTTGCGATGCAATATATCACAAGTTATATTCAGCCTAGTCCAAACGTATGTTGCATACCTATTGCTTATATACCAGTCTCTGGGAATATGATGAATAAATATGATGAGGATTTATACATAAAATGTTATGTTATGTTGAATATCATGTTTAGCTAAAATTTAAATGAAGTCAAGACACGCCAATTTAACTAAATAAAACATGCTGTATTGTCTATATATACTATATAATCTTCCATTTGTTCACATTTCTATTTATCTAAATGTCATTTTAAAAATTACTATGATGCTTGTACATTTTTTATTTTCAAAATCGAACATAACAGTATATCTCAATTTATGCTAAACTACCCCAAAGAAATTTGGCACACATATCACCTGTATAATATTCTCTGTGTATATTGAATATTATGCAGATTGACTCAAATTAAAAAGTTATGTAAAGCTGAATATTGTGTTTTGTTCTACAGATGCTTGTCCGAGCCTATATTATAATACATAAATATATGTATACATTGTGTACATAATACACTGTATGGAAGTAGTATGATATTAAACTACAAGCTGTACACTGCTACTACGCCTCGTGTACTTAATTTAGTCGCGTGTCGCAAGTGCCTTTTTAATCACTGCTCACCGCGCTTTACGTGCCCTTTAACTAAAATGACACCCTGTCCTTTTGAAAACCTGGGTAAATCGCTGTTATGCTGATAGTAATAATGTGCACAGTAATGTAAGCAGTGGCGGATTATCCAATATGTACTATAGGCACGTGCCTAGGGCCTACGAAAGCCAGGGGCCCACGAAAATAACCGAACATATTTTTGGATTGAATATTACCGAAAAAACAGCTAGCAAGACATGATTTGGCGAATGATGGCTACTGAATAAGTTTAAGTATTTCCTGATGTAGGCCCTATAACATGTTTGAATGTTAACATATATTATTAAGGTGTCATTGCATAATTTACTAAAAAGGAGGCAAAGCTTCAACAGCACCACCCTCCGTCTTCCGATGTCATGATCCGATGAAGTCGAAGCTGAAGACCCGGCTCACCCCACCCAATATTAATTTCGTTCCAGCGCCAGTGGAGATTTTTGGCAAGCCTCGCTACGGTACCCTCTCTGGATCCGCCCCTGTGTCTACCTAGGGCCCACGAATGTCATAATCAGCCACAGATTAACAGCGTACACGCTACAACTTATGTGTTGTAATATTTTCGGCGCTTGGAACTTACAGCTGAGATTGTCTATTGCCGACATTCACATAGGCCCCTAAGAGTTTTGATGTGTCTATAAGAAGGAGAAGGCAGCAATTAGTACTGCCAGCGATATTGCCGTCAGACTTGCCTTGCTCATCGACACCGCCCCGGTCGAATCCGTTGTTTCTTTGTGACCTTTCTTAAACACGGGGTTGATGGCGAATTCTATGAACGGCACTTTCACCTCGTCCACTTTGCCAGCGTTGCGACCTGACTCGCTAAAATACACGGGGAAACCACGCCGGAATATCGGAGATAAATACTTCACATAAATATATGGGTGCTCCAGTTTCATGTAGAAGTTATCGCGGGTTTCCGACGGCTCCAGTGGTCCGCGCAGTAGAAGACCATATTTGTAGCGGAGAGAATCGCCTTGGACATACACCGTGAAGTTTCCGAAGGCCAGGTGTTCGTAGTCACCTGCGTAGTCCGTGAGCGGTCGCTGCTGTGCGGTGTCCGTGGCATTCGGTCGCTGCCAATCGGTGCCGTTAGTGTTTGTGTCTGTGCCGTTTGGTTGCTCGTGCATTTGGGTGGAATTGACCCAGGGCGCTGGGAACGTACAGGCCGTAGACATGGTCAACCAGGGTTCCACGTCTGTAACAAATATAACCGTGATATTAGTGCACAAATGGAGACCTTGTTACTAATTTTATTATCGTTATTTGCGTTCTGGTCTTACAAATGTAATGGTTTGTTGTTTTCGTAGCCAAATTAATTTCGCTTCAGCCCAAAGGGAAATTTGTTGTATATGTATAAAATGAAAAAGTAATGGTACGTTCCTATACAGCGCCGTGTCCAGTCCTCGGGACTGCTCAAAGCGCTTTACACTTTACTTTATAAACGTGTTATGTTTATTCGTTAGCTAAATAACTCAAATTTAGCGTTGTTGTTGTTGTTGTTGTTTTTGTTGTTGATCATAGAAGTAGTAGTGCACACTCACTGGCAAATTTAGTTGCAGCATTACTATCATTATTACACTCTAGAAACAGTGATTGAACTCGTACCCGATCGAAATTATAGTGTAACCTGCGAGCAACTGTTGATGCGTTATTGTTACAATTATTATTGTTACTACATTTTGAAAACAACACGCGAAATCCTACCCTTGAGTAAACCCAATGTAAACTGACCGACAAGAATAATGGCCCTGATTTACTATTATTATTTTTATTACACTCGGAAAAAAGTGAAGGAAATTTCCCCCATGAGCAAGGCAAGTGCAAATTGACAAACTGGTTTAGTTCCATTAATACGATTACACTTTGTGAACAATGAATGAGATCTTACCCATGAGCAGATCGAGTGCGAACTGACTGACGAGCTTGGTTGCTGCAGCTGAGCCGTGACTGTCGGGGCTGTTTAGACAGATCCAGACACCGGCGGATTGATCAGGCAGGAGCGTGAGGAGACAGTGATAACTGCTATAACTCCCGGGGTGAAATACCTTCAGGAATCCTGCGAAGGAAAGCTTTCGTCAATAACAATGGAACATACTGCGAAGAATCTGAAAGGTTCCGTGCGTCATACAGTGAGATGTTACAATGATCTATTTCAATGATGACTACTTACATGATGATGATAATAATAAAAATAATAACAATAATAACACTTACCCTAAAACATTGATGACACGTATTCCTGATTAAATATTTAAATGTTAGACTTTAATAATTAAAATACTATAAAATAATATTGTACGTGTAACATAAAGTATATTACCTAAAAGGTCAATGTGCATTATCATGATCGACATTTTTTGAAATTAATTACTTTTATTGCAAATTCTAATAGATCAGTAGATCAAGCTGGGTCTCGACAAGTGAAGATCATGTCTACACGCAACATACACTACTGACACTTATTGTAATATTTCCATATCTCTTCGTACACTTTGGGCACTGAAAAATATATTCCCAAACCACAAATATAGTCGTAGTTAAGTTACACCACATTTGGTTAATTGCTAAGAATTTTCAGAATATTGTTAAATTGAAACAAACGGCAATTGTTCGGGTCTATGCATCTAAAAAGTTAACAAACCCTAATTATTTGCAATTAGTATCAAGAATATTATGCTAGTTGTTTACTAGAATAACCTTTTTAAAGTCAGAATATAAGTTCTATGGACAGAGCAATTTTGATACAAAGCCTGACGTCACAAGTGTCTTCTTTTTTCCAGTTCGCCGGTGACCGAACTTGGAATACGAGTCTAGTTTACAACATTCAGTAACACATATATTTCGATCAACCGTTTGTTAGCATTTGTTGTATTTTTTTCTCAGCTGATAAAGCCACTTTCGATTATGATGTGTGTTGTTTTATGTACATTACCAGATATCGTACACATATTAAGCAAAACTAGGAACATAGCACGCCATAGCCGACGTCACAGCTCATCGCTTATTGGTCAAGCCTCCGCGCGATATGTAATAAGTCAGCCTCCAGGATATCGGATATTTTATTGGAATCTTCCGTTTTAGACCACTTGTGTGGTATTAAACAACTGACATAAAAATTTTGATGTTCTTTGCAAATAGTTAGTTTGTATTAATTCTTTTAGGTGCATATCACAACATGTTGCGATTCGTTTCCCTTTCATGTTTTACATGTTTTAAATTATTCGCAAAAACTATTATTTGTTATAACTCTGAGATGCCGTGGCCAATAAAGATGACTTTTGTTTCCATTTTAGCTTTTCATAACATAGGCCCTACATATCGTAAAATAAATGTTGATTGCTCCCTGTGTTGAAATATGGTGCTAAAGATGAACAAACCTCTATATCTTCCAAGCATGAAGCCCTGACCGTACGAGCTGATGGTGTCTTCCGCCGGGTAAGTTGGCGGTGTCGTTTCCAAAAATGGAGCGTAAACAGCGGACACCGGTTTATACAGTTCACTTAAGATTTTCGTTGGAACGACTTGCTTGCCTTCTTCATTCTGGAAAACAGCGCTATTCTAAATAGTTATGATATAACATTGTTGTCAGAATGTTAAACAAAATCGAAAATGTGGCTACCACATTATCACAGCATTGCACATGTTCAACGTTGTAATGCTCTGATTACAGCGCATAACATTGTGACGCTTGCTTTGCTTAGGTAACGAGAGAGAGCCACGTACCGAGCAGATACCACATGGAATGTCAAAGTGGTGGTGATTACCGACCAATACATATGTAAAATAGCACTGTAAATCAAGATGTTAAGCTTCGGTTTGATTTCACTTACATGGATATGTTATGTTAAAAATAAGTGATGGAATTGTTCAGTACTAGTGTGGCTGATAAAACTAAGTGTTGTACTAGCCTTAATGATGGAATGATTTTTCGAGGCACATGTCCTTTTGTGTATTTATATCTACGTGATCAAACAGCGAGTAGCAGAGAACAAGTGGGTCTGAAGAATATGCAGAGGACAGAAGGAAGATGGTGGAACTTAGAGAAGAGATTGGCATGAAAGAACACTTAAAGAACAAAAAAGTGGGAAACAGAATGAGATGGGCAGGACACGTGCAAAGAAAGAACTACGACAAACTGTCAAAAGGATCATGGAAAGCAGAAGAGAGCGGCAAACGACAAAGGGGAAGACCAAAGCTGAGATGGACCGACAGCATGAAAAGAGACCGTAAGAGGGCAGGTGTGAACAATCAAGAATGGACGGTCATTGCGGACAACAGACAGAGATGGAGGTAAACAACAAGAAAAGCAGAAGAAGCAACTGAGTGACTTGGACTCCACCCCGCAAGGGAGCAAGGGAAAAATAAGTCCTTTTGTGTATTAATACGTAAAACGTGAGATTTGGGGAATTTGGGAAAGTGGACGGGGCATGGTGGAACGGCTTTGTCATTAAATTTATTCTGTTCAGATAATCTATTCATTTTTTTATACCCAAGCAATATTTAAATTATAATATGCAACTATGCATATTGTTATAAAATCTTTATTATTACAATTTCCGTAAAATATGACTACAATTTCCTGGTTTTCGTTCCGTTGATAGCCTGTCCACTGGTTTAATTGTCTATTTTAGAAACAACCAAGATATGTCATAAGACTTGCCTACTTTAAAACGCGGAAAGAAGTCCCAGCTTCAAATGTGCATCATAAATGTAACTGTAAAATACATACATAATGACACAACTGTAGCTTGTACGTAATATCCTACGTACAACAGACATTGTTCTTACAAACATTTGATGCAAATTTGTTTGATCATGTTCGGCAAACACACACACTCACCTTGCCACCACTGAGGTGGAACTTCATCCATTTGGCCATGTCGTTAGGTGTGGAGAATATGCAGCCCGCAGGACAGATGTTGTTAATCGTTCTGCAGTCCCAACGTCACAATACAATTAACACCAATAAAAATGTATAATTAATTATCAATTAATAATTAACTTTCAAGACCAAAACGTTTGCATGTGCGGTGAAATAATGGAAACCGATGAAGTATTAACTGATAGCAAAAATAAGAGACGACGCGTGTTCAGAATCGTTCGTACCAACGTCTACACGTTTGCCCTAAGAAAGGAGCTCTGTATTTGTGCGCGGTTTTAAGTACCACCCTCGTGCACGCAAATAGTTAGCATTATGCATGGAAGAAAATGAAACGATTATTATCCCAGTGCCGGTAAATCAGTCTTATATATTATAATATAAAAAAATTTAGACATGAAAAATATCGTTTCAAAATAGTATTGGAGCCACTCTCGCTTCGTTCACCAATGTTGACCGTGGCAGATTAAAGGGATATTGGCCACCAGCATTGTGCACAACGTTTGGTTGTTTCTCACCGAATAAGAATATTTACATTGATACTTACGGTAGTATATCCTCTTCTGGGTTTTTGACCATCTTCCCGTCCTGGAGAGAGTGCGAGTAAGCGGTGTTCTCCCAGTCAGCTGCCTTCAAATGTGGACCCACTTTCGTATCAGACATTCCTGTGGCAAAGAGAATATTAGTTGTAATGCCTACTTCTGGAAAACTCCTGGTACGATACCACGTCTGGTTGATTACTCTCTGTCATTACACCGATTGTAGATGAAGCCAGTCTGTTCCTCTACTCTGAATTAGCCAGCATAGTAATTTGTAACAGGAAATCTGCCGAGTTGAACGCGGGAAAATGGGACAGCGTTGAACACTATCCCATTATTACGTCACGTTTTAATTAAAGTTATCTTCATTTTTTCCTATGCACTGTGCTTCATGGTTTTAGCAAATCATTATCATTTATTTAATAACCCAGTTTTATAGTTTTAGCATTAAGCAATTACTGTATTTTAGCGCTTCTGAATGGACTTTTGTCTAGATTTATGGCGCTCTACGAGTTGTCTTATTAATATTATTATTACACTATTATTATTACATTATTATTATTATTATATATATTTGAACATGTTCCGGGGGCGTATCGTCCAAACTGCGAACGTTGTTACGGGCTTACTTAATAAATGAAAAACTGGGAACAGACTGCCTGAATTTAACAACAAAGAGAAAGTGAAAGTGACGTTATGAATAATTTATATACCAATTCCATACGTTACACTGTCAGAACGGAATGTATTATTTCGTTCAACAGGTGTTGTACGTACATTCATCTGCATACACGAAATCCTCCGTGCCCACCAGACGTCAACATTATTTAACAAGATTGTCATCCAAAGTAAAAACGCCAGATGTCTGTGTGTTTGTGCGCGCGCGTGTGTGTGTGTGTGTGCGTTGCGTGTGTGTGTGTGCGTTGCGCGCGCGCGCGCGCGTGTTTGTTTGTGTGTGTGTGTGTGTGTGTGTGTGTGTGTGTGTGTGTGTGTGTGTGTGTGTGTGTGTGTGTGTGTGTGTGTGTGTGTGTGTGTGTGTGTGTGTGTGTGTGTGTGTGTGTGTGTGTGTGTGTGTGTGTGTGAAAGAAATTCATTATCAGAACTATGGATGTCTAGGCTATGCTACACCAACTCTTAGATGAAATTCACTCCCTGTTAACTTCAAATCAGGAGAAAATAGTAAGAATGGCATTTCGCCATCATCTATAGAACTGTCTTTTTAATTGGGCATGCCATGCTGTCATTCTTTCATATGTTGATGACATTACAAACCGTTGTGAAATGTGTATACCCCTTAGTTTTGGTTTACGACATTTTAGGCGCGATTGAAGTATTCGTATAACAAGACGTTGACAATTAAAACAAGAACTATCAAGACAGAACACTTCATCTCAATGATTACTTCTTCCGCCTACCAAGTGCCTTGAACAGCGTCTCCGTGACATCATCTTCCCAGGTTTTGCCCCGCAGTTTCTCCGTTACGTAACCCGCCAACACGAAGGGATAGTTGCTGTATTCGAACTTGGATCGGAAGTCGTAGTTCGTGGGGAAATGTTGTAGTTTCCTCGAAAGTAAGCAAAACAATCGTATACTCAATAACATTCTATATATGTGCCATCTGAAATTGCTACGCACGTAAGCAAAATCACAATAACTAATAACATGTTATTATACATACTAATGTTAATTGTTTACGCAACAGAACATAGTGTGAAGTATAAAATGTATTAATGGGCTTCGATTTACGTTACAAACTACTTCCATATAACCAATACAGTAAATTTGTCTTGTAACGTGCTGTGCTACAAATAAAAAATCAGCCGTCACAATGTCCCTCATAGTTATCAACCCAATTCACAGCAAGATCAGTTCTCATATAGCGCGGTAACCAATTCTTGGGATTACTTACTCAGAGCGCTTAACACTTCACTCCCTAGCAGACCTATTCAACCGAACACAATCTCTTCTCCGAGACGTATCTATATACTGATATTACTGCGATATTTAAATAAATATCCACCTCTGTCTTTAGCCAGGCACTCACCCATACAGCTGAGCGAGTTGAAGCAATGGCCCACGGCTTAAAACGGCGACCAATGGAATCGAACACGGAATTACGGTCTGATTATCTTATCTCTAAGCTACTGCGCCTTCTATTTTATATGTACAGAAGCTTTATTTTTATTTGTGTAACTTACTTCATACAAAGTTCTTCCCTTGTCGCGTTAATTATTCCGGTTGACGCGCCCACGAAGCCTGGAATACCCATCGTGTGCGCCAAAAGATCCCGAATGGTCGCCTTCTCTGTGCGGAATTTATCCATCAAACGAAAGTCTTTACCTAGAATCTCCCGAAGCGGTTGTTCCCACTTCAGTTGCTCTTTGCTTACAGCGTGTGCTACCAATGTTGCCGTGAACCCCTTAGAGATTGAAGCGATGCTGATCCTGGTGTTATTTTCCATGGGAAGTCCCTTTTCCCGGTCGCGATCTCCAAAGCTTTGGACGAAAACCGTGTTTCCATCCTGTGGGCAATGCAAACGTATTTGTTTAGTTCCATAATGCGAAGTATTAGCTCTGGAAACAAGAATTATAACGTTCGGAGTTCTACCATAAAACGTCGGAAATAGAGAGATATGTTTGTGATGCTTACTGCCAAATACATTCAGACACATAATCGTAATGTCAATGCGGCGAAGCTTGTATACGCGAATGCATGTGGACGGCACAGGTGTCACGGCAGACAGGAATATATCAAGCAAGTTAAAAGGGAAAGTATTAAAAAGAATGTGTCTGTGTCTGTTTCAGAACTCGGAATCAGTCTCCCGAGCAAATAATAGTATTATACTATCCCTGGTGTGTAATAAACACAAATGTACGGATGTATCCTGAATCAATTTTGTACTTCGTGTCATTTACTGTCTTCGCCTGTTTCGACTGAGGGAATCAGACGACATTAATAAGCAGTTCCAAGAACATGCGGTTAGGCCGTTAGCCCCATCTGCCTCTGCTATTACCTGCTATCCTATGTTTACAATTTGAATACGTCATATTCAATTTTAAAAGGACGTAGCCTGTTCGTTTACCCTGAACTACCGGGCGTAGTAATTTCTTAGTGGAAGTCTGCTGTGTTGATCGTGGAAAAGTGAGCATCGGTGAACATCAAAAGGTATAGCAGTTAACGGTCGACCGTATTGCCAATAAAGCTTGTTTGGAAACTGGATGTTTTGTATACTATTTGAACATGCACCCGTGGTGGTCGTGATTTCAAATTACGACCGTTGTTACGGGCTTACTAAACACAATTTGGCGGGCAGTATACCTTCAACATAGTTAATATAGTCTTAAGAACATCACATTAATTAATACACGAAAAACTAGGAACAGACTATGTACTCTTAACGTCTCGTTGGCAAAACACTCAAATTGCGAACTATGCTTTGGATTTTTTAAACGCAGTTGTGGCGGCATTATACCTTAAAGGGAATACAAAAACTATTGCTTGAATTCATATTATATTACATCCTGCTATATATTTCCTTGTCCACCGAGTAAAACAATAACAAAATTCAATTAATTAGAAATTCCACATTTTATGCTGTGCATCCGGACATTTTCGAATATGCATATTTTGGCGCGCTTTTCGGGATGCTGAGATGTGACGTCATATATAACATATACTCGCATCAGGCCGAAACTTTCAATGCATTCAGAACATGTTTACAAGGATACGTTTGGGTCGAATGTTAAACGAGTCATCATAGAGGAACAAGCGGTTATCTTACAGTTCCACGTGAATCCAATTGTATTCAAAACAATGAAAGCGAATGGCTTACAAGTCGACCAGGTTTCGCTGAGCTTCCGCTCGTTATTAGAATAATTATATCGGATGCAACCAACGGGAGATAATCTACACCAATAAACATACATAACAAACAGATATTGTAGCCAGCTACAGAAGGTAACATGAATATTCTCATAATATCACTGGAATATCGATATATGAAGGAGTTGTAGGGGAAGTAGGGGCATGTCCGCACACTTAAGGTGAAACACGCCGAAGCTAGTGCACTGTGTGTGCCAAGAAGGTGATATTTGGCATTCAAAAAGAGCAATCATATTAGTTTGTTGTTGTTTGTTGAGAGGCCGCATTTCCCATCAGATATTTAAATATTTTGTAAAATTTGTTTAAAATGTGTGCGGACATGCCCCCATGTACGAGGCAAAGCCGCACACTGTGTGCGGTTATGAGGCTTCATAAATGCGACGTCCAACGGCTGCAGCCTGTGAGTGCAGTGTGGCGGGAGGCAGATGATGTGCACGTTGTTTTGCCTGGCTAAGTCAATTACCGCAATGTTTTTGGTGTGCGTCGCGTGCCCGTCAAGAACAAGCAGTACCGGTTTGCTCTCGGTTGGCTTAGAAAAAGCGATGAACTGGTGGAACCAATCTGTAAACAGATATGTTTGCCCCATTTGGGTGGCAGGCAAATATACTCCCCGAGGGTGCACCGTCTATCAGCTCTGGCTTTCTGCGAACTCGCGGGGAAATCAACATGGGAGGCACATAGTTGCCTGCCGCGTTCATGGCGATGACTGCTGTTACAAGAATTCCTCTGTCTGCCGATTTTAGACACCCAATTTGTTTCTTCCCGCAGCAGGCGAGTATTTTAGATGGTCTACCCTGCACTGTTGTAAAACCTGTCTCATCAACATTGTACACATCGCCTGGCTCAAACATATTGGCACCGATCAATTCGCCGTACAATGCATAGAACCTATCTACATTGACCGTATTAAAGCCACGTGCTCGTGCCGTCAATGTAGCTTCCGGCGTTCGCAACAATAATTCCGGGTGCCGATACCGAAACGACATGAGCCAGTCACTTCCTGCCATTTCAGTTTGGTTGTTGAAGTTGTGCGGAATGTTGTTCCGCACGGTCATCTGGTAGGCGACATGCCGTACGTCATCTCTGCTCAGTCCAAGTAAGACCTCCTCCGTACGGAGGATGTACAAACACAATTCCTTTTCTTGTTCCTCAGAGAAGATGGTTCTACCCCCCCCCCCTGCAAAACTTTTTTTAGCGCCGGTTATGATTTTGTTCTTATTCTTTATGCGATCTCGTAGTGTTGACCAGGGCACATTGAATTGCTTCGCAATCTGGCGATATCCAACGCCCCCCTTGTTCCACAGCTCAATAGCCAGTCGCATGTTTTCATCACTCCATGACTGTTTGTTGGTTTTCCTCCTATAGCGTCTCACCATTGTGCACCTGAAGCAATCACGCCAGCTATTAGCCTAGATCAGTTGCAGTGTTATTTAACCTATATAGGCTACTATGTTATAGATTAAATATAATTTGCCATCGTGGTTATGTATGCCTATGCGTAATTATAAATTAAGCTTCATTTGTTTAAATGTAATATGGTACTAATGATATATAATGTGGCAAAATGTGAGGCAAACATGATACAGCCTAATGCACATTGAAGCAGCGAATGATTTATGTGCGGTAATTATAAATAATCGTCATGTAGTATCTAATATCGACGTTTCCAATAATACCCGCACTAAGCAATTGAAGTATCTAAATGTACATCTAAATAGGTTACATATAACCACCGACAAACGGGGCATGTCTGCACAGCGTGTGGGGTATGTCCGCACAGGCGTGTGCTGTCAAGCCCCAAGCATCCAACACGTGAACATTTCCGAATTGTACGAAAATGCTGCTTATGAAAGTAAGCTGTATTTCCACTATTACAACACCGTTAAAATGCAGGTTTGAATTATATAAGTGCATTCGTATGCACGCTTCACTGTTGATATAATACACATGACAGTATATGAGTAAAATTACATCAGTTTTATACGAAAACAACGTTTTATTTCATAACTATTTACTTATGAAACTCTAATCAAATAGCACATGCAAATGGTCGATTTGGGGGTTAGACGCTACTGTTTGACATGATTCCAATAACCAGATGTTACGCGATGCGTCAATAATAAGGTGTGCGGACATGCCTTTACTTCCCCTACAATTTATCATAACAACTTAAATTAGTCTGTGAATGTTCGTCGATATCGGTAGTTCAATTGGTAGACGCGTTGGTTTCGTGTCAATTATTTTACAATCGGGCGACGCTGGTTCAAGCCTGACGCCAAACCATTGATTTTCTTGACATTTTTATATATAATTTCAATATATTACCGTACAATATATATATATACTTAATAAATTATATTTGTCTGGATAAATTCAATTTGGAAACATCGTTATATATATAATTACCATATTTTCATTGTTGCGGCGAATAAATAATTACTACTAAAAAAATATTTACAAACAGTGCATCCTAATTTGGTTGATATTACTTCGTGAAAACATAAAAAAGTGTCAAGAAAATCAATGGTTTTGTGTCAGGCTTGAACCGACATAGCCCGATTGTAAAATAAACGACATATATATATATATTAATATCCCAGACCATAGTGAGGGGCCTGTGCTGACCCTCACGGCGCCTGGATAATCGAGGCTAATGCATGTGTAGTTCGTGTCGTCAAACGCGGAGACATAAGTGTGGTGTATTCCGTCAAATAAGTCAAACACGGATATATGCGAATGTCGTTCATATATTTAAGGGACAGAGATCTCCTCGATTCTACTTTCGTTATTTTTCAACCCAGCTTACTGAAATGTTAGGATAGCATTAGGTTTACACAAAAACAATGTTAGATTTATTACAATTTGTTGTCCACCAGGTGGCGGTGGGGTCGCCCCAACTTGAATTTCGGTTGATTGACCGTGATGGACATATCTGGAAAATGGATTAACCAAATTCATTCAAACTTGGCAAACCAATAGAGTTCATAAAACGGCAAATTATGAGTCTTTTTTTGCTTTCCAAACCAAATTTATATGAATTTTTCCATCTGCTATTTTTCGAAAGTCAACATTTCATCAATTATATTACATGTAAATTGTAATCCAAATGCTGTATCTAAAATCAAAGACTGCCATAATGTATCCCATTATCTTGGTGGGAAATGCTGAAACGATAAACATATTATGTTGTTAAATAGCAGAGACAGACAAAATAATCTGCAAAAAATATTTTACTGAGAAAAATGGCATTGAAGTTTCTCAACATGTCCATACAAAATTGTATTAGAACTGCAGTGCTAACATTTCACACAAAGCTTCTACAGTTTATTGTCTTTCCAATGATGTATAAAAATTAGACAAGGTCACCATAAATATGTGACCGTTATCACTACACAATGGTACGGCACGACTAAAACTACAAACTGACTTTTTTTAGTTCATTGTCTTTCTAATAGTTCAAAGTTCAATTGAAACCACACAATAGGTGTTTCAACACCATCACGGCTGCCAAATTGTCCACTAGAATTCACCAGCAGCATAGTCGCTGGCTGTAGCCTCAGCATCAGCTGCACGAGTGATCCTGCGAGCCTGTCATGCAGCCCGAATGGGACGTCACTGGCTTTCTCTTCGTCAATCCGGTCAGACGACAGCATTGAGTTCAGCACTGCCCCACATGTAGTGCAGTAGGTCTTGAACAGGCACACAAGGCCGAGGCGACGGTCGACGGCACGGATCTTCAGCGTCGGCTCACTGCACTCGAGACACGCCAGGCCCTTCACCAACATTGACATCATGCTGCAGCGAACAAATGATGTCTCGATGGGGCGTCGACATCGCTCAGCAGCACTGGTTTTTTCACGCAGTGGCAGTCCCTCTTGATATCCAAACTTTCGCTTGGTGGCCGAGATGGGGATTGTTGCTGCAGACGTTGATGGCTGAAAGACAACCTGCATGGAAAATTATTTGTTATTAGAATGTATATCTGGTTCACTATACTGACAATTAGCCTAATATCAGAACTAAACAGAGCAGATAGCTGGACAGTAATCTTTAACATAAATAAAACCTGGCATAAAAGAGCTTTTGCTAGGCCATTGGTATTTCTGTAATACATGTCTATAACGCGACAATATTGTAATATATAACAAACATAGATAATAAATGTACCATAGTATAAAAATTTAGACGTGACTGTCTACAAAATTTAAAATGTAAACATACAGTGACAGTCAGTGTGACAGTGTGACCTAGTTTTATGTCTATGACTATCGGTGCCTGGATTGTGGATAATATTCAGCCTTCAGATATTCCAAGTTGGCAAGACGTTACTATTACATATCATGTCTTAGATGTTATATGCAAATTATGTTGACAGAACATATTATGAGTAATAACCTGATGCAAACAATAATAGCTTATACGTACGCAAGTTTTGTCGACGAGGGCATCTGCTCAGCCTCAACTTATCGCTCAAGCTGAACTGGGCCAGCACTGTGTCCAGGCAAGGGTGCACCGGCACTCGTGTCAGCTTCACTGTCGCCTTTCTACCGTCTGCCGATCATTGACCGTGCCAAACTCAACTGTCGGCGTCTAGACATCGGTTTCGTACCAAACTGCTGCTTGGCTTTCCCGTGTCTTCAGGACATCTTACGTAAAATACCATAAAGTGAACAAAATCAGCAATGGCGAACAGAGTAGGTAATTTCCTTTGTGACGGCTTTCCCGGCCAACAGCCAATCAACGCCCCCCACTCGGGGGAGTGTCCATCGTTGACCAATCGTAGCGACGCTAATGCGCCACAGGAGGTCCTCTCCTAGGTCAAAATTCTCAAAATCTACCTGGGATTGTACAGAACCACTGCTACTGTGATGCACTGCGAAAGTGAAGCTACACGCAGATATGAAATGAAATATGTTGGTGTGTTGACAAAGATGGCGGAGCATGCGGCCGTCAAACGTGTCGCATTTTTCGATCGCCGTTGCGTAAGATTATCACTCTAACACATTGGGCCTGTTATAAATGGTCGTTTTTATTACATTTGGAGAATTTATTCATATGTATAAAACAAACAGAGCGACAATTAAATAATAATTATATTAATATGACAAAATATGAAAATGACCAAAAAATCAATAACAAATCGAAATTTTGTTTTTGTTTTTTAGGAGAGCGTGTTCCCGTAACGCCAAATACAGAGTGTCATTCATGAAGTCAAACACGGACACATATAAGTGTCAATTGATTCAAATTATACACCTGAAACGCAGATCCACGATAGATAATAATAATAGTTATTCACACATTCACACAATGACATATATAAGTGTGATTAAAGCAGTCAAATATCACAAATTAACATCCAAATGATTTTCCAGTGGAGTGGATATACGTGCTGTTTGTACTTTTTTCAAAATGGAAAAACGTTTGTGTTTAGCCAAATCTATAGGGTGACATACATATATCGACATTTGCTTAGAACCCTGCAAACATACCTTCACCAGTGCAACTGACATGCCAACATACTTCTGGCAATCTATCAATCCTTCGATGAACTTCTGTAGCTTTGCTGCTTTCTCCGAACTGAATCCAGTGTCCGCTCCGAGCCCACGTCCCGTTTGGGCGGCAAAAAGGAGTAGGATACAAACTCTTAGCTTGCTCAACGCCATCGCGACCGGAGGAAATACTTTCACACGTACGTGTAACAAGGTGGTCCGTGTATATGCCGTCTTTTCTTTTTTCGTTTTGAAATTGGCGAACTAGGAAAAACGCAAACAATGTTCGTTTTTCGTTTTCATATATGAAGTTAAAAAATCGAGAAAAAAATACAATCTACTATTCACGGTATTTGTTTCTAATACGTAGTAGAAAAAAACAAAATAGTGATAAAAATGATCGTTTTTCGTTTATACTGCATCAGAGCGAAAAACGAAATACGACTGCAGCGCCAGTCGTTTTTTGTTTTTGCACTTAGGAAGCTTCGGCTGCCTTACCGCTTCGGCTAGGCGGCAAAAGGTGGCGACTTCGGCGGGACAATTCGGTCGCACCGGCGACATTTAGAAAACAAATTGCATCGTCGCCGAAGTGGTATCATTGCCGACGCGGCAAGTACGGCGCTGTTGTTTTATAAAAGGTTTCGATTATTGAATTAATTATATTCAAATTCCCGCGGTAAACCACTTTATTAATTATTATGCTTAGCAGAAATACATAATATAAAACTAGTAATAAAGATTGTACTATTATGTGAAGTGCTTGAAAATGTAATATATAGTAACGCATATTTGAATGCAAAGATTAGTATTTTGGAAAACATACTCGAATGAAACGTTGCATTCTGAGATTGCCTATATTTTAAATTAAATAAAACTGTTCAGTGAATCACCATGCCCCATACAATATCATAAACTATGTATCACTTTCCACGCACTATGCAATTTTAAGATAAAACGTATATCCGCGTGCCATATTCCGCCGAAAATACGTGCCCACCGGTAATTTTAAGAAAAACATAATTGATCAAATAACATATGAAATGCCAACTGATACATGTAGCAGCAAATAGCCAAATTACCAACAACTGACCGTTGTGCAAGATATAATCAGTGCCTCATTTCTAGTTGAATAATATTATTATAAACAATCATGTACAAGTTCGCAAGTAGTAGGTTACCCATAATTGTTAGCATTTTCTCTCACTCCACTTGCATCTATCTATAAACATGATGTGTGTGTACGTTTGTTTGTTTATTTGTATGTATGTGTGTGTGTGTGTGTGTGTGTTTGTGTGTGTGTGTGTGTGTGTGTATGTGTGCGTGCGTGCGTGTGTATGTGTGTGTATGTGTGTGTGTGTGTGTGTGTGTGTGTGTGTGTGTGTGTGTGTGTGTGTGTGTGTGTGTGTGTGTGTGTGTGTGTGTGTGTGTGTGTGTGTGTGTGTGTGTGTGTGTGTGTGTGTGTGTGTGTGTGTGTGTGTGTGTGTGT
Organism: Escarpia spicata; assembly: GCA_963995525.1. NCBI lineage: Eukaryota > Metazoa > Annelida > Polychaeta > Sabellida > Siboglinidae > Escarpia > Escarpia spicata. Next base: position 41,123,298 of record OZ023215.1, on the reverse strand, counting down.
TCCTTGTCTAACTTCCACATTATAAAAACTTAAATGTAGTGGTTTGGTATACGTTCGTTTGATTTCTGTATCATTCCACATTATTGTAACTCAGCCTAATTGTTAGCATTTTCTGTACAAATATTAGCTTCGTTTAAAAAAAATCACTCCACTTGCATCTAACTATAAACATGATGTGTGTGTACGTTTGTTTGTTTGTTTGTATTTGTGTGTGTGTGTGTGTATATATATATATATGTGTGTGTGTGTGTGTGTGTGTGTGTGTGTGTGTGTGTGTGTGTGTGTGTGTGTGTGTGTGTGTGTGTGTGTGTGTGTTTGTGTGAGCTGGGTTACATGTACTATTCCATCCGACTAATCAAATAAGATATAAAATACATTTTCGTGTAACATTTTGCAATACACTGTACACACAAATAAAAATCACATACATGCGCGCGCACACGCACGCACGCACGCACACACGCACACACGCACACATAGTGAATACATTTTTCGAAAACAAAAACATATTTGTAAAGAATATTATGTTTATTAATAAAATTTAACAGCTAATAATTATACTTTAGTCTTTCCAATATTTTGAAAAAAATAAGTACTTTTGAAAATAGCCAATGGCTAAAACGCTGTGTTTCTTTAGTTTTGTAGAGAGGCAGTAGTTTTGCTATTTTTAGGATACGAATATGAACGGGTAGCACATCAACAGAACACGTTAACAAATTAGGAGTAACCTATCACTTGCGAAATGGTAGATTACTTTTTAAATAATACTACCGAACTAGAAATTAGCAACTGATTAGACATTGCGTGTAACTTCACTGTCGGTCAGATTTGTAAAATTAAAAAGGCCTGTATATGTATATATATATATATATATATTTATTTATATACATACAGGCCTTTTTAAATTTACAAATCCGACCGGCAGTGATTATATATATATATATATTTCATCGAATTTGTTTTTAAAATGCCACCGGTGCGACTGAATTGTCCCGCCGAAGACACCACCTTTTGCTGCCTAGCCGAAGCGGTAAGGCAGCCTAAGCTTCCTGAGTGCAGAAACGATGTCGCGCTTACATTTATCCGGGCGTTAAATTTTATCCGGGTGATGTTTATTTGCATATGTAAGGCATAATATTTGGCGCCAGTAGATCACGTAGTGATACATAATATCCAGTAGTTAAATATGTTTCGTTTGTTGTCGTAATACGAGCGTTATAGTTAGAGTATATAATTATAATTTGCTGTTTCAGATTTGTGACCAAGTATAAGAGTAAGTCACGTGACGTGTGCATGGTGAGGACACTGTTTTACAACATAAATTGTTTATGTCTGTGGGAAGCAAACATTTTATAAGTTATGTATTTATATATATATATATATATACATATGTGTAAATATAGATATGTATATAAACATACATAACGCCCGGATAACTGAAAACGCGACAGTCGTAGCTGGTGCTAAATATAGTCCCCTAGATACGCGCATGCGCAGAAACGTCACCCGGATATTATTTATCGGCCGGATAAATGTAAGCGCGACAACGGAAAACGAGTGGCGCTGCGCTGCAGTCGTATTTCGTTCTGATCCAGTGAAAACGAAAAACGGTTTGTTTTATCGTTATTTCGTTTTTCTAACATGTATTAGAAATACCGCGAATAGTAGATTGTATTCGTTTTTCGTACTTCAAATATGAAAACGAAAAACGAACATTGTTTGCTTTTTCCTTTTTCGTTCGCCAATTTCAAAACGAAAAAGGAAACGACGGTACATACACGGACCATACATGGACAAGCGACACAATCACGTTCCTGTCGCTGTGTTGTGTGTGACAGCTTTATAGTTCCGCGCGTTAATTATGTCATCCACGTGTGTAACACACACAACGCGATAAGCCACGCCTTTTGTCACTAAAACAATATTATTTACTGTTATCATGCAGAGCTGTTTACGTTTGCTTCACCTGATGTTCATTTTGCTGTCGATTAGTGTTTGTAAATGTACTAATACAACATAAACCGAGGGCGTTGTGATTAACGTGGACTTATTGTTCACTAAGTGTAACGAACGCCGCGCATACAGATCCGTCATATATATGATCATAACGTTCTAGTTTTGGTGCAGGATGTAGCCCATGTTCAATAGCTAGGTAGATAAGGACACATTATTGTGCACCTTGGTACGTAACTATGACACTTTGCATACACAAACTACTTGGGTTATTGAATATGTTCTAATATTTTAAAATGCTAATAACAAATTAAGTTCGAATGAGTACGGGTTCCGTGCTAATATGTCCACGTCACATACTGCATTGGAAGGAACAGAAGAAATCTCAAATGTTAAGGATAATAAAAAGTATGCAATCGGTGTATTTATTTATCTTAGAAAGGTGTTTGACACAGCAGACCATGAAATATTTACAAAAAAATGAATTATTATGGTGTGCGTGGAATAACAAATGATTTGATTAAAATTTTAAATAGAAAACTTGCTAAATTGCGCAAATGGTTTGCTGTAAACAAATTGTCACTCAACTTGTCCAAAACGAATTATATGTTATCCGGAAGCCGTCCACCAGATGTTGACATTAATGTGTGCTTAAATAACAAACAAATAACTAGAGCACGTGGAAAAAACATTTCTTGGAGTATTAATTATTTGATTGATGACTAGCTAAACTGGAAACATCACATAAATACGGTTAGAACAAAACTGTCGAAAGTGGCAGCGATCATTTACAAAGCAAGGTGTTTAACTAATCAGGATGGAATGTACATATTGTATTGTTCCCTGTTCTTGTCATGTATTAGCTATTTCAGCGAAATATGTGGTAACACCTATGCCTCAAACATTAGGTGTACCACTGTCCTGCAGAAACAAGTAGTTCGTCTGATCTGTGGCGTAAAACTTTTGGAGCATACCAGCATCCTCTTTAAGCAACTGAGCATTTTTACGTTTGTAGACTTAGTTAAATTTAAGACAGCGAATATAATGTACAAGGCACATCATAATGAACTACCAAATAGTTTGCAAACAATGTTTAAAGGTATGTCTCAACACATGGAACTAGACAGAAAGATACCTTTCAGAGTCATCGTGCGCGTACCACGCAACAATCAATGTGTATTTTCGTTTGTGGAGTAAGACTTGGAATACCTAGCACGGAAGCATTACCAGCAGTAGAACCATTCAAGCATTTAAAACCTATAAGTTCCATCTTCTATCTATGTACTAGAACTAAGAAAAAACATCAACATAATTCTAGCAAGACATTACATTGTGTAGGCATTGTACATTGCATTATTCTTTGGAATTATAATTGATAATTATATGATGTAATATATTGTAGTTGTACAACACGTAACTATACTATATATAAGTATTACACAGTACTGTTCACCCCCTTTCCACCAACACTTATGATTACTGTTTGCATGTTGAACGTTTTGTACTTTTTAAATAATGGGATGTATAATTCTTAAATGTTGTTGTTGGAAATAAATGAATGTAGCGTGGGAACATCGGAAGACAACAAGGATTCATTGTTTCCAATGCTTTATTTACTGGCATGTTTCTAAAGTTTGTAAACCCCTGGTAAATTTCCTAATTTTCTATAAAAAATTAATTCTAAAATGTCCTACAACAGAAACAAAACAAAAGAAAATACAAATTAGCTAAAACAAACAAAAAATTGCTAACATCCATAATACAAATACATTAGCAAGTGAAAGAGATTCGCTCTTGCATACATATTGATATTACAGATAAAACATACATAATACAATCAATGTATCCAACATTGTTCTCCAGTAGCAAATCTACGAATACATATAACACAAGCATAATTGTCTTAACGAGGGAAATACATTCACATTGTTTACAACAAGGTTGCTAACTATATGTACCTAACACATTCTGATACTTTACTAACTATATACAGAGATGAGAGCTTTACATACTAACATTAATACAGAGAAGGTACAAGGATGATCCAGGGGAAATTCAAATAATACTCTATAAATCCCCGACGCTTACCCAACCACAGCTACATCAGTGTGTGTAGCAGTAGGTCAATGAAGGCACATCATCCTATAAGCCAGTACCTGAATAACAATATACGTACATTCTGTTGATGTTCTCCTAGAACTAACCGTGTAAGAAGCATTGCGTTTACATTAGAACATATTGGAATAACAATGTTACATTCACTTAATTATTAAAACTATCAATTAGGATTCAATATAAGGCATATATAATATCAAATACACAGTTACAAGGAACAACTTGTCTGTGATCGATTAAACCCAAGCTACTGCTGTTCACTATCACCCTGCTGGCTTGAACTGGCCAGAAGATCATTTGTCAGGCCTCTGCAGGGAAGCACTGGATACATGTTTCATACGTTTGTCAACGTTTGCTAATTTAACTGCTCACAACAATGTAATATTATGCTAACATGGCATATGATGTATACTTATAATATGATTAAATAGTAATTACAATGTTGTCTCTGTTATAAATAAATCATCATCAAATATCTCTCTTTCTCTAATCACCAGTCATTCCAGTCCCATTACTGAAGGCCGAGCCTAACAAACATGTGTTCCATAGTAATGACACGGGCAGATACGGTCATATATACCCCTGAGAGTAAAACTAGTCATGCATAAGTCTAAATATTAATGAACACTATTGATTAAACCTACATTAAATGATACACAATTCCTTCATACTACATATCATGGTAATATTGTAAGAAAAGAACATAATTTTGGTTAATAAATTATGTGACACTCACCAGTATGGTAAGGATGGCGTCATCTTCAGGTCACGTCAGGGGTAAGACCACATTTAAATTTTACATAGGCGGCCATTATAACGTTTCCTTTATTTCCTGCAAAATTTGTCTTACGATTTTCTTGACAATTTCATAGCATATTTAACCTCTATTGACACAAGTGCTGTGGAAAACTCGTGAAATTCTCATACCTCATTTTAATGAAAAATCGACACCCCTCAATTTCGCCCCAATCTGGTGACGGATTTTGAATTATTGGTGCGTGCTGCAAAATAGCCACTGTGCGAATACGCGAGCGACTAGTGTATTGCTACCTCGTAAAAGATCTAATGCAGTAGTACATTCAGTATTCACTGAACTAATATGTACCATGTCAAAATGCTCGAAATAAATTCACACATCACACAAAAATTGTATATATATACACCGTTAAAAGTCATTGAACCATTGGGTTTTATTGTTGGTTCTATAATGTAAAGCTCAGTGGCAATATTATAATAAATATGCCTCATCATGTGCTGCCACCTAGTGGATCCTCCTACTATTACTTGTGTTTCGTTTTCAAAATGTTTGCCTTTTTGCTTCAATTTTTCAAGATAACCGATGATTGCCATCCAAAGATCAGGGTAGGCATTGCGTACATCACTATGTGTTATCTTCCATTAATGAACTAATGAAGCACAATTTACTATCTAAGCTGTAGGTGAGTGATAATATGTCACTTTTCTGTATTACCACAGCAATATTTAGTATAATAATATGCATTGATGTGTTTCAATATTAATTAATTATTATTAATTATGAATATTTATTGTGGAAAATAGTTAATAAATCCCCCTTTCAATACACTTGGAGCTAATTATGAAGTGAATTTTTTTTTTTTAATCCATAATGAATTAAAAAAATTATTTTAGATAATATATGCATACAAATTTAATAAAAACATATAGAAAAACCAGCATTGAGTTGCGGCCGAGAGCCATAGTTCTTATGGAGCTGACTGTCAGCTGCCGAGAAGTGAGCCGGCTACTGAACGTGAACATGAAAACAGTGTACGGCAACAAGAAGCAGCTGACAGAGACGGGGTCGGTGGCCGACAGAGCACGTAGTGGAAGGCCGAAGAAGATGTCGGTGTGACAGGACCGCGCACTCGTCCGTTACAGCCTCGGCGATCGCCGACTCACATCACGGTCTCATATCCCTGACTCACATCGCCGACTCACACCACTGTGCTGTTGACAGTGCATACACAAGCAGGTAGTCTGATTTGTACATCACTCGTGTGAGTTTCAGTATTATCTTAGAGACCATTATCCTGTAGGTGCGGTGGGCCAATATGTATTGCTCATCACAGAATGACCTGTCATGAGAAATTCCCCACCTTTGCTGATGCCGTTGTTTATCATCTCCATGCCATGTATATTTTGTATTGACTCGATCCATGACATGTACATTTTATATTGACTCTACGCCAGAAAAGGACCTTCTGCATAAAGAACATAACAGGCCAAAGAAAGAAACAGAAAGCGATTCCCAAAATAGTGCTTCGATCGTGTCAACCAAAGTTAAGGGTAGCTCAAAGAAACCAGCATATGGTAATCAGGTAGATTGTCTGGTGTGCACCGATTCCTACAGCAATTCCGCTTCCGGTGAAATGTGGGTGAAATGTATAGCATGTAAAAAATTGACGCATAGCGAGTGCACCGATAGCACAACCAGCTGTTTGTGAGTTTTGGGTTGACAACTTGACAGTGATTGAAACTCTGTGTGGATGCCCTGTTTCCATTTGAAACCGGCTGGTTTAGGGCACAACAATTTTGGAGCAATTCAATAAAATGGCATGAATTGTTGAACGGTAAATGTTTGTTATTCAATGAAGTAGTCATCGCATTATACACATTTGTAGTTGTTTGTTATGTAAGAATAAAATGGATATGCTCCCACTGGTAACAGAAAATGAAAAACCTCCATGAAGATTTTGACACCATCATTATAATACACATTAAGTACAATACGTATATATGTGATTAATTCAGTTAATGTAATAACAGTAATATGTTCGAGTGACAGTTGCATCACGATCCACGTGTTCTTTGCTGTAACGACGTGTCACTATTACAATTAGCCCCGTAAGCGGAGCTGGTTGTTACAGTCGGCTGTGTTAGGGAAACTTCACATATCTAACTAACTATAACGCTTAATATATTTGACGATATAAATTTTATTAAAAATGAATACTAAGTAACATCTATCCGTTAAAAATATATCAAACGTTTCAGAAAATGTTACTTGAACTGAATATTATAAGAACTAGCCCCTGTCTCCCCATAGCGTTGCGCACACGGAGGAAGCTATATAATAAAGCGTGTTGGTGCAAACCGGGGCACTATTTTAACGCATTCGTTTAAAACATTGTTAAACAGAAACGATGTGGAATGATGGATTGCAAAGGCGGTATCACATGTAGCTAAAATGTAGTTACAACGACAAAATGGAGGTGTATACATATTCAACACAAGTGTAATTTATTCTACGATTATTATTAATTGTAAGTAGTTAGTTAGTATCATTAACATTTGGGCCTATGGTTTTGGCGATATGTATCCGGGACCAGCCCGTACACACAATATAAAATGTACATAAAATCATATTCTATTTTATCCACATCGAGGACGTTGCCCGTAATACCTGCAATTTCGCTTTTAGTTGGCGCGCATGTCCCGCTGGACAGAACACCTAGCGATATTCTATAAGAACAACAATGATGTTAGAAGGATTATAGTGAAAAGTAAACTTTCACTGCACACCCGATGTCCCGCGTTCGAATCCGAACTCAGTCCAACCTTCGTGAACACTGGAGGCAGATTAAACTCGAAGTACGGCACCTTCACGGACAACACTTCAACATTCCAGCCATCGGTGCGGATAGAAAAATACACGGGGAACCCGCGCGGATATTGGGAGTAGAAATTCCTGCGATAGGTCAATGGTTGGTCGAGTGTCATATAAAACTTGTGTTCTGTTTCTGACGGATTCAGTCGACCACTCAGAAGAAGGCCAAATTTGTAGTAGATAGCGGGAAATGATCCCGTGTCGTTCTTGACATACACAGTGAAATTGCCGAACGCTAAGTGCTCATATACCCCGACGTACAGATGGCTATAGAGTTGTGTTGAATCATCTGGCCCACCCCGATGGTGGACGCGAGTGGAGGGCGCCCAGGGAGCTGGGAAGGTACACGCTGTAGACTCGTTCAGCCATGGCTCCACGTCTGTGTAAACATAGCAATTACGATGAGTCTAATTTGAAGCGCTTCAATATGAGTTGCACGATGCCTAAACATTCACATACGCACGCATTCACGTGCATGCACACGCCAAATCGCGCGCGCATGCACGCGCAGAAACACGCTCATACATATTCACACACACACACGCACACACACGCGCGCGCGCACACGCACACACACATGCGCGCACACACACATGCGCACACACAGACTCCCCTAGAAAGTCAACATTACCAACAGGACTAGTTTGTCGTAGTCGTAGCATGCGACAAGAAGATCACATAAAACTGTACAATACAATAAAGGAGATGAGTAAAGGGGAACTTGTTATAATGGGTGATTTTAATCACGGACATATTCAGAGGAAATCACTAGCGAGTGCTGGAGGTGTTGACCAACAGTTTCTGCTGGTAATACAGGACTGTGGTGGGAATGTGTTGGATTTAGTGTTCTCTTCTCAGAACGAATTAATTGGTAATATGAAAGTACATGTACCTCTGGGATCTAGTGATCATAACCAGATGCATTTTAATATAAAAGTACAACCAGGGTATAATGGTAAAAAGCAACGGAGGAGAAACTTCAACAAAAGCAAATATAAACAGATGAGAACATATTTAGCACACATAGATTGGACTACCTTAATGAAGAACAAGACAGCAACAGAATGTTGGACCGTTTTGAAAAATGGGATTGAGGGCATTATTGAAAGATTTGTACCCCCAAAAAAGTAAGGGAAACGACCCAGGAAGAAACAAAAGAGGCTATACGCAAAATTGATCACAAACAAATTATGTGGAGAGTTTATAGAGACACTGGGAATATAGAAGATGGGTTTCAGATGGCACAGGCCCTGAAGTATTTCAGCTCAATGTTTACCACAGAAGATATCACTTCACTGCCAGTACCAATTACTAAATTTGACGGGATGAATCAGATAATTTAGGTCAATTGTTTGCTACTCCTGAAATGATATCAAGGTAAATTAAGAAGTTGAAAGAAAACAAATCACCTGGTGTTGACGGGATACCACCGACACTGCTTAAGGAAATTGTAGCGCAAATCAGTACACCACTATATTCTTTAACTTGTCACTTAAAGAGGGGATCGTTCCACTAGAATGGAAAGAAGCAAACATTACGCCATTATTAAAAAATGCATCGACGAACAAGACAGATAATTACAGACCAGTTAATTTAACATAAGTTTTATGCAAATTGCTAGAAACGCGTATAAGAGACCACGTGGTAGAATTCCTTGTAAAACACAAATTAATATATGAATCTCAACATGGGTTCTTAAAGGCTAGGTCGTGTCTAACCAATTTCCTATGTTTTTGAAAGAAATTACAAAGTGGGTAAACGATGGGTCACCAGTGGATGTTGTCTACTTGGATTTTCAGAAAGCATTTGATAAAGTGCCACATAAAAGATTGTTACTTAAACTTAAAGCATATGGTATAGGGGATGATGTGATTAGCTGGATAGAAACATGGTTGACAGACAGAAGACAGATAGTAATAGTAGAGGGGGAGATTTCAAACGGGAAACCAGTTTTGGGTGGAGTGCCACTGTGTCAGTGTTGGGACCTATGTTATTCTTAATATATATAAATGATTTGGATGATGATACACCAAGTAAAGTACTGAAATTCGCAGACAATACAAAATGTGTTCAGAAAAGTTAAAACGGATGCAGATAAGCACACACTACAAGAAGATCTGGCCAAATTAGTCAAATGGTCTGAAAAAAGGCAGATGTTATTCAATTTTGGGAAATGTAAATGCATTCACATAGGACATGGAACTGCTGACAAGGAATACATAATGGGGGATGCTAAATTAGGTAAAACTGCAAAAGAGAAGTACATAAGAGTAACAGTTTGTGCTGACATGAACGTTTTAGTGCAATGTGGTATTACTGCTTCAAAGGATAACCAGATAATCAGGGCTAATTAGAATAAATATAACATATAACGAGAAACAATTAATTGTACCACTGTACACAACAATAGTTAAACCTCATTTGGAATATTACATATAAGCACGGAGGCCATATCGTAAGAAGGACATAGATAAGCTAGAAAGAATACAACGAAGAAAAACGAAGCTGATTCCTGAACTGAAAGATCTAAGTTATGAAAGACGCCTATTAGAATGTGGGTTGACAAAATTATAGACTAGGAGACTAAGAGGAGACAAAATAGAAGTTTTTAAAATATTGAATGGTTATGAAGATATTAATATAAATATTTTCTTCAAACTTAAAGAAGGCAGTAGAACCAGAGAGCACAATGCGGCATTAGTCAAAGAACAGTGTAGGTTAGATGTGAGAAAAACTCATTCTCTCAAAGGACAATAAATGACTGGAACAAATTATCTGATGATTGTGTTAATGCTAGCAATGTTAATATACTCAAAAATAAAATTGACAGCTATCTGGGGAGGACGGGCTATAAGTAGTTTGAAAAATGTTGGACTCTCGATAAGCCAAAGGCTTCCTCGTCCGCATGCCGTCTGGAGCTTATAGCTCTGGACAGCAATTCTGTTACATTTATTATCGCCAGGACTGTTGCCACATACACACACGCACGCACACGTACGCACGCACACGCAAACACGCACACACTCACACATATACACATACTTGCGCGCACGCACGCTCGCACACAAAGTATTTATCAAACATCATAATGAAAGTAAAATTGTCCGTCGGGTGAGTGATGTTTTTGACATGGGTCCATGTTGGAAGATTATTTGATTTGAGTTTGTTTAACAAATGATCTTATCCATTCATATGCACGTGGAAGTTCCACCCGTATAAAGATTCATTGCAGTGTGAATGCGCTATGTTGCAGCATCAAGGTAATACACAGGACCTGTCTTTCAAAAACTAAAATAGATACGTTACTCACAAAAGGAATTACCTAAACAAATACAATATATTTAATTAATTCAAGCGTAATATAATCCGTAATGTCATATGCAATAACACACTGGTGCCTGATCTGTACACTCCATTGTACAATGCCATTTACCGAGATTTAACAAGATTGCCATCCAGAGAATTAACTTTAGATGGCAGGTGGACAAGGAAGCCTTTTGGCTTATCGAGAGTCCAACTCTTTTTATCTATGTGTAGCCTGCCCTGCCCTTCGGAGGTATGTGTCAATTTATTTTTTAAACATATTCACGCTACTAGCACCCACACAATCAGAAGATAATCTGTTCCATTCTTTTACAGTCTTTTGTGAAAATGAGAACATTCTTATGTATAATCTACACTGCTCCTTTACTAATGTAACTTCATGTCCTCTAGTCCTTCTATCTGTCTTAACTGAGAAAAACATATTTCTATCAATATTTTCGTAACCATTCAATATTTTAAACACTTCTATCTGATCTCCTCTCAATCTCCTGGTGTCTAGTGTTCTTAAACCACATTATGTTAGGTGTATTTCGTAACTAAGATCCCTAAGTTTTTTTTAAATTTTAGTCGCTCTCCTCTGTACTCTTTCTAGCATATATATGTCCTTCTTGCGATATGGCATCCACGCTTATATACAATATTCTAAATGAAGCCTAACTATTGTTTTATACAGCGGTATTATACACTATATTTCGCCTAATTAATGCAAAGGTTTTATTTCCCTTTGAAGCAGCAGTTCCGACTGCTCTGAAACCTTCACATCAGCACTAATGGTTAACCCTAAGTCCTTTTCTTTTATAGTAGTACTTGGTACAGTACTCTTTTTGTATATTGTACATCTTCGTTCCCATGTCCTGTGTGGAGGCATTTACATTTCCCAAAATTGGTAAAAACATTTACTACTTTTCAGACCATTTCATCAACCTGTCAAGATCATCTTGCAAATGCTGTCTATCTCCATCGCGTTTAATCCTTCTAAACACTTGTGTATCATCAGCAAATTTCAACACACTACATGTTATGTCATCGTCCAAATCGTTGATATATATTAAAAATAATATAGGTCCCAGTACTGATCCCTGATTTCCAGTTTGTAGCCTCCCCATCAACTACTACCCGTTGTCTTCTGTCAATTAGCCATTTTCTATCCAGTTAATTATACCATTTCCTATGTCATGGGCCTTTAATGTAAGCAGTAATCTTTGATGTGGCACTTTGTTGAAAGCTTTTTGTAAAATCTAAGTAGATACAATCTACTGGTGATCCTTCGTCTACTCACTTAGTGATATCTTCCCAAAAACATAACATATCTGTTAAGCATGACCTCGCGTTTAGAAACCTATGTTGAGATGGGTTTATCAAGTTGTTTAACAAGAAAAAACACCATATGACCTTTAATTATTCTTTCTAATAATTTGCAAATCACTGATGTTAACCTCACTGGTCTGTAGTTCTCTGACTTGTTTCTCGTACATTTTTTTAAAATAACGGTATAATGTTTGCTTCTTTCCATTCTAAAGGAACCACTCCCTCTTCTAATGACAAGTTGAAATGTGTTGCAAGCGGTATGCTAATTTGTTCTACAATTTCCAATAGTAGTTTGGGCGGAATCCCATCCATTCCAGGTGATTTATTATCCTTCATAGCCCTTATTTTCTTAGCTACCATTTCCGAGGTTACAATTAACTGTCCTAAATAGTCTGATTCCGCCCCCTTGAACTTATCCTGTGGTACTATTAGTGAACTGATATCTTCCCTTGTAAACACCGAACTAAAATACTCGTTCAGGTCTTCTGCCCTTAAGAATCCCCCTGATATTATATTTCCAGCACTATCTTCTAGAGGACCGACCTTATCCTGAACTTTCTGTTTGCTCCGAACAAATGCATAAAACTCTTGCTATCATGTTTTATATTACAAGCTAATTTTTGTTCATAGCTTCTCTTTGAATTTCTAATTTAAGTTGTAGCTTGGTTTAGTGCTTCTTTATAAATGTTGTAGTCTTCATCATTTCCAGTACGTATATATGTCTTCCACCTCATTTGTTTGTACTTAGTTTTTCCAATGGCTTCTTTCGATAAGTGTTTCTTTCTGGACCGTTTCCCCTTATTTTTTCAAGGAAACAAATGTATCGACTATGCACACAATTTCAGTCTTTAACATATTCCAACATTATGTTGCTGTCTTATTCTTCAGTGTGTTATTCCAGTCTATCTTTGGTAAATATTTCCTCATTTCCTTATATCTTCCTTCGTGGAAATTTCTCCTGTACTGCTTTTTACTATTCCTTTCTGATTTTACTTTGATGGTAAAATGTATCTGGTTGTGATCGCTACAGTGGCTCACATATCTTGACATTGTCAACTAATTCATTCTGTGAGGGTAAAACTATGCCCATTCTCACCCCTGGTTGGCTCTAGCACATGTTGAGAAAGGAAATTATCTTGTACTAAAACTAAAAACTTGTGGTCCTCACTCCCCATACTCTGTAGAGATGTCCATTGTATGACCATGGTTAAAATCCCCCATAATAATACAGTCCCGTTTGCTAACTTCCCTTATACTATAGCGTTTCGTACTTTTTAAATATCTGCACTTATGTCTGGACTCTGATAAACTAACCCAACCGTTAACGTTGAGTTTCCTGTAACTATGCACACCAAACGGTTTCTTCGCAATCTGCTTCTCTTTCTAATTTTATTTCATAAGTCTGGATAGATTCTATAATATATAAAATAACTCCACCTCCCCTTCTTCCTATTCTATCTTTCCTAAATATTACATAACCTGTCAGTCCCAATTCGGTATCTGATATATCGGTGGTGGCCCATGATTCGGTTATACCTATTATGTGAGGGTCAATATCTTCTACCACAATGTTTAGTTCACTTCTTGTGTATACTATGCTCCTTGTATTTAAACAAACGCATTTATATTCCGCTTCAGAACAGTTTTCCAGGCTGTTCTTTGCCGATTTATTTATGCTGTCTTTAACTATGCCTCCAGTTTTCTCTGTGAATCCCCGTGCGCTAGTTTAAATAAATACAACCTGTCCCACGTACTGTCAACAGATTGCAGCAGGTTCTCTGACAAAACTGCTGCCCCCTTTCCACTTAGATGGAGGCCATCTGTCATGTACATATCTTCCCTCCCAACAAAGTTTCCCCATAAATCTGTGAATCCCACCCCCTCTTCTTCACACACATCTTCTCAACTAGTTGGTCGATCGCCATCCTCTTGCAGTTTCTATATGTTGCCCCCCTTCCTCCCATTATTGGCAAAATTCCTGAGAGAGTAATCTGTTCAACTCTTGTCTTCTTTAACTTCTTCACTAACTGTCTGCACTTCTGTACTATCCCTGTTGTTCCCTCCCTGTCCGCATTGTTTGTCCCTACGTACCATCAAATAACCTAACGTGTTTGTCTGATGTTGAACGAATTCTTACCCAATAATAAATCCAGCGCAAATTGACTCACGAGCGAGGCGGTATACGTGCCCCTATTATCGCCCGGGCTGTTGACACAGGCCCACACACCTAGAGAGACGTCGGGCAGCAGAGTCATTCGACAGTTGTAGCTGCTGTACGACCCAGTGTGGTACACCTTACGGAGGCCTGCAAGACAAGGTGTATCCATCAGAAGTACAGTTGCAATGACGGACACGCAGGCATGCAGGTAGGTAGACAAACAGGTTGACGTGAATAAATGAAAGTTTATTCAACAACAACATAATACATGCACAGTATGGTGCGCTGCTGCTGCTGCTGCTGCTGCTGCTGAAAGGACATAGCTGAAGTCATAGAGTTATATTTTTGTATGCCCTTCTCAAACTTAAAATACTGACTAAATACAACACGAATTATAAATAAATTACACATTATTATTCACAACTCATGTATAAACCTGTTACCATAGTACTTGTGTTACTAATACATGGGTTTAACTAAACATCATCGTCAATTAACAATTCACAAATATGTAGAAAGTACCGAGGTAATGACAACTTGAATACTTTTTTAAATCGTATTAAACTTGGAAGCTGAGTCAATTTATTTGCTAAATTGTTCCACGATTTTATACCCTTAACGCTGGGTGACAGCTGCGGTTGGTTCAGATAGTGTTTGAACACAACCATTTAAAGAGTGGTTGTTTGCTTTATAAAGTATAATCATAGTCTTGTATTTAACTAAATTATGAAATTTAAGCATGTTTGAGAGATAGAAAAATACAGATGTATGATCATGGTAATTAAGGTTATAAATAATCCGTATAGCTTTTTTCTGTAACAGAAATAGATAGCTTACTTAGTCTAGATTGATAAGTATTTCCCCAGATCTCACAGCAATGTGACATATGTGGTTCAACTAGTGAATTATATAATGTGTGACAATCGAGAACATGCCTAGTTCTATACAAAACTGCTATGCTTTTTGATACTTTTGATTCAACCATTTTTATGTGGTCTCGCCATGTTAAGTTTTCATCAATGGTTATTCCAAGGAATTTTGTATATGACACCTGCTCAATGTTTGTCCCATTCAAAAGTATATTCACATCTGTTCTACGTTGTTTTTAATGCTAAACATTATAAAATGTATTTGGTTCACATTGAGCGATAATTTGTTCGCTCGGAACCACAGGTCTAGTTTTTAGTTCGTTCTTAACAACAGTGCTTACATCATCAGTTTTATTAGTAAAATCAAAAATGTTAGTATCATCAGCAAACAGAATAATATGAAGCACTTTTGAGACTTCACACATGTCATTTATGTACAGAAGAAATAATAACGGGCCAAGGATTGAACCTTGCGGGACTCCACACTAGATTTCCTTTTGTTTTGAGTTACTGTTGTTGTAGCATACATATTGTCTACGGTTGGTTTAGTAGTTTTTATCCAGTCCAGAGCCAGATCCCTTATTCCGTACCAATTTACTTAACAATATGTTGTGGTCAATAGGGGCAAACGCTTTTTTAGGTCGATAAAGACACCAATCGTACTTTGGCATTTATCCATTGCGGAAGTAACATTTTCGACCAATTCTGTTAAAGCTAGTGAAGTTGAATGATTACTTCTGAAGTCATACTGCCCGTCAGTCAATATGCTTTGTGTTTCAATGAAAGACATTAGCTTTTATTGAATATTTTTTCAGGTATATTTTTAATTGGGAAAAGAGAGTTGTAGGTCTATAATTAGAAAATTGAAAACGATCTCCCGACTTAAATATAGGAATTATTTTTGTTAATTTCATATGCTTTGGAAGTGCTCCGCTGATCAAAGATCTGTTAAAAATGTGGGTTAGCGTTTGTACAATTTGCTTTATTACATGCTTAACTGTTTTCATGCTGATTTCATCGTGTCCGTATGAAGTTTTACTTTTGCACCCAGACACAATTTCGGGTACTTCTTGCTCAGTAACGGGGGACATATACATTGATTGTGATACAGTACGTTTTACAAAGTCGGTTGACTTTGTTCCCGGGCAGGGTTCTATGAGTTTGGATAATTTGGTACCTATGTCAACGAAGAAATTGTTAAGATGGTTAGCTATTTCTTTATTTTTAATGCTACTAGATTTTCACCAACATGAAATTTATTCAAATATGTGGTTTCAGATTTTCTTTTACCTATTATGCTGTTAAGAGTTTTCCAAGTTTCTCTTATATTAGTCTTACAATCGTCAAGGTTTTTTCTGTAATACTGTTTGTTTTCTAGGCGTAATAATTAGTTATTTGTTGTAATTTTTTAGCGACATTCTGTTACTTCTGTCCTATTTTTTAGAAACGCTAAACACAGGTTATTCTTCTTTATTCAAGCGTTTTAGCCCTCTTGATATCCAAGGTTTATAATTCTGTTTTGCTTTCCTCGATCCGTTTTCGTTTTGACAGGACAGGCATCTTTATAAGTGTTACTTAGTATTTGCATATGATTTGTACCATCGCTTAAAACAATGCCGCACATTTTGTTTCTACACACCTGAGAACAGAAAATTATATATATTATGCTAGCAGTCGTGCCTGTTATTCGTGCTAGGCCTGGTGATCAGGGGATATAATCCAGAACTGAACATTTGATCAATGAAGTATTTTGATTCAACTTGCTCTTCGCAGTGCAATAGGTATGCGAAAAAAGCGAAAAAAACGTTACAACAAATTATAAATTGAATAACTATTTAAACCGTCCACTCTGATCCTCTGCTACGGTATAATCATAATATGATATTTTAATGCGGTGGTCCTTATTTAGAAAACGCTCTACCAACCTCGGTAGTTGCCGTTGTAGAAGCCGAGTCCGTAGGTGCCTCGCGTGTCGTCTACGGGGAAGGTGGGAGGCACGATGTCATCCCGAGGGACGGCCGACACAGGGTTGTACAGCTCGCGGAGGGAGGCCGCCGGTATCACCTGTCTGCCCGCCTCGTCCTGCACAACCAACGACAGTCTGACAGTCAGTACACATCCCATACTTCCTTTCCTAAGCGGCTAGTTAAATCCCAAAGTAAATTTTGTGTGAATAGTTTGTTACATCTGCAAGAGTGCTTACTTTTGTTTAAAATTAAATGGTGGAAAGAATTGATTTTGGTCGATACGTCTGATATCGTAGCAAAGCTTGTTTCAAAGCCCATATTAGCGTTCAAGCCAATGAATTTGCCACTCGCATGCATGCTGACACACACACACACACACACACGTACGCACGCACGCACGCATGCACACACACGGGACAATACTATCGGTGACGTGGTTGCGGAAGCGGTTGAGACAGCAATCGCCGCTAACACCAGCGGCAAAAAAACATTAAACCCAAACGCAAAAAAGCCGCGAGACGGACACAATAGTTACTAACATCGAAGTGGCTGCCGTAAACGATATCGTCATCCAGATCGTTGCGCCCATACAACCGATCATCATCAAGTCTGCTATGAAATTAGCTCGATCAGAAACTACAACAATTCTGGTAGATGAACTAAATAAGAACTATCTGGATGTGTCCTGAAACTCACTTATGAAATCGGTACTTTGAAAAGCGAGATGCAAATTCAAAAATGGCAGGTAGACGCGATTGAGCAATATAGCAGGAGGGGAAACATAAAGATCGTCGGTTGTCCAGAACCTACGGCGCATGAAACCGAAGATACGGTTCAGGTGGAGATAGACTCGTGTAAACCTATCGGGGCTGACATAAAACGAGAAACCATCAGTGTATGCCATTGTCTGCCAGGCCGGGCCAAAGCCATAGTCGCAAACCTCGGGCGACGCGAAACCAAAATCGATGTCATGAAACCAAAGAAAAAGACGAAAGATGCCAGTGCCCCAAATTATGATTTATGAAGATTTAACATCCCTCAGAAGCAAACTGCTGCGTGAAGTGAAGAACGATGACTCTGTGAAATACGCGTTCACCCGTGACGGCTGCATTCACTGCTTAGCAGTAGAGAACGGTCAAGATAAGAAAGTGACGATTGTCAACCCGGACGACCTATTCAAGCTGGGATGTCACGCAGATAAGATCCAGCGAGCGGGGCTCTGTATGAGTGGTTAATTCACTCCGGACTTATGTTGACGATTTCATGTGTATAAGTATTGACCATGGCTGGTGGAAATCTCACATACTCCACGTCCCTACTGTAGTTCACTGGAGATATATGAACTTTAAAAAAATCGGCAATTGACGAACTGTAAACAATGTGGTTTTGTATTACATATTTCCTATGTTAATATACGTAGTTATAACATTATGTGATCATTTAATAGTAATTACTTCGTATTATAGCTATATACGATATGTTTTCTACAGTCAATACTAACGTTGCTTTTATGTTTCGGGAGAGCACTACGAATCCAGTTGTCGTATTCATAATTGCTTTATTTGTAATCCATAATACGTATTGAAATGTACACATAAGTATCCATATTTACGTCAATATGTACACGAGTACATATAATGAGTTCTTGTATTATGTATGTATGTTGATATACTTAGTAATTATCAAATATAAAAACAAGTCATATGCTATTCTGATTTGTGTCATGTAAATTTTGTTATTGTTTATATTTATGGGGTGGCTCCCGTGCTAGCGATATTATATATCTTAATGGGAGTCTCCCGACGTTATCTATTACTTACATTGTTCATTGTATATGTATCGTATTTATAGGTCAAACAAATTGATTCCGAGTTCTGAGTTCACATACACACGCACGCACGCACGCACGCACGCACGCACGCACGCACGCACACACAAACACTCACACACACACACACACACACACACACACACACACACACACACACACACACACACACACACACACACACACACACACACACACACACACACACACACACACACACATACACACACACACATGCACACACATGAATTTGCCGTTCGCATGCCTACACACGCACGCACGCACGCACTCACATGCACACACACACAAACCACATACACACGCACACGCACACGCACACACACACAAACCACATACACACGCACACGCACACGCACACGCACACGCACACGCACACGCACACGCACACGCACACGCACACACACACACACATACCACATACACACGTACCTTGCCACCACTGAGGTGGAACTTCATCCACTTTGCCATGTCTTCAGACGTGGAGAAAATACAACCAGCCGGACACAGCTGTGTGATCATACTGCAAATGTAACAAACATGTATGCACATTAAAGGGCTCAGCACACAGTCAGTTTTCCCATTGGCGACCATGTTAATGTTGTATGTGATTATAATGCTGGTCGATTTTAGTCAAAATATAATATCTCTAGCTCTTGCAAAATGCCTGTATGTATGACACCCGTCAATATTTACAAATGCATGCAGGCAGTAATCCGGCTAAAGTGTTAACTAGCCAAATTGCTGCCAGATACCCTTCCGCTTAGTAAAATCAGCTAAAAAGACACCATTCTACAATCACATCTAGAAATCTGACTACTCAAATGCACTTATGTCAGAGCAAGTGAACATTGTAAAAAATCATTTCTCAAAAATATAATGCACTTTTTTTCGTCTGTAATCAAGCAGGAAGTCCAACAGTGTGCTGACCCCTAAAGGGATATTGTTATAGTATCCGGTATTAACAGGAAGTTCTCGAATTTCCGAAACTAATACAATACTGCGGCAAGAAATATTCAAACATTAAGTATTTATAAAAGTGTTAACTAGCAAGCTGTTTCAAAATGAAAACGTTTAATAACGCTTTTCTGGTACCACACACGGCTCATCTCCGCCATCGAACAATGCCAAGTTGTTTTTACGGTTATGCAGAAGTTCATAGACGCACTTACGGCAGTTGCTCTTGTTCAGGGTTTTTATAAGGATGCCCCCACTTGTAGCAGTAGGAGTAGGCGATGTTCTCCCAGTCAGCAGGACCGAGATGTGGGCTCACACGTGTATCAGACATGCCTGGCTCAGAGATAAAACGTATGATCTTATGTAGCTTGGCATCCAGTCCTTAGAACTGCACATAGCGTGTTACACTTCACGCCCTGGCAGACCTACTCATTCAAACACAATATCTACTTCTCCGGAAAGTATTCAGTTACGCTGCAATTACTGCGAGTGTGTGTGTGTGTGTGTGCGTGTGTGTGCGTGTGTGAGTGTGTGTCTGTTGTTGTGTGTGCGTGCGTCTGTGTGCGTGCGTACGAGCGTGTGACTATGTGTGTACTTGTGCGTGTGTGCGTGTGACTGAATGTGCGTGCGCGTGAGTGCGTCCGTGCGTGCGTGCTTAAAGATTCGCATACCGAGCTCTTTAAACAGTGTGTCCGTTACATCATCTTCCCACGGCTTTCCACGCAGTCGCTCTGTGACGTATCCCGCCAGCACGAATGGGTAATTACTATATTCAAACTTTGACCGGAAGTCGTTGTCCACTGGAAAATACCGAAGTTTCCTGAAACAATATTTAACATTGCAATTAATTTTTGGTTTCTGGCTGGTTTCAATTCATATAACATCAACAAGAAACTTTACTTCCGAATATGTTGTCGCCACCGACGATCAGCCATCAGTGAATACAAGCAGAACATAGTTCAACTTTCTATGAGGGAAGTAAAGAATCTAACTATAATGGAGCATGCAGCTATGTTAACGTTTTTTTCGTAAACTTTCAGGGATTAATCTAAGACCCGTAGAGTACGACGAAATACATATATCTTTTTTTCAAAATACCCCATATATGTCAAGATTCTCACGTTTTACAGGTAAATTACGTTTTTTTCGGAACATAAAAACGTAATGTGCGCGTATTACGTAAAACGCAACCTAACAATGGCAGGAATCACGCGCGCATGGCAAATACTACGGGAAAATAGTCCCTGCGTATAGATTTGGCAAAATGAAGTAGACGCTGACACAATGATGCTTTTGTTCACCCTCATGCCAATAACATAGGAATAATAATATTATCTGACAGTTCTATATTATCACCACTAGGGCGCATCGATGGACGTGAACTTCATTTTCTCTCCGACCTTCGTCATTTAAAAAAAGCAATGAGTATGACCGAACGCATTATGGTGTTTACGTTATAACGATGCTGCGTGTTTTCTAACATTTGGTAAATATTACTATCACGACTGTCAACTATCAAGGCATCCCGTCAGGTGACGGCAATGTTGTTAGGAAAACTAAAAAGCTTAGACTATGAAGACAATTGGCCTAGGAGGAAAATCAAGAAAGCCACTAAAAGCTATGGAACGAAAGCTGCCATTAATCGAGACGTTTGACAGACGCCCCACCAATCCTTCTCCAGCTTGTGTAACATGACACTGATCATGTGACATGTGCATAGCAGCCAGTCCACTGAAGAAGGCCACGCGATCTGGTCGAAATATTCGGATGCAAAACCAAGTTTATTGTTGAGGTAATTATGTATTATACTATGTGTAATGTTAATAGGATGTCCATACAAAACAACACGCAACTGACAGCAATCGGACAAAGAAGCTGTCGGATTGCGGATGGTCCAATAATGTATCATCTTTGGATAACCAGATATTTGCCCAGTTTATTTGAATCCTTTAGTCCCTATCATATCTAAATTAAATATTAAATGCATTTTTTTCAAACGGCGCTAATTAAATAAAACTGGTAACTTACAATATAAACCTATTCCACCCAAACTACTATTGGAAATTGTAGAACAAATTAGCATACCGCTTGCAACAGTTTTCAACTTGTCATTAGAAGAGGGAGTGGTTCCTTTAGAATAGAAAGAAGCAAACATTATATCCTTATTTAAAGGTTCGAGAAAAAAGTCAAATAAGTATAGACCAGTTACTTTAACATCGGTGATTTGTAAATTATTAGAAAGACTAATTAAAGATCACATGGTGGATTTTCTTGTTAAACATAACTTGATAAACCCATCTCAACATGGGTTTCTAAAAGCAAGGTCATGCTTAACAAATATGTTATGTTTGTTGGAAGATATCACTAAGTAGGTAGATGATGGATCACCAGTAGATATCATCTACTTATATTTTCAAAAAGCTTTCGACAAAGTGCCACATCAAAGATTACTGCTTAAACTAAAGGCCCATGGCATAGGAAATGGTATAATTAACTGGATAGAAAAATGGCTGATTGACAGAAGACAACGGGTAGTTGTTGATGGAGAGGCTTCAAATTGGAAATCAGTTTTGAGTGGGGTTCCACAGGGATCAGTACTGGGACCTATATTATTCTTAATATATATATAAACGATATGGACGATGATATAGCTAGCAAGGTGTTGAAATTTGCAGATGATACAAAAGTGTTTAGAAGGATTAAAAGTGATGGAGATAGACAGCATTTACAAGATGATCTTGACAGGTTGATCAAATGGTCTGAAAAGTGGCAAATGTTGTTCAATGTTGGCCAAGAAATGTAAATGCCTTCACACAGGACATGGGAACGGATATGTAGAATATACAATGGGGGGAACTGTACTAAATACTACTGTAAAAGAAAAGACTTAGGGCTGACAATTAGTGCTGACATGAAGGTTTCAGAGCAGTGAGGAATTGCAGCTTCAAAAGGAAATCAAATCCTTGGATTGATTAGGCGAAATATAGCATATAAAGAAAAAGAACTAATAATACCGCTGTACAAAACAATAGTTAGGCCTCATTTAGAATATTGTATACAAGCGTGGAGGCCATACCGCAAGAAGGACATAGATATGCTAGAAAGAGTACAGAGGAGAGCGACTAAAATGATACCAAAACTGAGGGATCTTAGTTATGAAAAACGCCTAAAAGAATGTGGTTTAACAACACTAGAGACCAGGAGATTGAGAGGAGATCAGATAGAAGTGCTTAAAATATTGAATGGTTATGAAAATATTGATAGAAATATTTTTTTTTTCAGTTAAGAAAGATATGAAGTTACATTAGTAAAGGAGCAATGTAGATTAGACGTAAGAAAGTTCTAATTTTCACAAAGGACTGTGAATGAATGGAACAGATTATTTGATGATTGTATGGGTGCTAGTAGTGTGAATATGTTTTAAAATAAAATCAACACATACCTCAGAAGTGCTGGGTATATGTAGATAAAAGCGTTGGACTCTCGATAAGCCAAAGGGCTTCCTTGTCCACCTGCCATCTAGAGTTAATTCTCTGGATGGCAATCTTGTTAAATTTTGTTAAGCCCACACAACAATTACCCGTAAAGTATACCTATTGCAGAGAAACTAAGCTTTAATTTGACATATAGTGCACAATTAGCTTGCAGATAGCACCAGGTATACGCCCTTATGAAAATATATCATGGCACATCATATGTAATTATCAGCATTGTAAATCATTGTTTACCATGGTATAATATGGTTAAACTTGCCATGCGATCGGGGCCTACTGATTCAAAACACCATGGCATATTATGGTATATCGTGGTTTACCATGGCTTATCATTTACCTTAATCATGATATGGTTATTATACACCTTGCTATTTTAGGGTCTATATCATGATAGTATTTACATCCACCAATACGCCATCGCATTATTATACTGTGGCGCCTCTAGTGGATAATCTAGAACTACGTTGGTCGATGATCATGTTTGACTCGCTTATGGATTGCCTGCAATTAGCATTTGCAAAGCTCCTCTCCCTACCAATACACGGTAAAGGACTTACGATTTATACGACTGAAAATTACTATAAGCGTAAATTTGCATTAACATATGTTTCACTCGCTAGATGGCGCCACTGTAGCAACATGTTTCCCCGTTATACGTGATGACGATCAAAAATAGATAAGCGAGCGAAAAATGAACAACTGTCAAACACGTTCCAAAAATGCCTTTTTAATGATTGCTAGTACCAATACGGTTCGTCGGATCCCAACAATATTGATGTCATTTGAAAGTTTAAGCGTTCTGCTATTCAAACATATAAATGGTTTCCTGATAATCATTCCTAAAATTAACCGACAACGGACCTACAACTGGGCCCGTTCCGGTGTCTTAGACACTGCGAACCATATTGTTTCGTCGACACAGTTCACCAATCTACCGATTGAGGCTCCACTATCTGATTTCATGGTATAAGTTCCACCCACTTTCAAACGGCTGCTAAAATGACATACGTGAAGTAGGCGTGACGTCACAATCACGTATATCAACCAACCAACGCAACGAATTTAGACCCGTTGTGTGCCGTACTTTATTGTGACGTCACGCCGACGTAGAGATATAACGGTTTCGCTGCGATCAAAGCACATTAGTTTCGCCGCGGTTTAAAAGTGGGTGGAGCTTATAACATGAAATCAAGAAATGGTGAAGTGCGCATGTCTGAACCTATGCAAATGAGGAAAACAGCGCCGCAATCGGAAGATTAGTGTACTGAGTACCCGCCGCCAACATCGTTCGGAACCGTACAGAACACCGAAAACGGCATGATTGTAGGTCCATTTATCGGTGTTCTTTGAACGGTTACCGGGAAATCTAGATGTCGCTAGAATAACAAAAAGTGCATCCTTTCAAATGATACCAAGATCGTCGGGACAGGACGAGCCGCGAGGGTGCTAGCGACCGTAGAATTTCATGTTTTAGACGTGTTCTGAGTTGTTCATTTTTCGCTCGCTTATCTATTTTTGGTAATACTTAGCGTATTATGAAATAACAAACCACAAGTCATTATATACATCTGGTGAAATGTTTATCTTAAACATTTACTATAAAGCGTAGGTATAGACAGGTCATCTGTGACGTTACCATGCTTCATGCATGGTAACGGAACAGTTTACTTCGCACGAAACAGTTTACTTTGCATTTAAACGGGAACAGTTTACTTTTATTTGATGATTTAGTTTGACGGTCACTTTCACTGGGTATCCTGATTATACGATGTAGGTTAACCAAACATCTTCGTCACAATGGGAAGAATTAAATCCTCAATTCGATGCTTTCGCTAGTCGCATTTTAAATGTATTTATGATAAAGCAAACCTACACAGTGCACACCAAATGCGTTTCTCTGTGGTTTCGGTAAAATCATCAGACAAACATTAAATTATTTAAAAACTGCCCAACAATCGATTCAAATGATCAATTATTATTATTAGTCAAATGACTATTTAAACAAAGATGAGCTCCCGACTGCCGATGTTGCATAGACTATTCACAAACAACACACCAGGATATTAAAGAAACCGATTTGCGATGGGATAAACCACTTGAGGAAATGCGTTCAAATAAGAGAGTTAAATTAATCAACTGTTTATTTGCAGAACAATCGAGTATTCGCGATAAGGCTTGTTCGAACATAGCTCATGCATGCGTTATGGCATGAATAGGTCTGCCGGGGGTGAATTCGAAAAGCGCTGTAAGTACTGTAGTTCTCGGGAGTGGATACTGCGCTACAGAAGAACGTATCAAGTTACCTGTTTAAGTGTAGTGGCACAGCATATTATGCAGCAATAAACAAAAAATAACATCAAGAGGGCATAAACTAATCAGCATAGACTTACTTCATACACAGGTCCGCCCTGCTTATATTCATGGCACCTGTTGTCAAGCCCCAGTAGTTCGGCATTCCTAGTTGGTGTGCCATAAGGTCCCGGATGGTCGCCTTCTGGGACCGGAAGTCATCCTGCAACCGGAAGTCGTTGCCCAGGATCTCCCGGATAGGCTGGTCCCACTTCAGTTGACCCTTGCTCACGGCGTCCGCCGCTAGGGTCGCGGTGAACGCTTTCGTCAGCGAGCCGATGTTGAACTTTGTGCGGTTATTCACCGGAAGGTGTTTTTTCAGATCGCGGTACCCATATCCACCAGCGAACACTGTGGATCCGTCCTGTGTAATAACGAATTGGCTGTTTACTAAAGATTGCACAGACACAACGTCACAGCCCCGGATACAGTAATAAATAACGATATGACGTAATGACACATACGCACATGCACACGCACACGCACACGCACACGCACACGCACACGCACACGCACACGTTCTTCTGAGCGCAGTATCCACTCCCAAGTGTGCGTGCATAGTATGTGTGTGTGTGTGTGTGTGTGTGTGTGTGCGTGTGCGTGTGCGTGTGCGCAGGCGTGCGTGTCTCTCTTTCTCTCTCTCGCGCGCGCGCACGCACGCACACACAAACAAACACTCACACTCTCTCGCACGCACGCACGCACACACGCACGTACGCACGCGCGCGCGCGCGCACTCACACACAAACAAACACTCACACTCTCTCGCACGCACGCACGCACACACGCACGTACGCACGCGCGCGCGCGCGCACTCACACACAAACAAACACTCACACTCTCTCGCACGCACGTACACACGAACGTACGGACGTGTGTGCGTGCGTGTGTGCGTACGTGCGTTTGCTTGTGTGTTCGTTATATAGGCCAAAGGGAGACGAACAAAGAGCAACGTAACATACATAATTTACGATAGAGATAACACTGATGCCTGAGAGTACTGTCCTGGTTATTGACATGTGTGAAGCTTCAATGCAAACACTTAGTGGTTTTATTGCCATAATTTACCGATACGTATGCATATAAAGACATTAAGTGAATAAGCCCTACCTACGTGTAGGACTACGTAAAAGAATAAATGACAGCAATTAAGACAAAAACAAAACAATCCCAGACATACATACAGAAATACATAGTTTGAATTTCAAACTGTTACTAATTTGTAGTAAAAGTAGAAGGTGGTACAAAACCACCATCTATACCCCCCCCCCCGAGGCTTGCAAAAACCAGTGTCAGCCGAACCGGAAGATTGGATGCTGTTGAAGATTTTCAGCCGGAGATTCATCACTGTCGCCACTCCAAGTGTGTGTGTGGGGGGGGGGGGGGGGGGGCGGATATGCTGTTGAAAAAATTCAGGGCGACGTTCATAATTTCAAAACATAAACGAGGACATAATTATTCTAAAAGTCTAGGGTGGCATGCCACTCTAGCGCACACATAGCGCATCCAAATGCCAAAGGTGTGCGGGGTACAGACCCAGGCCGCCCAGGATCCGCCTATGACTCATAATATCGCGCGCGTGGTAACTGACGGTGACACTTTTCATCGTGTTAGTGTGTTTGCGATCGCTTTTTGCACATCAACAAATCCGCTATCGACACAGGTGATAGTCATGCCAGGTACAAACGCTACCGGCGAGCAATCACTTAGAACTCTACGTCGCGTTAAAACATGCATGAGGACAACCATGGCAGAGACGGCGTCACGCGATTGATCTATTTTGATAATGTATATTCATCGGGACAAAACAAGCGCTGTGTGCAGGTGTTGCTATTTATTTAAACAAATGTTCGCTCCCGATCTTGTATATGTCCAAGCCACGGTGTGGGAGAAACAAACCCAAACACAGGAATTATTTCTCGACAGGAGTGACATATGTACCACACGATCCAGGAGCACGTCCCCTCCCCCGACTTTCGGAATTTTGCCTCGCTATGCCTGCGCTAAAGGGGTGTGTACCAGACCTTTGGAATGTGCCCCCGTTACATGCCGTTACAGACGTTCTGAATAATCATGAACGTCGTAGCGAAAGGCGAAACATTTTAAGCACCCTTATGTCTTCCGATGTCAGAATTCGACAGCGGAGTCGTGCTGAAGCTCCGGCTCAGCCCACCCAATATGACTTGGGATCGGCCGCCAGTGTTTTGCGAGTCTCGGGGGGGTGCCCCCAGACGGCCCTCCCTGGATCCGCCCCTGTGTACCTACGGTGTGCGTATACATTTTGTAGTAGCAGTATAATCATAATAGTGTGTTTTAGTAGGCCTATATGAGGTGGGAAATATGAATATTTGTAAGGCTAAAAATTGCTATCAAATGCACCTAGATACATAATTTTAGTAGCAGTTTTGTCAAACTACCTGACGTCTTGGAGAGGGATACCTCCTTCCCCATTACGGCTTAGTCCTTCGCGCTTCACTTGTTACTTCGCGACACGTCGGCCGGACAACTTTCGGTGCCACTGTTACGTCTGCAGCAGGCCCGTAGAGTGGTTGATTTCTGGGCGGGTGCGTTATTAGTCATGGTGGAACTGTGTCATTTTTCCTTGTTTACACCCAATTCTTTCGTAAAAGCCAACATTCGAACACGCGATATTAATGTAATTTAGAGTTATTGAATGGGGGGGGGTGACATTTTGTAGAAATTTAGTATCGTGTCCCCCTAGACCTTGTGAATGTGCCCCCTTTCCAGTGGTTTTTTGCGAGACTCAAGGTGGGATCAATTGGAGGTTTTACTCCCCCCCCCCCAGACTACCCTCTCTGGATTCGACCTGAGAGGGAGGTGTCCCCCTTCACACCCGTTGCATTTTTGGGTTTTTTACAATACGCACTTAAACTGTGACAATTTGGTGACGCTTAGAATTTGGTTTTTAGCGAATTTTAATAAGTTATATTTATTTGATTTTCTGCGCAACTATTTATGAGATATTGAGTTCAGTTAGTAATGCGATGTGTAAGTGTACGGCACATCAAGGGGTGGATGGGTGTGAACGCGCCCTTCGTGCCCCACCCTAGCCAAATGGTTTGCTAATGCATACATACTTTGACCAAGGCGATTGACAGGCCGACGTTATCCCGACATTTCATCAAGTCCTCCGCGAACCTCCGCAGTATGTCCACGTCAACTTTCCCACGGCTCTGTGCACGACAGTCTCCCACAAGGAGTGACAACAAGAACAAGAACACGAGCGGTTTCACCTGCGACATTTTGTGTCAATGAAAGTCCCTCACTTAATGTCGTCTGCTTGGCCTTGCGAATAACAACTAGTCATATCGGACTGAAGAGTTTGTTAAATATAGGATTGTCGAGCGCTCGAACACTTGACCTAGATATGGCGATAGCGTCATGTATACGGGATCGGCAAGCGCATGTTTTATGCGGCATACATACGTAGGCGAACGCGTTTTGTTCACCGGATACGGTGTACCGGTCTGGAAGTAAGTTCCGGTCTGAAAGTATGTTCCGGTTACGTTTTGCGTATTGCGCATGCGGGTGTACATGCCAAAGGTTAGCGCCTACTTTCGACCTGCTTATACATGTGTCGAAAGTAAGTTCGGGTCGGAAAGTTAGTTCCGGTTCCGTTTTGCGTATTGCGTATACGTGTGTACATGCCAAAGGTTAGCGCCTGCTTTCGGTCAGCTTAAACACGGTGTCTGCCGAAGGTATGCGTAACACACTTATATTATAGTTTGCGTTAATGATACGCTTACTTTTATAATTGTTTAAATGACACATATCTCCGTCAGTTTGGCATGTATGAAGCTGAAATTTGTTATGTTATCTAGCGGGCCCATTGGGGTAGTTTGTAAAAGTAGATCTTTTCGAAATACATCCAGGGGTGGGGGTCTCGGGAGAGGTCATGATTTTTAAATGGCACTTATTTCTGCCAATTTGTCATGTATGGAGTTGAAATTTCGTGTGCGATCTAGGGGGCGCATTTTAGTAGTTTGTAGATGTTTTTCTTCCAAAATTCGTCCAGGATTGGGGGTCACAATTTAAAATGGCACTTATCTTCTCTTCTGAGAGTTCTGGGAGTGCTTTGGTTTGATAATGTTTTATGCTCGGAGAAACTTTACATTTAGTCAACTGTATGTTTGTGTGATATGTTAGTTTTTATTTTAGGATACTTTAATGTGTTATTTACATAGATCTTACTCGTAAAATTGTACATGTGTGGGGACTTTATATGCAGTAATGTTGTGTTTTGATATCTTTATTTTAACTTTTTTTTAGGGCTAATTGATTGATTGGATGGTCAACGGATGAGCCTAAAGACAATTTTTCCTGTTTTAACGTGTATTGTTTTAGAACAGCCAATAAAGAATTTTTGATATGATTTGATTTACGCCAGTTTTGCAAACATTTTGTGCGATCTAGCGGACCCATTGAGATGGTTCGTAGATTTATATTTTTTTTCGAAATTCGTCCGGGGGTGGGAGTCTGATGGGTCACAATTTTAGAATGGCACTTATCTCCATCAGTTTTGCATATATAGGGCTGACATTTTGTATGCAGTCTGGCAGGCCCTTTGGGGTGGTTCCAAATTCGTACGTAGGATGGGGATCCTTGGGTAATCATTTCCAAACATTTTTTTCCAACGCAACGCCGGGTGACTCGGGTATTTTTTAATAATGCATTTATAGAAATGAATCATGCCATCACGAATTACGTAAGTAAAAATGTATTATCATGTCAACGTATATAATTATATGTGACATAACAGTTGAAATAGTATTATTAAATAAAATACAAAATGCAAAAAATGTCATTCATTGACACATATCAAAACCACGTACCCCTTTGTATAATACTGCAATGTTTATAACAACACATTTCTACAAATATGCTCTATAACATTTAATGAGACAAGTATTAAAATCCAATGATTCAGCTCTGGTCACGCACAGATGTACGCTCGCTGTTCAGCACAGTGAAGTAAAGGTCGCTACACCAAACAAAACATGATTAATTATGTAACTCCGTCGCCGCGTGCGTCGAGCAAGGGGTCAAAGTTGACACGTCACGTTGCTCACCACGGTGTAACTGAATCGCCACATACTTCTGGCACGAGGTCAAAGTTGATCGGTCACCTGAGATCACGTTGCTCACCGCGGGTTGCATTTGGTATACTGCGCTTGCTCGAGCATGCGCAATATGCAAAAATGGAACCAGAACTTACTTTCAGACCGGTACACCGGAAAACTGTATTGCCGCATATACCGATTCGAATCGGAAACTTCCAGAAGTTACGTCACCGTTTCAATACATATGGAATCATTGATTGAGTGCTATTTTGTGCGTGCGCGTGTGTTTGTGCTTGTGTGCGTGCGAGGGTGCGTGCATGTATATATGTGTGCACAACAATATTATGTACAATTGCATTACCAAAGCAGGTGGCAACTATTGCATTCGCACACAATCGTATCACTGGAGGGCTAATTTCGGTGGGAAGCGTGGAGATTGATATACCCCCATTATTTCAGTAGTTTGGCAAGACGAGTGCAGTTGGAGGTTTTTGGTGAGTCTCAGCCCCAATATTCATCACATTCCGACGCATATTCGTATCATTTACGAATATAAGTATAGGCCCGTTTTAGGCGGTGGTGGCGTTGCTTTGGGTCGCCGGCAGAATGTATCGCTTTTTACAAACTGTAGGAAGTCTTGGCGTCTGCGTGTTTATTTATAGAACAGTCTCGTGTAGGCTATATGTTTGCCGTCGTTAGTTCTCGGGAACACAAGACAAACGTGGTCTGCATCTAGTGATTGTGTTGTTGATAAGGATTTATTTATGACATATACTGTTGCAAACTAACAACACTAAATAAATAATCCTTATCAACAACACAATCCCTAGATGCAGCTCACGCTTGCCTTGTGTTCCCGAAAACTAACGACGGCAAACATATCGCCTGCACCACACTGTCCTATAAATAGCCGCAAACGCCAAGCGTCGGCCAACAAAATACTTCTGCCGTGGAATAGCGCAATCTATACAGTGCCCCTTTAATCAATATACAACACAAAAACCCGGACGTAAAATTGTTTACCGAAGCCACTCAGATCAAAATCTGCATGTCCCGCTTTCTCGTTCACGGCCGACCCGGATGTAAACAAACCATTCACAGCTCACCAATTCTTTCATATTTTAGTAGACGCCCTAAAATATATAGCGATGACGATGTAGTTCACAGCCATGTTATATCTGCCTACTAACCAGACTTTTTATCGGCGCTGTGCTGATTTGTTTTATTTTGGGGAGGTTTTTGAGAGCCTAACGGTGGACCGGGTTTTGGCGAGCCTCAAGTCAAGAGCAGATGCAAATTGAGGTTTTTGGAGAGCCAGTGTCAGTGAACAGTATCGATAACGACACCGTGTGAGATTTTTTAGTGAAAGTTCAGACTGTGATGTTTGTATTAGGACTAAACATACAGTCTAGTTAGCTGAAATTATAGTTTAGCATCTGCCAGCTAAGTTTGGAATCTGACGTGTAATCATTATGTCTTTATGTGATGTATTTAACGACCACATGGTCAATTGTCAAACGTGATTACAATTAAAACGGAACTGAAGCAGACTCTCGGGAGCATCAATTGTTCGATACACAACACTATAAGTTATGAAGTAACTTAACTTTGTACGTCTGAACGGACAAAGCACAGGTCATACACATTCCTCTCATGGTACTTTGAATTGACAGACCGACATTATAATAACACTGACTATACAACCTCTGTGTGTGACACCATAATATCAAGCATATTTAGTTACCGGGTCGTCGTTCGACCCACTTCAGAAAGCGTGCTATAAAATCTCGCGAGACGTAGTGTAATAGTTCTAGTTGTTTCCAGCGCTCGGCAACATTCTATTAACTGACTAGTCTGTATTATTGTGGTTACAATGTAATGGTCTTATGAGGTCTCATTCAACTAGTCAGCCAGATATCGAATGGCAAACAAACACTGTATCGAAACATGAATTCACGAAGAATACAACGTGTACAGAGTTGCTTAGCAAGGATTGTGACTAGGTCTCCCTACCTACCATGTAAGCAACCAGAACATTTACATTCATTGCTTATTCCTGTGAGAAAGCGTGTCCAGCTTCGATCATCTAGTTTTGATTTACTTTTTGTTCCTAGAATCATTACTAATATTGGAATAGGGACAGTTTCTGTTGCTGCACAAACTATTTGGAATATGCTCCGTCTTAAATTTAATGTTAGACCAGTTGAAAATATTAAACAATTTCGCGTCATTTAAAAACTGTTATAACCTTTCGTAGCCACCTTAGCGCCCTGGCGTATCGATCCATCTGTTGACGACTTTAATATGGCTTATCGATTCTGAGATTGACTAACCCTTTTGTAATGATGCGTCTCTTAGATTAGTTTCCGAAGAAACGCAAAAGAAGTTACCTTATTATTATCAATTGTCATCAGGTGGCATGCCACACTATCCGACTTCTTAAACTTAAAAGATTATCTCGCACAACAATATGAAAACATATGTATGCAATCACATTTTTATATATAATATATATATCAACAAAATTGGCAAAACTGATAAGATACATACTAGTATTTAGGAATTAATTCAATTAACAAAAACTGTACTACAAACAATCATACCGTCACATACACTCTGGACACAGGTACGCTTACAAAGAGATAGACGTCGTATTAAAAATACGCCTTACTAAAAAGTGATAATACTAAATATAGATAGATACGAAGAGAGGCCAATTGATTTTTTTACGTGATGAATGGCTCCTACGATAACGACATATTTGTCTTAATAGGAGTCACTGACCCCTTTTAACTGTTCTTTGTTTTACAATATTTATTAGTCATTATGACTTTAATTATAGTTGAAATGTGTAATACATGTAGCTGCATATTGTACACTGTAATTTAACACGGGGTAAGACATAAACATATTGTTCTTGCAAATCATCGTTAAAATGCATTGCATTCCAGTGTCATCTTCAATCACATCCTGTTATCCAACTTCTAGCCACCCTTTTTGGTCTTGTAATTCTCCGGATATATCTTTCATCAAACGGTGTAGATTTTAGACATGTTGGACCTACTCTCCAACTAAGGCATTGGACTATGCATACTAGAAGAGCTCCAAACCTTGTGCCACCTCGCGGTGCTTAGATGATCTAACCTACGTTTTTTTTAGTTGTGTTGTGGCGCCGCCTGTCGATCAATATTACCAGGAATTGTTGTAAAGATAGTTTCATTTTGATCAGTAGTCGGCGCCTTTGATCTAATAATCGGCGGCTTATTATAAACATGAAGGCAGTTATGGTTAGTGTTTTATTCATATTTCCCTGTATGTCCGGGGTGATGCTGACCTCGATACCGGTCCTGTTTTAGTAAATGTTTTGTTCCCCCTCACTGTTCTTCACTGCTGCTTCCACCAGCCGCATCCATACTCCTCTGTCTTTCGTTCTCATTCTCCCCTCCTCCCAATCCTTCCAAATCTCTCTTTATACGATCCTCCCAACGCAACGGTATCTAGGTCGTCCTTGTCTCCTCCTAGTTTTACCTTCCACTCTCCGGGCATCCATTTTCTTTGTCAACCGTTCTTCTCCCATTGTCCAGCCCATTTTAATCAACTCCTCACAAGTGTCTTGAGTTATTTAGTTTTAAAAGTTCAGAATATTGTAATGGTGATAACGTGTTGCTCTGTGACTGTGGGTGGGTATAAGCTAGCTTCAAAACAATTATCAATTTACTTGACTTGCAATACTACCTATATCCCGTGTAATAACTTACCGGTATTATTAGTGAGTCCATGTGAAAGAATGACAAACAATCTGCGAGTTGTATATAATTAAAATGTAATAAGATTCCACGAAGGATGACAATATTTCATGACAAGTAATATGTACAACTATCTCCATGAGATGTATTTTACATGAAAAATTACAAAACAAAACATTGAAACAATAATATTTACCAATAATAACAATAGACATCTATATTACATTTTGCAGTGCTATCTTTTCATGATCCTTAAAACCCCATATTGATATATCTTGAGTAGGCAACGTTATCTTATTCTTAAAACAGTCATTCTTGTTGTACAGTAAATACTTATTCAAGCTTATGCTTTATTAGTAAATGAAATCAGAACAACCTGTCCACAGTTTGAAAGTGTAAGTAACTTATGAATGCCTCAAATATGGTCAGTTGGATTTGCAACTGGTAATAGACGAGATTCCTTGTCAATGCTACCACTGATGGACTGCCAGTCGCTATGTTGAATACAACTGTAAATGCCACGAGCATTTCGCTTTGGTACCAACAAAACATAATACACACCCTACATGTTATACATACATCGCACAGTTGCTCAAAATCTTGCCGTGGATGAGTACGCAATACAGAACTTAAATTAAAGATTCACGCGTGAACGATGACTATCAATTTAATAACTCCTACACACTCTAGCTAACAGATATGTCTAAAAGTACACAAAAATGATAAAGAAACAGGCACAAAACTATCACTGATCCTCTTTCATATGGAAGCTGTATTAAATCTGAAGTAGCTTATGAATCGACGAACCTAAGCATATCTTCGAATACTTATCATCTAATATTCCCTGCATTGAACTTTATAAAAACTTACAACCTTTTACAAATTTTCTAAGAAAAAGCAAACAAAAATAATGCCGCAATAACGTGCATTTAGACAACAGAAATAATTCAATCGTTTCAGCGGCAACAAATGAAATAACAGAATCAGGAATAACGTAAGAAAACAATTTGGTATGGCCATTTCATCAATCGTAAGCCACACGGCACGAAAATGCATAAATTATTAGTACTACATAGATGTGGCCATGTGTAGCCGAATAAGTCTCGCCATTGTTGCACTGCAATTATGCATTTCTTCAAGACCATAAATATTAATGAATGGGCCTCTGAAATATTGCACTCTCACTTATTTCTGGATGTCTGAAAAATTCATACTACATTCCTTTTTATGTGTAAACATTTCGAAATAGATATTTAGCCAGTGTCCTTTTTACTACAGTTGAGAACCTACTTAACCGACATACGATATCAGTGAAGACGGGTTGACGTAGGCCACTTCGTTAGAGGTAGATCATAACAACAAACAGAAAACAGAAATTGGGTTCAACCAAACTGTAATGACTTTGACTTCTTTCATGCAGCGTTACTTCCCTTAGCACCACCGTCTACATCGCTGAATGTACTCGTCGACTGCTAAAAACAAAACTAACATTTGGCATGATCAGCTGTTTGAAATATATACATGCTGACTACCCAGCATCGGACCTGACAACAACGACCGTGTGGTGGCGCCACTGTCCAGCGACAGATCTACATCACAACAGACGATCAGCGGCAGTTGTTCTGAAATGTATCCATTGACACATCTCGGGCGGTCGAACCACCGAATGCAAGCGTCCAGTCCTGAGGGGAATTATAACAGCTGTTCTGGCAGAGACATGCAGGTGGCACCACTATACAAGCGTTTCCTGTTCGTGGTAATCGTCACTGTTTTCTCTCGCCAGTTTTTCCCAGTGTTTCCACCGTTCCAGCTGCCACGATTTCAAGCCGGCGCATTTCCCGCCATGTTCGTGTGTTTCCGCCGGCGACAATGATGACTCTGACGACGACGCCGCCAGATGTAAAGGTCTGTGCAGTGACGACGTTTTGTGGAAAGCTGTCCGTTCGCCAGTGCACGCCACCGCTCCCTCACCATGTAGCGATGGGGTGGAATTGAGGGGTGAGGGGTGCTGCGGTGGTGACGCCGGTGGCGAGTCGAGGAACCACGCCGTGACAACGGGCGACGACTTCTCGATGGGACTGTTTGTGCCAGAACGCGAGCTGCCCGCATAGTATCCACTACTCGACGACGACGCCGAATTACGCTGTTTGCTGTATACCGTCGGAGGCACCGTCAGCGTGTGCTTACTCAGCAATGTTCCCGATGGTGTCAACTTCAGCTGCTGTGGCCGTGACTGCGCAGTCCGGAGATTTGACGAGCACGATTGTGACGTATTCAACGTGAGTTCGGCCGAATCAGTCGTCTTCGTTGTGGGCGCCCGCGACACTTTTGGCGAGGGGCTCATTCTCGGGGACACCGGACTGCGAGATCTCTCCGGACGATACCACCCCTGGTCGGGTGCGCTCACCGTGTAACTGACGGGCACCTTGAGGTTGTCCCCTGGTGGATCGACGCTGCGAACACGCGATGCCAATGTGCGATGTTGTCTTGGCACGGGAAGAGAGTCGGCACGACCGTGGAGTTGTGGGTCCGGTTCACTCCGACAGCTTGGCGACTGTGGAATGGACGAACTGTCGCTCTCCTCGTACATGCTGCTACAGGTGTCGCCATCTACCTCCGTCCTGCAAGCACAAATGCGTTGTTAAATTTGTTGTCATGGAAACCGCTTCGTTGCAGAAACATACACGCAACACGCAACACGCAACACGCAACACACAACAAACTTTGTCCACATGAACATTTCTTTCAAAACGTGTATTTGAAAGAAGTAATTTTACTATGTAATGCTAAAAGACAGGAATAATATGTAGCTCTAATGTATGAAAATTATGTTTACACTTTGTAAAACTGAACTGCTTTTCTAAACTGTTTAAAACATTTCTAAGCATTTAATCTGTCCACATGCAGTCTAAAATATGTCCTTAAATCAATAATTCGGGAAAAAGCCCCAGTTAGAATTATCAAAGACTGAAAGAGAGAAAGAGAAACATAACAAATCCGTATAAATGCACCATACTCTTGATGATTATTTCCAGGTAAGATTGCCAGAAATAATTACCAGTGTGTCACCCAGTAGCGATTGTAAAATGTGAAACAGTACTACAGGAGCACTATTTCATGTGACACAGCATGCACCATATGTGTGTGTGTGTGTGTGCGTGCGCGCGTGTGTGCATGCCGGGCACTGACGTAAACACTTCTACTGTTTGATATTGTACGACAGAAAGCACAATATCCACAACGTATGAGCTGTTCATATATAAACTAAACAAAAAAGGCAAAAATGCTATGCGTCACACGGAGTAACACCAGGCGGATGACGGAAACACTAACCTATGACCTCACACATATACACCACTGAAAAATGAACACAAGGTTGGCTGTAACCGAACAGAAACCACAACCAATCTAGAGGAAGTCTAACCATAATTGTCCATCAATAATTAATAATAAAAATCAATAATTAATAACAACAAGAAATCTTCTGTTAAGCCAAAACTGAAACGTACATTAATTATAACCATTTTATGTATACAAGAAATGTAAACAAGATTGTTACATATCAGAGATAAATATTTTCTTAATGTGTATCTTGTAAAGTGAGCTGCTAAAATACCTTTTTTATAACACAAGTGGGCAAGTCTATTAATTTGCCAATGTTGTAGATTTTCTGATGTTGCACTGCGATTAGTTATTTAAACATCCCATTGCCTTCTATCAGACCATAAAATTTATGTTTTTCACTTACCCGATCGAAGCCGATTTCTGCTTGAGCAAGTGGTCTAACGCCTCTGGGTTTGTCTCTTGCATTAACCGAAACATTTCATCGTACCAGTCGACAGGAAGCTGTGAAAGAAGAAAACAAGTGAACTCATTCCAACAGATGTGGCAACAATCAAGTAGTGTCTACATCTGTAGTCTCGTCACCAACTGAAACGAAGCATCCCCTACTTTGCAATCACACAGTAGAAGGTCGTAATTACACATTTCATTACGCAAAAATGCGCCATTTTTTCTGAATCTCAAAATGCCAAACGTATCCAAATATTAGTACATATCATTGATGAAAACAACACATTTCAACCTGACTTATCCTTGTCGTTACTCGTGTTATTGTCCACTAGATGGCGCCACCTCCATTACGAACGCCACCGAAGCGAAGGGCATTTCACAATGCCCAGAACATTCCTGGCCAAACACAGTTGCCAGCTAATCATTCAACTGTTACATAAACCAGCATTTGCAGCCAGCTAGGATCAGTAACTGCAGTCTGGAATCCCGATTCCCGCAGTGCAACTATTTCCATTTTTTCCCAGCCACAGAACAGACCCATGAACCATAGATGTGCCAGCTGACAGCGGTTCCCTGAAGCTCGGAGCAACGCTAGATTTCCCTGCGGGAAATGGGAGCTTCTGTTGTCACACCCAGAGGGTATGAGGGCAACTGGTGCCACATTGAGTTTGTGGGCCTTAAAAAAAGCTTATTTTATTGCGGTGCCTCCTTTCTAAACTAGGATGTGTATCGGAGGGAATGCCTGCTTAAATAACCAAGCTAAATTAATTGGGCATTCATAAATGTGAGTTGTTCTACTAAACCCCTTGGGAAGGGCACCGTAACAAGCTGCTTGATTTACCCCTTTGATTACATCTGATTTTTTAAACATGACATTTGATTTGACTGAAACTCATTCAATAAAAACTTACATCTTCTGACATTTATATATCACCAATTTCAGCCTGATATAAAGACTTTTACCATATTTTTAAGTCCAACATCACATAAAATACAGAACTTAAACACAATTGCGTGTCTGAGACAAAACATATTTGCACTTTGACAACCCTCCATAAATCAGCAATTCCACGAGAGTTACAGTGGTTTATTTGTTGCGTTCCGACAGCTGCACAAACGTTTCGTGCTGTGACATTTACAAGCCGCCCGACACACGACCTCTGCCAGCCACTAAACAACATCGGGAAGTCCCGACTGAACTGCAGGAAAAAACACGGTTGCTGACATCAGCAATGCTACATGTATTTCCTTGAATACTTGCA
Source organism: Escarpia spicata (assembly GCA_963995525.1). Lineage (NCBI taxonomy): Eukaryota > Metazoa > Annelida > Polychaeta > Sabellida > Siboglinidae > Escarpia > Escarpia spicata. The sequence goes on along the minus strand of OZ023215.1, from coordinate 41,083,449 downwards.
GCAGCCTGGGTTTGTTGGAGGGCGAACACGAGACTCCAGCCAAGAGGGGGACACCATAGCAGCACACAAACTACCTCTTTCCTCCATATGCAAACCAACTTACCAAGCACAGACAGAGTCAACATATTGCTACACAATTATTTTATATAAATTAACGTATCCCTCGTGCAAATTTACCAAAGTTTATTTAACCAGATTGTCACGCAGAGTGTGAACCCCAGATGAAAGCGGACAATCCAGAGGTTTGTTTTAGCTACTTTATATCACAACTGGAACTAACCAGTTTCCATCTAAATTAAGTATCACGGTATGAGTACTAACATTATCTTAATTTATTGTGAATATTTATGGGTTTTAAATTTCTTATTAACTCCTTCTCAAACTACACCTGTAGATTTTTCTTATTTACTTACGTACAATATCCTAATAAATGTGCATATGACTTGTTTAGTGTTTTGTGATAAAAAAAATTACTGAACACACTCCTTGTGAATTCTCTACATTTCAGAAGTGAAGGGTGGTTTTTCAATGGGAATCATAGCCAATGAAACTGCATGCCGACTGCATAGTCACCTAGCTAACTACCACACACCTTTCTGACTATTACTGTCTCATATCATTGTTGCTGCAATTTTCTTCCTGCTCTACAAATTTGTAAAACATCAAGAAAAATATGTTTTATTTGCTAGACAACACCTCTGTGGTTTTCATGTAGTAATGATTAAAACGCAGTTGTTTTGATGGTTGAACTTGACATTGACAGGAGGGAAAAGAGGTTAGCCGTCTGGGTAGGGAATCGTACCAGGCACTGCCGGTAACCAGCATTCCCGTAACCTGGCAAACTCTTAATTGCTCGAGTCTGTTTCCATGGTGACAACAGAGGGAGAATGTGGGGAATTCTTGACTACCGTCTGTGCGACTACCAGAAGGCTGGCAGTGAATACATGCTGGCAAGCTGGCTGGCACTCTGGCCTGTCAGCATGCATGAGTACAATGTCATGCATTCTGGGACAAAAGGACACACACAAAGAAGACAAACGTTGTCTAATTTAACATGTGAATTAGGTGAAATAAACTTTAATTTTTTTATTTAAGTTTTTAATTTTTTTTTAAACATATCTTACGATGCATTGTAAAGCATCCAGACAATTATTTGGATGAGGCACTTTGCAAGAATAAATGTATCAATATTTAGCATTTTAAGTGGTGTATATTTATAAAAAAAAGCTTTTATTTATTAATTATTTGTTTAACTGCATTATTGACAGTACAGTAAGTTTAAAAGACAGCCATCCGAAGCAGGCGTCCATATGTTATGTTAACAAGGAAGTCTTTGGCTTAATTTTAATTAATTAATTTTTCACGTATACGTTAGTATCATAGATGTGATTTTGGTAAACATATCTACACCGTTGTCACTTTTGGAAACAGTAGTTAATTTGTGCCATTAATGTGTTACCCACTGTAAGGATGGGGGTTCTACTATTTAATATAGAAAACTACACACATAGTTATACTATGCTGTGCCTTCCCATCAGTCCTATTGTCTTTGAGTTTGCTTGTTAATGAACAAAAATAACATGTTATAGATTTCCAGCAGAGGGCACCACTGTTAGCATGCTGCATCACTAAAGTTTCTAATGCATCTGGTCGTGTATTCTGCACACAAGAAAGTTGGAAAACCACAATGAATTGAATCTATATTGTTATTTTGCCAAAAATTTGCATAATAATTATGCAATAAATTATGTAAACATAAGAAACTATAAACAATAATATCTTTTTCAAAATTCCTATTATGAAATATTTTTATATAATTTTATTATTCTCAAAGCAATGTCATTAATAAGTATGTAACATAAGGCAATTTGAACATTCTAACTGTACACTTAAATTAGTTTTAAGATTTAAATTTAAGTTCTAAATATAGAAGCAACATAATTTTTTTTAACAAAAATATTTTTTTTAGTTTATGACAACTACATTATTCAGAGTTTGCTACATGTTTGTAAAGAGGATGTCTTTCAATTTGCTAAATAAATTCCTTGCTGATGGTGAGGGTTTACAGGAAACTAAAGGTTGATTGTCTGTTCCTTGACCTGGAATCATCTTGGCTGGTAGTTATTAACAGGAAGTTCACTGAATTGGCTGTCTTGTGTGGGAAAATAGCAACCGCATTGAACATCAAGGAGTTTTATGGTTAAACCAGTTCGTCTCATCCATTGTTTTGCCAATAGTGTTGTTTATAACGTGAATGTTTGGTTTACTTTTTGTGGATAAAAATTCAAATTGTGAAAAGTTTTTACGGCTTATTAAGCCCATTTTGACAGGCCCCATATGCTTTCAACATATTTACGAGTAATATATAACAAATGCTGGTAAATCAACAAACAGAAACAGAACCTTCAAGGAATAATTTCATCGACATGAAAGTGTTGGTGTCACAGCAAATGTTACCCACCTCAAATACCTTCTGGTGGTAATCAATGACCTCCTTCACAATTGCGATGATGTCTTGACTTTCCTGGGCTCGTTCTAAAGTCTCCACCTGGAACTCTCCACCTTTGGAGGTGTGAAGGATGTTTGGTCCAAATAATGTCGCCAGATTGTGAGAATCCATCTTGTTGCCTGGCAACTGAAACACGTAAAAACTGATGTTTCAGTAAGTTCTTAAACGGAGAATTAATAAAAAATTCACAGTAAGTGCTTTGATATTTTGGAAATATTTGGTAACTGACTGGATGTTGTATAAAGTTCATTTTCATGTATGTATTTGAAGTTTTTGAATGAACACTGTTTGGAAATACCAAGTGATAAAGCATATGTAGACATGCAGCGTTCTATGCAAACCCATTCAAACACAGCATAATGTTTCGCACATTTAATCTAAAGATGATCAATATATATCTGGTGCGGAATTCAATTATCTTTAAAATAGACACAATCTTGCAGTGTTAGGAAATTAAGAATAAAGAAGTTCACACAAAAAATTTGGTGTGCCCATATTTGGGTGATTTTGTGCACGCACTATGATATGGGTGCTCGGAGTGAATTTCATTAAAGTTGCATTCTAAAAAAGTACCATTTTAAGTTTTTTTAGAAAGTGTGTGTAAACATGAACAGTATTTACGTATTTTATCATACTTGCTGCCGTGTACATCATTTTGGCATTTGATATGTTTTTTTTGTAAATTATACTTTTGCAAAATTACCATGTCCGGCCAGCAGAATAATACAAGAATGACACGTGTTCACCTTTTGCACCATTTTATGTCATCTTTTATCTGCTACAGGAATAATTTGGGACTAAACTAAAGTGCCTTTAAGCAAGGTGGCTGCATGAATTTGTAAAGCGCCTTTGAGCAGTTTAGGCTGAAAAGGGCGCTATATAAATATGCATATATTATTATAATAATCTCAGAATTGATAAGCCATATAAAAAGTCTTCAACAGATGGATCGATACACCAGGGAGCTAAGATGGATATGCAAGGTTATAAAGGTAAGTTTTTAAATGATGGCAAAATTGCATACTATTTCAACTGGTCTAACACTAGGAGGGAGCCTATTCCTGAGTTGGCGCAGCAACAGAAAATGCCCAAGTTTTAATATTAGTATTGACTCTAAGTCCAAAAGTAAGTCAGAACTAGATCGATCGCTTACATGAAAGTGCCTGATGGGTAATGGCACAGATCTTAAAAATTATAGTATATCGGCTAGAAAGCCAATGCAAAGACACCAGAAGAGCCATTGAGAAGAAAGAAACAAAGAGAGGGGGTTGTTGACCCCTGACCCTCACCTCCTGCCCGTTGGGGGTGACTGAGTCAGTGGAATGTTGGGTGAGGATGTGGAGGAAACTGAGCAGGGCCCACAATGTGTCTCTGTTCGCCCGGGGCAGCAACGCCACAAGGAGGTGCAGTGCTTGTAGCCTCTTTTCTGTCGTCTCCAGCTCTGGGAAACACATCACAAATTGTCAATGTTCATGTCAATGCCTGTCAGACATTACACCTTACTGTTGTCATTCATCTAAGTAATTAACTTATTTATATCTTACGATGCACTGGGGTTATATCTTCCAAATTGCATTGTTATGTGCTTATTAAACACAATTTGGTGGGCAGTATACCTTTATCATAGTTAGTATAGTCTTAAAAACATTACATTAAATAATAAATGAAAAACCTCGAACAGATTGCCTCCTCTTAAAAGTACTACTGAGGTGAAAGCGAGGTTCGACTGCACATTTCTGGTGACTTTGCAAAGTTATACGACCATCCCAATTTGAGACAAAGTGGGTGGGGTGCGGGGCTTACTTCGTGTGGCGATAAACGCCGAGTACAGATCACGTGTGAGCAAGGGATCAGGCAAGTCTCGGAAGTACTCCTTCAACAACGCGGCCACGTCGTGAGGGTTGTGCTTCTCATTTAACATGACATCTCGGCCCGAGTCAAACTCTTCCCGCAGCTGCAAAACAACACATTTTAATTAATAATTAAAACAGGAAGCAAGGGGTGGTGATTAGAACATTGGACGGGTTCAAATCCTGTTGCTGCCACATTGGACGGGTTCAAATCATGTTGCTGCCACATTGCTCCAGTTCACTCTGCTGTATGAGTACCTGGCTATAGATGGTGGTGGAAATAATGATGTGAACAGTTTGCACAGTAATTGTAGCATTGCTGAATGCTTCCCAAAGAAGTTGAACAATTGAAATGGTGCTCAAATTAAATGGTCTGCCAGGGGATGAAGTGTAATATGCTCTGATCTAAGGACCGGCTACTGCGTCACATAAGAACTTACTTTAAATACCTTTTTATAACAAAATGTAATATTTAGGTAGTGTCGTCATCATTATGGTAAACAAATTAAATAAATTTATAACAACCCCATTAAAATAGACTGTGATGTATACTACTGTCTGTGATGTATACTACTGTCAGAAAAGAAATCTTTTAAAAATCTTGGTTGAGATCGTAGTATTATTTTATCAACAAACTGCTTATTTATAAGATAAGCAATTTATCATTCAGAACTTTTAAGATAATTAATTGTGTTCATCACCAATTCAACTTACCAGTTTCATTCGCATTTTTGAACTTCCTATCCTAAAGATTCCTAGTACCCGTAGACCTGGGAACAGATCAACATAGTCACATGTTAGACACAAGCCTAGCCAGTTCATGCATATATAGATTAGGAATTTAAATATAGTAAATATACACACACAGTGGTCCCTCACTAATAAGGTCACCCTCGGGACTGGGTAAAAGTGACCTGAATTGCAAGGTGACCTTATTAGCAAGATTATTTTCCCAATTCTTTATTGTTACGGAAATATCTTGGGACTCTCCTAGGGTCACCTTAATTGCGAGGTGGCTGCAATACTGAGGTGACCGTAAAGAGGGGTTCCACTGTACATAGTACGCATAACAGTATGTACTACTTAAGCAGGGATCATTCTAAAAAAATGTTTACCCATTTCCATTAAGTTATTTTTTCCAGCCAAACTGGCAACATGTCTTCAATTCTGTTTACCAAATTTTATCTTTTAAAATATTTTTGCCAATGCATTTGGTTTGTATGAGTCTAGCATAATAACATCAGACATTGAGAGGCTGCATATCCCTGGATAAAGATCACATCCACATATAGCACATACACAATACACATCAAGATGCTTAGATAAATACATATTAAAGCACTCAGTGTTCACACGCTATACACTTACATAGGAAGTTCACTGCACTGAGCAACTAAAGACTGTACTTAACCGTGGGAGATCAAAGATTGTTTTGCAAAGACAGACTTATGTAGGGGAGAGTCACACAGAGTGAAAGAGATAACATCTTGGTAAGACAGCACAGATTAGCAGGGCATCCAGTGTGATCCTCTAGGCAATACTGCTGGGAGACAGATAGGATCTCGCAGTGATAGTGGGTGACATCTTTGTCTGTTAATGCCACAGAGTGGAGACTCCTATTGTCAGACAGGATGGGTTCAGGGGATGTCTTGAAAACTACGAAACGCCCTGCATAAACAGGATGTTCACAAGGGTCTGTCATCAGCTTTGCTAAGCAGGGTAGCAACACATGCGTGTCTGATTAGGCCATGTCAGGTTATTCACTGTGCTCAGGACTGCATTCTTTGCGTGTATAGTCTATATACCAGGTGCTCCTCTTGTATGTCAATATTTGTAGAGAGGCGAGTGAGTGTTCGTAGATGAATGTGTGTGTGTGTGTGTGTGTGTGTGTGTGTGTGTGTGTGTGTGTGTGTGTGTGTGTGTGTGTGTGTGTGTGCGTGCTTCTGTGTGCATGCGTGCGTGCGTGCGTGCGTGCGTGCATGTGGTGTGTGTGTGTACATGCGTGTTTGCATCTATGTGCGTACATATGTCCATGCGTGCGTGTGTGTGCATGTATGCGTGCGTGCATGCATGCGTGTGTGGATGGGAACTGCAGCCCCTGCCTATCCGTCCCGTCTCAGATCCAATTTCACTACTGTCTCCAAAACCCATCTCCACTCCCCGTATCTCTCCATTCTCCTCTCCCAAACCCACCAAACCCCCTTCCACACAGTCCTCCCATCTCAATCACCCTTCCTCTGCTTCTCCAAGAAACTAACACGGTGAAGTAAATATAGAAGAGAAAATAGTAGTGGATTGGACACACACTGAGCAACAAACATCACACAACAAGCAATCACAGGGAAGAGAAGACACGGAATGTGATAAGGAAGCAGATGGGATACACTGGGAGAGATGTTGAGAAAATGGCATCAAACAGACAAGAGTGGATGACCATGGTCGATGGCCTTGATGATGTTGTTAACGGTTATATGCATGTATGAAATTACTATTGCTGCATGACATCTCATAAATCAAATATTCCTGCAAACCGTTGTCACTTTAAGAAACTTTGCCTTATGTTTTTGTCATAAAGAAGCACTTTTGTGACCACAAACCCACCACATGTTTTCTGATGGCTTGACCGAGGTTTTGCTAGGCAACAGGTCATGTGATGGACAGGTTAATTACCAGAACAATCAACATGAAGAAATCCACAACGAAAGAACTCTCATCTTCTGGAGGAAGAATTCAAATAATCTCACCATAAGTTTCTAGATGCTTCAGGCAGCTATGTACAATGTAGGGTACTTGGGGCGTGTGTGCCCATATTCCCCTTTCTCTCCGAGCATTGTCCGGGTTTGTCGTTGATGACGACAATGACAGGGCATCAAGTAGATTCGACCCGATGCTTTTACTGTCTGTTTCCGATTGCGAATCGGAACTGACACCACTGGCGCCGCCCTGTTGGCAGAACAACGGAAACAATTATAAAGTGCTTAACTTGACACATATATGCAAGTTATCATTTCCATATGTATTAATAATTAATAATACTGCGGCGCACTTTACTTTGATATTCATTTCCAGAATACACCACTGTTCAATGGTGTCCACAGTAATTATGTATAACATGCCAACACTTATATAATTATTAATATAGCTACAGACATGTGTGTAATAAAACAAAACATATACAAAGTTTCCAAATCTACATTAAACAAAAATGTACTAAGCAAGTCCTGCCGTGAATTGTGGAAAGACGTAGATTGCAGATATCGATGTAGTAATTGTTATTAAAATATTGTCTTTACAGTAAATTTTAAATAAACAAATTTTTATTTTATTGTATTTGTTACATTTCACTGAGACGCCAGGATTACTGTCGGACAGTGTCACATAACGTACGCAGGTTTACAAACTACATCATTTTAATTATGAGTCATAGAACTATGACCCGAGTATACAAGTCAATGTGCTATTATGACGCTTACCTCTGGGTTGTCACATCGTAAAATAGCCAGTGTGTACCAAATCATGTTGACAATTCAACAAAGCAGCAATTATAGGATTAACCGATAAAGACCGGATGAAAATAGACTCATGCTGTTACCCCTGGATGCCCAGGTAGAATAATTCCAGCTGATTACCCTGGGAAACAGATGGTGTTTATGAGCACAAATGGGTAGTTTTGCAGTTAGCCAGCAGGTGGAGCCACCCGGTGGCAATTTGAAGCAGTCTAATATCCTGGGGTCCTGCCCTTTAGATTTTGGAATTAATTGATTGTATTTATCCCCACTCCTGCATGTCTGGTAAGAATGACGATCTGGATAGTATGATCCTATTATTCAAAGAACTATATGAGACATTTTTTGTAATTAAAAAACTTACCGACGAGCTGCTTGATTTCCTGCAAACCAAAATAAGAAAATAAAATGAGGCATGAACACAGAACGTTGCATATTTGATGATGAAACCAACGGACAAACGAAAGATATGAAATATTTAACTAGTCTTTGTAGGACAGTAACATTAATATTTGTGAAAAGTTGAGGTGTTTTGCATTTCAATGATAGTTAAATTAAGCACAACAGTTCAAGAACTGAGGGAAACGACACAATAAACAGCACACTATAAAATAAAGTGGACATTTCGAACATGCACAAGGAAAAACCACACATCAAACTTACAAAACTAACACAAAATAATTACTGAACTTTATTATTCAGGATAGTTAAATTTCAATGAATATGGCAAAACAATATCCAGGTAAAATGCACCTCTGGCTACATCAATAAGAACCGTATGACTACTGAATAAAACAAGATTAAATCTACCATTAACTTTCAGCATCTGCGAAACCCAGTTGATAAACATCTGCAGAGATGCTTGAAATACCACAGAACCATCTATCTCCCCATTGGGGTATTTGATAATGTACCCTGCAGATACACCATCCAGGGTAGGAAGGGTTCTTCCCCTTTGCCCCCCCCCCCCCCCCAGTAACTCTGCACTTAATCAGAGAGTCTGGGTTGCATTAACAAGCTGTGTTATCTAGAGAATGTAAATATGACATAAATAGGAAACACATGGGGCCAGATATTACCGTGGCTGTAAACATCCACCTATATTTACACAGTCCTAGAGGGCGTAAGTCAAGGATCCGGGCCCAGGAAGGGGATCCAGAAATATAGCTCTCTACAGTCAACAGGGGCGAGTTCCAACAGACAGCTGCAGTTATGGAAGAACAATAAATTACACCCAATAAGATGGTCAAATAAATAACCAAATCATTTGATATATTGTATGCATGGCGCACGCAACCTTTCATAACAAATGCTTTGAAAGTTTAAGATATTTTCCCATGAGAAATTCAATATAAAATAACTAAAAGAATGAAGAAAGATATATTTAATGATAAAACTGTAAAATTTCACTAAAGAAGAATGTAACTGGTGTAGTCCAATCATTCACTGTCTAAATATAGCTTAGGATGTAGGCCTAGTTTGGTGAAGTCCAATTTTAGATTGTTTTATTTAAAAAATGTATACCTTACAACATAACATCCAATGAATTTAAGACTTGTTAAAACTGGTTTAAGACACTCAACCAAAATATTAAAAAGTAAATGAAATCAAACTCTCCCAGCCCAGAAGGATAAATAAAGGAAAGAAAAACTGGATGATGAAGAAAGCTGACATACATGAATCACTTATAGAAGAGTTTGATTATAAAACTTGACAGGAACTCCAAGCTTCTGGTAAAAACAACCTTTTTCAGTCAGTATTGCAAGAGAAAACATGAATTCCTCAAATACTTCCAGAGGTACATAATGCGAACACAGAAATACCTTGTATAAATCTATTATGTATCTTGGCAGCCCAGTAGGAAAGCAATGCTAGTAAGAATGCTTCTGACAAAGACAGCCACACTGAGCTTTTCTACAAACTCCTGCATTCTGACTATGTTTGCCCAATGCTTGTAAGTAGCACGTGGGCGGGAATCTCTACACAGAGCTGACAATGTTGTGCAGGACATTACAAGTGTTAATGCCAATGAATAGCAGTATTTTCCTCTAAAAAGTTTTTAATCTGAATAAATAATAAAAAATTCACATTGTCAGGTAAGCATAATTTTATATCGATACTGAACTCATTCCCTGTTTTGCTTCATGTAATATATATATATATATATATATAATATAAAATATAGTGAAATCTAAAACCAATATATTATATTGGTTTTTGATGATTTTGGCATAAAATAAATATATACACAAAATAGTGTGTACCAAAATGTGATATTTGTTATAATTATAATAAATGGAATGGATCAGAAAGAGTCTGTGTTTGGCAATGGCACATATAAATAACGTATAAATAGTTCCGATCCATCCACTGGAGGGCTCTGATGTGAACGTACCGAGAAGGTCGGTGAGTCTGTGTGGTGAGATCGAGGCTGTCCCTTCGCTCTCGCACTAATGACGGCTTCTGCCTCTGCAGCTCCGAGTCATGCGCAACACATTTTCCAATCGGTATTCCAAATGTCCAGCCAGTGCTCGTGGAATCTGGAAAAAAGAATGAACACAATGTATGCTTCCCAGAGACGTTGAGATGGCGTTCGATTGACATAGTTGAAAAGGGCATAGCAACATGTGAGTCTATGACTTCAGCTATGTCCTTTCAGCAGCAGCAGCAGCAGCGCACCATACTGTGCATGTATTATGTTGTTGTTGAATAAACTTTCATTCATTTTATATATATATATATACACATATATACTGCTTGTGTATATTTACATGTCTACATCAAAGTATTAAGTATCAATTAATACATAAATAAAATAATTATCCTAAAAATTAAATTCCGTTAAAACTCTGCCAATTAACAAAATATGATACCAAATCTTGGATAAGAACATAAAAGGAATTACACCTGCATCGAATTACATTTTGTTGTGGTAAACAATAATTACATGTTGCTGTAAATGGGGTAACAGTTTCTCTCCATCCATCCACTGTCAGCCAATCCCTAATAACAGGTCTGGATTAATTGCAGTAATGGGAACAAAAGTGATTAATCTAGATTCAGTGAACCCTGACATTCAGTGAAGTGCAACTAACTCCAGCCCAGTTGTCCAATCTGTTACCTGAGGCAGTCTCAAGAGACACAAAGAAACTCAGGTTTGATGGCAACAGGTGGAAATCTGGGGTTTGGGAATCAGCCTTGAGAGGAGGGGAAGATTTAGTATTCAAAAAAGGGCAGAATTTCAAAGAAAGTGGCCAATATACAGAGAATATATAATATAGGCTAATATACAAGAGCGCTGGGGTGCAGTAGCTAGGACATCCACATGGCTCTGAGTTCAAAACCCAGACTGGGCGGGTATGATATATTTGGTGTAAAAACCTTGCTCTCGACATTAGGGACTGTGTATCCCTTGTGACTCGGAGATCACGTTAATGTCCCGTCTCAATCTGGGATGGAAAAGAATGACTGAGGATAACAGGCGCCCTGGCAGTGACCACCCTCAGTGCCAGCATAGAAAGGTCGGCTTGGCAATAATGTTCTGAAAAAGGCTGACAAGTTGAACGAGACCTCCCTCATAAGACCATAACTTTGTAACGACAATATATACAGACTAGTCAGTCAAGAGAACACTGTAAAGCACTGGAAACATCTAGAAACAGGGGATTTGAAAGTGAATATATCTCTGAAATAAAATATGCACTGTCGTAATAATGGTATTCCTTTAATAATCTATTTATAGACTGCATGAGGGTTGAAAAAACTATTATACTTTGTTTACAGTGTGCAGAAGTGGTTGGAAAGGTTGTTATTTTCTGTGTCAATATTTATTATTGATAAACACCACTGGTGAATTTAAGCAGCCACTGTAAGTAAATAGAATCAAGTGATCGCCAGAGGGGATTACAAACATTTGGATAGAAAGGTGTCCAGGCAAACTACAAAAAACAGCTAATATTCCAAATACTGTATAGACTGGAAGCCAGCCAGATGGTGAAATAATGACCAAACTTATATATATAAACATTCTGGTGCATACCCGGCAGATTACAGATGTAGTCAATATTAGTTATACAGATACAACAAAATAATGAATTATCCCTGCAGCGAATCAGGGACTACAATATTCCTAATTGATATATTGTGACATAATGTATTTATTTGACAATTAACTTTAATAAATGAAATAACCAACTGCATGAATTCTCAGGTAGTAATTATAATGCTGCAGCATATCTATCCATTACTGAACCACCACTGTCCACCCCCAAGCTGCTAGTAACAAAACACCAATTAGCAACTAAGAAACTGTACCCCCACATGTTAGAATCGTTATCACCTGAATGGCTTAATTACATCTTTAGTCATTCCTTATTATCTAATTACAGCTTCATTATTGAAACTCAACAGTGGCCACAAAAAACACTCACTGGATAATTAATTAGCTGTCTACTGAAATATGAATGGCCAAATTCCCCTGATGAAAACTGAATCCGTTCAAACGCAGGCCATCACTTAATTGGGAACTTGCATGAAGCTGACTGTGTCTGTACATCTTACAAATACCTATAATTAACCACACCATTAACTCTGCAATCTACACAGGAATACTGTCTAACACCCTTTCTGGTTTACCCTGGAAGGCAGCTGTCAGAGGGTAACGTCCATGTACTGTAAGTTTTTGGACACATATTATTTAAACATCCCCGAATACGTAGAGCACATATTGACTATGTCTTCGAACGTCAAAAATAATTCATTTTTTACTGTGTTTTCGGACAGCTGAGAATGTTACAGACAGTCGTCACGGTGACTAACTCGGAGATCATGTTAATGTCTGTCCCATCTCAATTTGGGATGGAAAAGAATGACTGTGAATATCATGCACCCTGGCAGTGACCACCCTCTGTGCCAGTGTTGTATCACTCCACCCTGGCAGTGACCACCCTCTGTGCCAGTGTTGTATCACTCCACCCTGGCAGTGACCACCCTCTGTGCCAGTGTTGTATCACTCCACCCTGGCAGTGACCACCCTCTGTGCCAGTGTTGTATCACTCCACCCTGGCAGTGACCACCCTCTGTGCCAGTGTTGTATCACTCCACCCTGGCAGTGACCACCCTCTGTGCCAGTGTTGTATCACTCCACCCTGGCAGTGACCACCCTCTGTGCCAGTGTTGTATCACTCCACCCTGGCAGTGACCACCCTCTGTGCCAGTGTTGTATCACTCCACCCTGGCAGTGACCACCCTCTGTGCCAGTGTTGTATCACTCCACCCTGGCAGTGACCACCCTCTGTGCCAGTGTTGTATCACTCCACCCTGGCAGTGACCACCCTCTGTGCCAGTGTTGTATCACTCCACCCTGGCAGTGACCACCCTCTGTGCCAGTGTTGTATCACTCCACCCTGGCAGTGACCACCCTCTGTGCCAGTGTTGTATCACTCCACCCTGGCAGTGACCACCCTCTGTGCCAGTGTTGTATCACTCCACCCTGGCAGTGACCACCCTCTGTGCCAGTGTTGTATCACTCCACCCTGGCAGTGACCACCCTCTGTGCCAGTGTTGTATCACTCCACCCTGGCAGTGACCACCCTCTGTGCCAGTGTTGTATCACTCCACCCTGGCAGTGACCACCCTCTGTGCCAGTGTTGTATCACTCCACCCTGGCAGTGACCACCCTCTGTGCCAGTGTTGTATCACTCCACCCTGGCAGTGACCACCCTCTGTGCCAGTGTTGTATCACTCCACCCTGGCAGTGACCACCCTCTGTGCCAGTGTTGTATCACTCCACCTGTAAAAACGTGAGGGTTTGTCCATAAGTGGTTTGCCTGTGAGGGGCTTTGTCAGTGAGGGGTTATGTCTTACACTCTGGTTAAAGATAGAGACCAGTGTTTCCCTTGGTATATGATGAGAGAGGCGGACCGCCTCGCCGTTCTTCTGTGCCGCCTCGCCCAAAATATGCCGATATCGCCACCTCGTAGTTATTTCTTGCGGCCAATTTTGTTCGTTCTTTCTTAATATATTCAGCACCAGCGAGCATCGCGAAATGACACCACAAAGTCACTTATATTCCTGCAAAATCCCAGATTTGTAACAACATCATTTAGTCATCTTAACGTCACTCAGAGCCGGTTAAGATTTACCTCTTAGAATTAATTCCATTGGACAACGTGAATGACATCACTTGTCAGTTGTCCAATCATGGAATATTCCCACGGGGTCCCCGCCATCAATTGTGACATCTTGCAGAGTTTCGACATACTAGAAATCTAGACATTCATGTAACATGGCACCCAAATGGTAACTGCGTTTAGGAGACACATGAAACTCGGGGGAAAACGAAGAAAACGGTAGTTGAAGTAAGATGTCTTTGGTGCTCAATTTTACTATTATACCTAACTGATGTCGAATTTCTGGATTATGATGGTGGTGGGAATAAAAACAGTGCAGGCTAATGACACGTCACTCGTTGGCACTTGTGTCGAATCTGGTGGTCTACCATTTGACCACGACGCCCCACCCCATGGAAGGGTGAGAACAAACCCCTGTGCACTGATCTGCCGTCTGTGCTTGAGCTGGCCGCATGAGTAAATCACATGACGTATTGTATTGTTCTTTGCATGGCCACCCAGTGGTATTAATCAAACCGTTGAGGTTTCCCACTGAAAACCAATAATTATCCGTGCCTCAACAGACGGAGGCACGTGGGAGAGCTGGGTCATATGATAGAACTTGGCTGTCAAGAGAAGATTCTGTGCGGAGATAATGGGAAGGAATGTGAGGAAACTGGATGTGTCGTGTCTATTCTTGGAGGTGGACAGGTTATGTTCTTATATAATGTGGTATAAGACCTTAGGAATGCAGAAAAACTTTATACTTCAATCACTAACATTGTAAAAAAAACCTGCTCATTTCAATGCCAGCTTGATTTATCTGGTAAGATTTCAGCTATGCTGTAATTATCACACAACAGCTGTTAATTCATAAATATTTAATTCCACCGCTGTCCATAAAATTACTTTGACCACAGAATCTGCCTCATTTATTTAATATTATCAACTAATATGTTTATTCTGTGTGTTTGATCCACATGTAATTTTCTGTTTTTATGTGTCTCACTGAAGGAATAAAACCCACCTTTACCTTCTTTGTCTTTTCCTTTGTCTTTGAAGTTGTCGAGAAAACTTCCAGACATTGTGCGTTTCTTTAGCGAGAACCCACTTCGCTTCGACCGTTTTGTTGCCGTCCAGTCTGAAAACAAAATAGAACCAAATACAGAATATAAACTTGTTCTTCTTACCATACAATAAACTACATGGTAGAACAAAATATACAGTCTAGGATACAAGTCTTGCTGTTGTCTGCAGTGGCACAGCAACAAAGAACAAAATATACGGTCTGTACAATAGAACAAAATATACAGTCTGCAAAATAGAACAGTAAATTTGCATGTGGCAGTGGGTTGTGTTATACCTTGTTAGTATCAAGGATGTAAATGAATATATAATAAACATGGTGTGTTCCATCACTTTCCATTTGATCCATCACTGTCCATTAAAAATGCTCGTGTTGTTCAGTTTAATCTGTAAATTGTGATTAAAGAAAACTTTGAATAGTTGTCATTCTGGATATATTAAAACAAGGTAATTTGTTATATATATAGCACAATATCCATCCCTGCTCAGAGTGTTTTACACTTCACTCCCCGTTAAACTGAACACCATCTTAACTTCTCCAGGAAGCATTCAGCCATGCTGGAGCTACTGCGCAAAGACTAGATCGGTTACCCATTCCTTGTCATTCAACAGCTAAAACCACATCTATAAGAAACAGAACGTGATCTAGCCCAAAGTGGGACCATCTAAAATGGTGTCAATGTAAACCGGTCACACAGTATAATCAGTCACGCACTACGCAGTATCAGGGTCACCGACAAAAATGATCTGCATTAAACTGGTGTTTAGTCCCGCAGAAGTGGATGCTACAGAAATCAGAGTTCCAACATGTTCCACTCGATGTCAATTCTATAGCTACACAAGAGTAGTTACACATGATATGTCAAGCAAGGACCAGGTATTGTGTTAGGGCACACGAAAATGACACACGATTGAACTGGAATCTTGGCAGGTTTCCACCTGTGGTGAATGAGCATTGGGTAAATAGCAGGGCAAACGGTAATGGTCATGCCAGCATCGGAACAGTCATCAGCTCTATGGTGACAGATCATAGTTGGTGACAAGACAATGCCATTTCAGGGACATTTGTGCCAAAGAGGAGCACATTCATATAGAGACTTGTCATAGCAATGGAATGCTAAGATTAGGACAATCAGAAAGGGGTAAATTAAAGTGGATCGGTGAGAATAAAAAGGCATGGTATGGAGTTGTCAAGGGATAATCATATTGCACCAACAGGACGCATAGTTATGAGTTGGGTTGGGTTTCCCTGAGCAATGATAACTGCATTTTCACAACAATGGAGTTATCTGAAGCTTGTTACAAAATGACTGCATTGACATCTGCAGATAACTCATAACACTGACCTTATCCTGACTTGTGGTCTGATCTCATGACCTGACCACTTAAATCTCTTTAAAAACATGTTTCAAAAGCCAATATCACAAAAAAGATTTCAAAGGCCAATTCACCCAGACCCTCCTACTCCAAAAGAACACAGAACCAGTTGATAACGATATCGCATATTCTTTGGTCTGTGATCTGTAAGTACTCTCTGGCCTTGTTTACCACGCTTTTAGCCACGCCAATGAAGTGCGATATCAACAATTTGTAGTGTTATGCATTCTGCTGACACACAAGTTGAAGGCATCTATAAGCGTGGCCATTAGGCGTGAGTGTCGATAACGACGTAAAGATAGCCTGCCTGCTTCAAGTAGAACCTGACAGAAATATCAATACAACTCAACCTGACATTCAGAGATTTGTGCGCGGTATAACAAACATAAACAGAACTGGTCACGCTTCAGCGAACAGTTCTAAATACATCTGCGTGTCGGTGTTAAACGAGACATAAAAAGTCAAGATTGCACTACGTGTGATATAAATACATTCGCTGTTTTAACAACATGTGTTATTATTCGGCCTACGGCAAAAAGTATCGCAGGTGTAAAATCCAGGTGAACAGTCATCTGGCTTGGATCAAATGACAGTGGGATCGAGTGACAAGCATGTTTTGTATGTTAGTGAAATAAAAACACCTGAAAATACGATACTTGTGCTGCTAGAATCTGGCTAAATCTCCTATTCAAACTACCAAAGTTTATAAATAATGGTGAAAATAATAGTAGGTTTTTTTAAAGTATTGTTTAAGAGTTTAGTTTTTATGGCCTTTTCGAGAAGGATAGGTCTTAGCAAAGTAGTTTTTAAAGGAAAACAAATGGTGAATTGTTAGTCATGTTGGAACAAAACTCTCAAAATGTACAATTGTTAGGGAAAAGAAGGATTAATTTTTTGGTGTGTATAGGTATCCCCCACCCCCGCCCTGTGGGAAAATGCTGCGGAAGGGACTGTAATAAACTGAGTAACTCTTATATGGGGGAATGAATGAATTGACTTTCTGAAGGGTGAACATTACCGAAGGGTGATTGTTATAGGTGGGCGACTATTACTGATGGGTGATTGTTACTAAGGGTTAAGCTACTGAGGACTGACCATTACTGATGGGTAACCAATACTGAGAGATAACCATTACTGATGGGTAACTGTTACTGACGGTAATAATTACTGATGTTGACTGTTACTGAGAGTGACCATTACTGAGTGGTGAATGCTATAGAAGAACCAAATCTTAAAGGTAGCCAATAACAATTAAAGAGGTCAAAGTAGTCACATGATTAAACCAAATATTTCAAGTCATCAATTATTTACCCACTGATGACAAACGAACATACCAGAACCTACCCATTCAACACAACATGGAATAATAATTAATTATTCCTGAGTAACCCTCCCAAATTAGCTGTCCTGGGGTCATCCAGGAACCCTAGATGTCTTTGTGGGCCTTTGATGTATAAATCACCCGTCTATAGTCCACTACATCAATCATCCCTGTAGGAAGGCACATCTATGGTGGTCAATATATCAGGTCCAGCCTGCCCTGGACACACACAATGACCAGACAGGGATTAATCAGAAAGTGTCAACAGTACCCAAGTTTTCATTCGTGGCTCACACAGTGCTTTGGATCTGTCAGCCACTCTTTATGTGGTTCATTGTAAAAGCAGTCAGCTTGGTGCTGAGTCCCGACATATAAAACTAGAGGCTGGTAAATACCAGAGCATAACATCTATGTGTGTCAGTGTCAGGGTACTAGGTTAAGGTTGTTGTAAGCGGATTTCCGTTTTTTTGTGAGTTCTCTGGTGTTGTTTATGGGTGACGTCACAATGGGGATATTGTCACACATACATGAAAGATGGAGGACAGGTTGGTGGAGGGGTGTCTACTTACAAAGTGCCCCGGTTTCAAATAGAAATGATTGTGTGTGAGCACATGGGTGTGTGTACATGCATGTGTGTTAACATGTGTAAGTGAGTGGGTGGGTGGGTGGGTGGGTGGGTGGGTGGGTGAGTGAGTGAGTGAGTGAGTGAGTGAGTGAGTGAGTGAGTGAGTGAGTGAGTGAGTGAGTGAGTGAGTGAGTGAGTGAGTGAGTGAGTGAGTGAATGTGTGTGTGCACGTGTGCCTACACAAGTGAGTGAAAGCGTATGTACGTGTGTGTGACTGCATGTGTGTGTGAGCTATTTATGTGTGCACACACACACACACACACACACACACACACACACACACACACACACACACACACACACACACACACACACACACACACACACACACACACACACACACACACACATATATATTACAAATACATTCCTTCTTTAATAAAACAAACTGCTCTGGCAGACTTGGCATCTCCTACTAGCATATTCTACTCCTTCCAGCCCTATGAACCTTAGCTTCTCCCTTTCCCCCCTTACATCTTTTACTTCCTCCCAGTTTCACTTCGAAGGGACATCCCCTTTTATTGCCAAAAGTCGCACATTTCCTGCTTCCTTTTAATATAATCTAAAGACAGATGCGTAAACAACCAAACATTTACAAAACAATGCTCTATAAGTGGCAAATGCTGGACTCATTTCACCATAACTTGGCAACACTTACTCTGGCTGCATTTGTGAAGATTGTTTACATTTGATAGTAATGTTAATTTGATGTCTTTGTGTGACAATCCAACAGGAAAGCATCAAGAGATATGAGAAGCCAGGTTGACATTGACCTGAGCACTCTGTATCATCAACACTATCCCTAATGATCACCTCATCTCCCCTCTGCCATCACCTCTGTTTATCTGCTTGCTTATCAAAATAAACAGAGTGTCTGGCAAACTTGACATAACTGACAGTGCACTTAATTTGGCTGTGTCACCATTTCAGCAGTGTGATCAACACATTGACAAAACTGCATAAACATGTGATATGATATGTTTTCACAATTATGTGCAATATGCACTTGTATATTATAATGATGTATGTAATATTATTATAAAACAGTTCGTTCTCTGTTTGTCTGTGCACCCACACTGTCAGTTTTGCATGTATCGGGCTGAAATTTTGCATGTGATTTAGCGAGTCCATTAAGATGGGTCATAGATTTATATATTTTCGAAATTTGTCCAGGGTAGAGAAATTGGGGGGCTAAATATTTTAAAAGGCTGTACGTGGAGTTCCACCTGCAGCATTTAATGTTTTTCTATATCATCGTAAAGATAATTATGCAATCTACAAATACGTCGCTGGATGTATGAAATTTTGAATAGTTTTTTAAGTTACTGACATTTGAAAATCTCAGTGCTTAACATACACCAAGTCTACCTGTCGTTGGTCACATCTGCATGCTTACAAGTAGCTTTCGCATTTCATATATTTCCTACAACTGGAGCTACAATATGTGTCATTTTGTCATTTAGCATTAAAATTATCGCCCGTCAAGTTAGTGTATTATAAAAAGTGAGTGTCAAAAGTTATATTGGATAACTAGGAATACAACATATCTATATTATAAAACAGTCCGTTCTCTGTTTGTTTGTGCACCCACATCTCTGTCAGTTTGTATGTATTGGGCTGAAATTTCATCCCAGCATCCGCTGTTGAGTGTCCTAGTTTACGTCAGTTAGACAAGTGAGCAATTTAGATTGACATTTCTGGCAAAAGGTTGTCCTAACAACTAGGCCAGTGACCAATTACCATTTATTAATGCTGGAAACATTTGCGATGGGTTTGGGATGTCTGGTATACATGACTGCCTTTTTCCCCAGGCAACGCCAAGTAACTCAGCTTGTAATTTATAAACAATTCTTAGGTATATGAAAACTCATAACTAGTCAATATAATAATAGACCTCTAAAATAGACTGTTCCATAAAGTTTCCTTTCATGTTCAAGAGTTTTACAACCGAGGCTGTTCGAAACTAGAATAGCTACTGTCATTTTGCAGAAAATTGATTTTGAACGTTAATAAATGTTTTAGAAAACAAGGTAATATCATAGGCTTTACAGGTTTACTTGCTTGGACATGAAACATGCATCAGAGTTACTTAAACAACAGGAAACCTAAAAAAAGGCATTCCTAAATATCATTTCAGGACCTTGGATGGCCAACAAGACTTATGATCAGGAACATCAAATCAACAAGACAAGTTCTCAAGAACTGTGCATTTACTAACTTCATAAGAACCCAGATGGGTTCTATTGAAATCCTTACATGTTAGTCAATCATAGTAGGTATGTTCTTAAGGGTAGTGTCATAATTTTCTGATGTTCCATGTCCAATCCATAGGTGGCACCACTGAATCAATTAATGTTTTCCCCTCCATGAAATATGATGACGACCCACCCATAAATAACCGTTTCTTTAACATTTGCTCTTTAAAAAAATTGATTTCGCTTTTTAATAGTGATCAGTTATATACAGAAAACTCTCAACAGCGCCACCGGGAAACTTTCACTAGTGTCTCATGGAAATAGTATCCCCAGTGATACAATGGCAGCATTTTGCATTTTGATGAAGCTTTAACAATGGATTCTGTTTAATGTTGGATTTTCCTATAACCTCAAGAAATGGTCCCTAGGTGCTCTATCACTTGACCACTGGTCCACCCCTTAATACAGTGGACAGGACTGTGTTGGACACACCAGCACACACACACACACACACACACACACACACACACACACACACACACACACACACACACACACACACACACACACACACACACACACACACACACACACACACACACACACACAAACACACACACACACACACACACACACACACACACACACACACACACACACACTGGACAATGTCCAGACACAGTCACCACAGATACATCACAGGTGGTCAGTATGTCCACTACTCTCTGCCTGATTTATGATGGTGGGCCAGTTAATGTCACTCTGCCTTCCCTTCCCCCAGCCCTGGGGAGTCAATCTTCCCAGCCACTGTCAACATGACCCTGGGAGACAGGGAGGTGACAGATGGAAGCAATAAACCTGCCCCCTCTCATTGGGAAGCTGGGGCAATAATTGTTTGCAGCCCTCTGGATGTCTGACCAAGGAACAAGTGCCACACAAACAACAAGCTGACACTACACACTTTAACACTGTAACAGGTGGAATATTTACAGAGGTTAGTTGGGTCTTGGCTCCAACCATGACTTTGGAGGAAGAAATCATAATCTTAAAACCTGTCGTACCGCTATATGTTTAGTAAACAGTTTTATTATTTATATTTATTTAACATATTTTTTTAATTATTTATATATTGATATTTTTTTTGTATTTATAAATTATTTTTTATTTGCTGTTTAATATGATTTGACCGTTGTCTTAGGATCACAGCATTGTTTAGTAACAGTTAAATATATGTAGAATTTCTACCACAAAACGTGCCATTGTTTTTCCTTTATAGACCTGATAAATCAAGTTATATTAACTTCAGTGGAATCTCGCTACTATGATTCACTCTCGGGACTGGACGAGGTGATCTTATTAGCAGGACTAATTTGCTAAACTTTACTGTTATGGAAATAATTTGGTACTGTCATAGGGTGATCTTAATTGCCAGGTGGCTGTATTATCGAGGTGACTAAATAGTGAATACTGCATAGTAAAGTCCTCAAGCAACTTACTAGAACAAACCTTTATTTGAAAACATACACAACTTGATCACCATGTTGGCCCCGGGATCCCCGCTTATTTCACTCGTTGTACCAGTTAAAGGGATCCATTATTATTTCAACACAAGGTATCACGGTGAGGTTCGATTGTACATATTTGGGGAGAGTGAAACTCACCCTTTGGCGTAGTGACAGGGCAACCAAGGTCCATTCGCTGCAGCTTGGCCAGGGAGATCTTCTGAAGGGATAATCGTTCGACCTCCGTCAGTGAGGTAAGGTTGGTTGCTGTCAGCACCACCTTGCGGCCACTCATACTGCTCCATGTGTACAACCCCTGAAACAACCAAGGGGACGTCTCAACATGATAACTTAAAGGGAGACTAGGTGAATCCTCACTTTTTATTAAAAAACGTAAGTTCTTATATAGCGCAGTATCCAGTCTTTAGGACAGCTCAAAGCACTTTAAACTTTACTCCCTGGCAGACCTGTTCAATCAAACACCATCTCGACTTCTCTGGTAAGCATTCCACTATGCTGCAATTAATGCGCAAAGACCTTTCGTACACAAATATCCACCACTGTCGACATGGCAGATTTGGCAGTACAAGATTCAAACCTGGGTTTTATATATTGAATCTAATGCTCTAGTCACTGCACTACTGCACTCCACTCAATATAATATTGTTCTTAATGTTAGAAATGATAAAAGAGTAACGTTGAAGGTATGCTGCATGCCAAACTGCATTTTATGAACACAGAACTATGTTTACAATTTGAATATTTCAACCATGAAATGTTCAAATTGTAAACAAAACTTTAAGATTCTAAACTCATTCTACTGGCAATATTGTGCACGCCTTGACCCTTTAACATCCGGAACCGGTGCATTCGGGGTGATCCCACTCTCCACCAACTTCCTGTTAATGATTACCAACCTGGCTGATTCTGGGTGACAGAAAGTCTATTAATTTTATCTATCAAAATTGTTTTTGGTTTATTAAAAAACACTAATTGTTTTGTAATTTATAACAATTTATAATTATATATTTATGATCATCAAATTCAACTTGTTAAAACATTATGTCTTGGTTAAGGAGGCTATAGGAGAAACATACCTTCTTTTCTACGAGTATGCACTGATACCACAGAAATAAACTACCCTTTAAAATTATCACTTTCAGGGGCGTAACCAGCATTCCAGTTACGTTTGTTTACAAGTGGGTAAATGGGGTTCTGAACCCCGAAGTACAAAGATCCTAAACGCACAGACCTATTGAGTCAGCGATTCTACCTGAGTCACTTCCGAATGCCATACTAGGGTCATGTTTACTATTTTGTTGAGGTTTGTCAGAGAAATGCACCTGAATCGAGTACACGTCGTCAACACACCAAATGACTGAAACGTCATAATGGACACTCGATTCGTATCTGTCATGTCCATCTAAATTGTGATGGATGGCCGGCGATGAATGGAGAAACCTCCACACAAACCATAGTACACACACAACAATAACTGCCCTAGGGCACGAAACCACCAGGTACACTGACCGCAAGTTACTATTCCAATACTGTTGAAACTATGCATGGTCAACAATTCATCAAAACAAAGTTATGCCATTTAAAATAACCACAACATTAAGAAAAGTATTTAGCGTGTTATCTACCGATAAGATAAAGTTCTCTAATGATATCAGTTGACACAGAACAAAGTGCTTCATGTAAGTGCCTGTATCCACAAAGACTTGAATGAAATCTGAGTAATTACTACTCCATTATCAACAATCAATATAATTATGCTGGCATTACAATTATTCTACGAACTTCGACATTTGTAACCCTGCGAGTCTGTATAATGTTTATATTGACATCTGTTCTTCTATGCAGTTTCCATTGTGATGCTTCCATGAACTGGCTCAGTAAGTAAGTACCATAAAGGAACCAACGAATGAATGAGTGAGCGCATGAATGAAAGAGTAAACAAGTGACTGAACAATGTTAGTTTTAACACATGTAGCAGCAGCTGGTGGTGTATGAGTTTGTGGTTCTACAGAACCTAACGTTCTGGAAGACATCCAGTTATTATGACATGCTTAATTATGACATGATTGAAGACTTAACAAAATTGCCATCTATAGCACAGAGCCAGTTGGCAAATGAACATTGGACATTGAGCTTCCAATGTTTAGTTGTGAATACATGTCTATCCCGCCTTTCTAAGGTCTTTGTTAATTGTGATAAATACAACGCCTTGATCATATAAAATAACTGCTTTCCAGAATGAACAATTGTAGGTACCTATAAATTATCTATAATTATAAAGAGGTATTAGGTTGGCCTAAATATGTATGCTGCTGAACAATATTGTTTTTCTAATTTTGTCGATGCCAGTGATTGCCTTCCATCGTTCCACATTGCATTGCAAAAGATAGTGTGCTAAAACGCAATAAATAAACAGACATATTTGTTAATATACACTCCATGTCTCTGCTGCAATATGGAGAGATGGAAGATATACACCGGTATAAAAATAGGTTAAATTATTGTTTAGCGACACCTATATAATTCAGACCATCTGTACCTCAGCTGGTTCCCTGAGCTAAGGTAAAGTCCTGTTCATGCAAGCAGCAGAATGATATACAATATCAGCAGTAATTGCCTCAATACTGCAGCTGAACCATGATGGCAATAACGCAAGTAATGCGCAAAACTTTGATTAAAATACATCCAACCGTAAAAGCAACTAATGCCTCAAGTCGACGATCACAAATCTTAACGACCTTAATTGCGAGGTGGTTGTATCACTGAAGTGACCGTAAAACGAGATTTGACTGTACAGTGGAATTTCGCTTTACGGTCACCTCAGTAACACAGCCACCTTGCAATTAAGGTCACCCTAGAACAGTCCAAAATTATTTGCAAATACAGTAAAGTATAGGATACTAGTCCTGCTAATACAGTCACCTTGCTATTCAGGTCACTTTTGTCCAGTTCCAAAGGTGACCTTAATAGTGAGGTTCCCCTGTGTTATCACATCCACTGTCACCTATTGACCTACCTGGGTATAAGGGTAAAATTACATACCCAAAAATAATTCTAGGGTACAGATATGTACCCAAAATAAATAGTTTTTTATGTTGAAGATTGAGCCCATGCTAACACGTTTATGCAAGCTATTCTGTGATTGGCTAAACGTGGTATTCACTGCGGGATTGAAGTCTTCACCTCAGGATAGAACATGGAATACCGGCATATTGGTAGGCCTAATGTAAAGAATATGGTGTGCTGTCATGGCTGTACATTTTTTGCAATGTTTTTGAGTATTAATTGTTTCTTGGTGAAGAAAAATAACACAAGATACCATACTACATCACGAATTGGACTATTATTCTAAACTGTGAAGTTTACAATTTTCCTGCTGACTGTTACATTTGTCATTCATTCTCCTACTAAACTTGGAAATGATCACCATGGGTCGGGTAGGATTTCCTACTCCAAATGCGGGGAAATCGCTCTAGAAATCCAATTTTTTCTGGGGGAGAGCCTCCACTCCCGCCCATCAGGGCACCTACACCACCTGTACCAGGCTTTGCCTGCCAGTTCTAAAAATGTACTAACTCCGTACCCAAATTATTTTTTTCTGGCAGAAACCTGCCTACTGGTCAAGAAGCACATACTTGTGCCAAAATATGTCCTGGACCAAGATGACCTTGGGATGACCATAAGTGATGGTCACACGCCAGATGAAATGATGACATTATATACTACAGTAAACACAGTTATCACACCTAATGGCTACAATCAACAATGACCCATCTTCGCATCAAATAAGGCGAACCTTGGCCAGTATAGATTATCACACAAGGTCAATTAGATTCGCAGTATTTGACATGAAAAACAAAACAATAGAAGTATTCTTGTTTCCAGCTGCAAGATTTTTGGTTAAATTAATTATTTCAGTTTCTAATTATGTGGTATTTTTAGTTTGTGACTATAATTATTGTTAGTATTTTATGATATATAGTGCACCTTGTATTTTATGCACGGTGTCAACTAATAATTAAGTTTTGTTCTAATTAAATATAAGAAAATCATGTACAGGGATGTGTACATTATTGACAGAAACCTACTGAAAGTGTTGACAGGTAGAGAACTATGTATGGTGTATAAGCATATTAATATTTATTAGTTATAAGGTACCCAGGAAACATTTTTGTTTCCCGTACTTGGTTAAGACAACATTCTTAGTGAACAGAAGTAGTGGTCATTTGAAATTACAAGAAAGGAATTCTTAACTCATAAATACACAGCTGCAAATACAAAAACTAAATAAAGACAGAGTTCCTACAAGACTTTGTAACAACACAACAAACAACATGTAAACGCTTCTCCAGTTTCTGTTAATAATGATTGTAAGTTGTTTTAGCACCTCAGTTACTGCCAAACGCACTGATTGCAGATATCCATGCCCTCTGATTTACTGGCATGTTAATTGGTTATTTTGTGAAACACAATCTGGTCCACTTGTGTTTATCCTTCGTGTCAGCAAGTGCGTTGTGCGATAATAAAGCACATATTTGCCACTTGGCTGGTCAACTGTGATCAGATGGCGACAGACAGAAGACGGTCATTATAACATTTCCATTGAAAATTTAATATGCAATTTCCTGTCTAAAAATTTGGAGTCTATTAAAACAGTAATTGACATACACTTGACTTGATGGAACAACACTAAACATACCTTTTTAATTTGTTTACCAGTGATTATAGTTTAGGTCAATTAAATATTGAACCAATTAAAAATAACAAATATTTCTTTATTATATTACCTTGATAATGCCCCTTAACCAGTAGCCTAGTTGGAGGTTCAATGTCCCATGTTGGCAATAACAAAATTCCACACTACACTACACTTTAGCAAAGAAAATTAATGTGTGACTAATGTTTGACCATCCTCTGTGACCCTTATGAAATCTCATTGTCCCCTACAATTTGCTTTCTGTCCATCAACATTCATACAGACGATATCTTTAATCACGAAAGGCTACACTTGAAATGTATACAAACAAAACTGACATGTTTAGAACAGACAAAAGCAACAGTTTGACTTGCTGATATTATATCGCATTTCTTTCCTGTGTAAGGCATATTTGAATCAATCATATCACCCATACCCATACAGATCGTCTGGAAACCATCACTACTACAAATGATAACGTCACATGGTAGTACAATAAATTCTTGCACATAAGAACACAATGCAACTGGTTTAAATAACAATCGCCTTCCTACGTAATGGTGCAGAAGTGTTTCATGGTCCGACTTTGTTTTATGCAACAGATTGCTTACAGCAAAAATGTCAAGTAACGTTTCCTGTAATTGTACGAAGGTATTTTTCTTTTTATTCAAGTTGTTCCAATTTTACAATCTTATTACATCTGGCACTCGTTAACAATGTAGTCATATCAGGTTCAAACTTAGCAAACATTTGTTCTTGTGAAAAACTGTCGGAGACACACTTTAAAAACTTTCTAGGCCACAAACTGTAGTACTAATTAGTTTTGTCTCATTGTAAATGCTGACACACACAGATATGTAACAGTATCTATCTAGAGCACCTGATCTAATTACAACATACTGGAATGTAAACAAATGTAAACAAAGGTCACGCCGATAAACAGAAGACATTTGTGAAAAGGACAGTGACCTGGATTGTTCAGATTTAACATTTTAATTATAATTATATCCATCTATGGGTAGCTGCACTACTCTCATCATTCATGATCTAGCACACTATTAAAAACATACAAAATATAAAAATAAAACATTATTTTATTATTAATTTAATGGCTCCGAATAAAACACACTGCCACTGCACTGTCGTCAACAAACGCCAACGTGTAACTCCATCTCAAACTGTTAGACATTTACATCACCTAGTCAAAAAACACAACAATGAAATGTGACAGCAATTAGGTGCAGGGTGGCTGACATTACCCAGGTGGGTATCTATCCCTGGAGAGGGGTATTGTCTTCTACCCCATCAATCACATCCAACCAACACCATCTATCATGTTCACATGTTCCTGGTGCTTACATTGAGGGGGGGGGCATGTCTGCTCTGTCTGTATGTTAACTTCCTCGCCTATGAAACACTATTTAACACTGCCGCCATAACATTATGTGCATCTGTGTATTCTTATATATGTCCACTCTGTTGGGTAAGCTGTGTCTTCAACCAAGAACAAGGGACAAAAATGGGAAATTTACATTTCGGGTCACAGGTCTACGGGTTCATTGCCAGCCTGTATTAATCACTGCCAGGTTACATTAACATCAAGTCATGAATCAACACTATTATATACATTTTTATTAATTTTAATTAGATTTGTTATAAATATTATAATATAACTTTACAATTGTCTTTCTTTTATTTCCACCATGGTCTTTTATTTTTGATCTACTTGTATCTTATAGCACCTTCAACAAGAATACAATATAATAATAGTTATTGTATTGCATCAGTGTAGAATAAATTATGTGCTAAACATCTACTAGAAAAGTAATCATGTAGAATTTATTTAGTCTAGAAGCATGGCTTTGTAGAGCACAGTGACACCTGAATATAAAAATGACAGGTGAGTCATTCTGAACTTCCCACAGCTTCAAAAATAGTAGCATATAATTAGAAAGTAAACACTATATTTTCTTACACAATCAACAAGCACAGTAGAGCAAACGTCTTAACAACGGTATTATTATGTGTGGATATATTTAACTTTTTCCTTATGCAGGGGAAGCGTCATGTGTGTACAAAGATATTCATAAAAGCTTGCACTAACGATTTCTTGATTTCACACACTGGTGTAAACTCTTTTGGTAAACAATTTTCTGCCAGAAGAATCAACGTATCATTTTGTGTGGGAGTGGAGAGTAAATAGATTATTGAGAATGGGAATGGAGAGTCAACAGGTGACTAGGAATGGAAACGGAGAGTCAACAGATGACTGGGAAAGCGAATGGAGAGTCAACAGATGACTAGGAATGGGAAAGGAGAGTCAACAGATGACTGAGAGTGGGAACACTGGGAATGGAGTCAACAGATGACTTGGCGTGTGAATGGAGAGTCAACAGATGACTGGGAGTGGGAATGGAGAGTCAACAGATGACTGGGAGCAGGAATGGAGAGTCAACAGATGACTGGGAGAGGGAATGGCGAGTCAACAGATGACTAGGAGTGTGAATGGAGAGTCAACAGATGACTGGGAGAGGGAATGGCGAGTCAACAGATGACTAGGAGTGGGAATTGAGAACAAAAACAGAATGGAGAGCTAATGCATATTTTCAACATTTACAATAGTTTGCATATTGCCTCATGATCAAAGAACAATTCAACCTATGTCACCTAACCTACTTAGTGAGTGAGTAGCTGGGTGACAATGTTCCCACCAGGTAGGTGTGTTGAATGCAGCCTGCTTAAAGTCTGCTGATTACCCTGACTCAGGCATAGAACATTCACAAAGAAACGGCAAACAATTCTCACAAGTCAACAAGAAACTGAGCAACCAGCTGTCATTGTCTTGTTGGGGTGTGGACATTCAGGGTGGGGTGTTGGGGTAAATACATGAGCACACAAATCATCAATTATTGCACACCTCCAAGATTCGGCGAAGCATCATCAAATAAAAACTGGCAAATGTGGAGAGAGAAATTATCACCCGACGTGACGAAAATAATTAATGTAGGCCAACAAAAACATCTTCAGGGTAATGTTGCTCGGAGAGTGGTTGTTTATGTTTTCAAGGCTAATATTGCTTTGTATAGAGGTTGCACAAGGGCTTCAATTTATAGCATGGAAACCACACGTCATGAATAAAACTATTTATAATCAAGTCATAGAATGAAGAAAAGGATCACTTTTTATTTGAACTTTTGACAGGATCTGGCCTAAAATATTGCAATATAATATAGCAGGCTGTACACTGTCGTGAATACCACATAGGTTAATTTTTCATCAAGCGGTGAAAAATCTAATTGAAGAAGGACTTAACTATATATTAATGTTCAATTATACAGAATTCACTTCAATAAAATCAAATGTAAACCTGTCAAGACAAGTTATTTTAGAGTCTACACATCCACAACTCGCAATGCTTTGAGCACGTTTATGACAAGATAATTATAACATCTGGCGATTTAGGGTAGAGCAAGTTAAAACCGCACAAAGCATTAAGCAGTGGTGCACAAATAGACTGTGGGATAATGTGCAGCTAGTCTAAAGGCGGCGGGCAATTTCTGTCTCGATCCAACCTGCAATGGGCAAGTAATTTCAAAGGGAGAGCCATTTCTGCTTACTGAATGGAACGAAGCGGCCGATCTCAACAATGCCGGTGGTTCAAGTTGGGCTTCAGGCTACTTTCAGACAGAGCTTAAATGTTACTTTGGTGAGGCAGTTTTAAAGGACACTATTATGGTTGTACTGCTGCGGCAAGTTCTGATGTAAGCTGACAACTGGGTCATTATTTGGGTTCGTGTATATGTGTGTACGTACATGTATCAAAAGTATGTTGTCATCCTACGATTCTGGTGTTCTGTTGCAAGAAAAATTGTTCAGTTAATCAAGGAACACGATGCTGTAGCAAAAGTATGTTGCATGTTACAATTGTTCTGTTAATCAAGGAACACGATGCTGTAGCGAAAGTATGTTGCATGTTACAATTGTTCTGTTAATCAAGGAACACGATGCTGTAGCAAAAGTATGTTGCATGTTACAATTGTTCTGTTAATCAAGGAACACGATGCTGTAGCGAAAGTATGTTGCATGTTACAATTGTTCAGTTAATCAAGGAACACGATGCTGTAGCGAAAGTATGTTGCATGTTACAATTGTTCTGTTAATCAAGGAACACGATGCTGTAGCGAAAGTATGTTGCGTGTTACAATTGTTCTGTTGCAAGGAACACACATGGTGGTTAACTTTATATGTCGTTATGGCAACCCGTCTTCATAATATGCCACATAACTTTTTTGATATATTATTTTGAAAGATGTTTAGTATAAACATGTACAATGTGTTTATGTGGAAATAAACATGCACATGTTTTCAGGTTTGCAAAATTCAATGAAGCAGTGATATAGAGATGGGCAGAAATGGAGAATGGTGGTGAGAGACAGGTCATACCTACTGCTTTAAGCCGTGTAACACAGAAACTGAATAATCCTGATTAACAAAATCACTGCATTTACGTAAATGAGGTTCTCTATTCCATTACATGGACAGACAAGAGTGGTGACTAGTTGCAGGAAGTTTGCCGATTCAGTTACGCTCCATCCCACTTTACGGTTAGGTGTGTGGGAACAATTGCACTTCAAATGTATATGAATACCAGTCACCACAAGTGCCAATAAGTTTAAGGTAGTTTTTGGCTTATTAAATGCAATTTTGTGGACAGTATACTTCACCATTTTTAACTATTTAAACGTTGAACCACAACACCCTAGAGAGGTGAAAGAGCAGTACCTTTGAAGCCCTCTCATACCATCCCACTGATGGCGTGACCAGAACAGTAAATATCTTAGTTCATTTCAACAAGTCACTTTATGGGAAAAAACGTTTAGAGGAATGGTGTTTATGAGCATGAAAGCCAATACAGCACCAGGGCGGACATTCCCACAAAGTCAGACAGGACACCACAAAGTCAGACAGGACACCCAGAAAAGGACTTGACCAAATGAATCACCAGTAATGAGACAGCCATAACCTTGATGCCAGTGCCCTAACCCCATTACCCAGATGTACTGGGGTTAGCACAGAGGGTCTTGCCATGGTGTCTACTAATACATCACCAACACAAAAAATAATCATGTAAAAGTTTAAAAGACTGGTAAACATTTAGAGGAACTGTCTGGTTTGTAGCTTACTGACACCTGTTCCTATATGGCAACTTTAATTGCCTGGAGGGGGGTATGTCCTACCTGGTAATCACATCCTGATGATGAGTACAGGGTATGCTATGTCATTGCCAGTGTAAATCAGAAAGCCATTTGGCGAGAATGTATCTCTGTTCACTGCCCTCCCCCAATACACATTATCAGCAGTCAGTAGTCCACAATGGTGTGAAATCCTAATTAGAAGCCAGGCAACTGAGCTGGACAATGGCTCTGGAAACAGGATAATGTCCATGTGCTCATGCATATCTGGACAATCGTTTCAAGGGGACATTCCAAGGGTCAAGCTCTGGGCAGTGACCACTCCCATGAGCCAGGTCTATCTGTGGGAGGCGGTCTGAATGGACTGACTGACCACTGGCTATTCACATGGGTGGGGTACATTAGTCATTGTTCAATAAATATCATGGTCCTGTGACACTCGAGTGATAATTCACATCCGAATGTTGGCACATGCTTCAAACGGATCCAAATACAGGTCTGAACTGGGCACCATGAATCAGAAGACCGGAAAAATAATTCTAAAAATATGCTAATTTATGAAATATCAATTAACAGGGAATTAAGTCCGTTTGTCAACATGATTTGGTGCTTGCTTGATAAATAACATGACATTCGAATAATAATTCACATCCAAATGTTGACATATGCTTCAATGGACCCAAATATAAATTATTCTTAAATGATAATTAATGAAATATGAATTGCTTGTGAACACGACTTGATGCATGCATCACTGTCTGTTAATGGATACCTTGTAAGCTCAGCATAGAAAGACACTGAGAAAAAATCTACAACCACAAAGCCATGCTGGTGAGTGAAACCTGTCCCAAACAATAGCTTTAAACAGCATCAACACTTATGCCAAACACAACGCAAATCCAACCATTTCTGTGATACTTCTCAATAACTTTCGCAGGTTGCTGCACAAACATATTTGTTCTCATTGTTGTTTCATGTGGGGAAAAAACAATTTTGATCTGATGACACATTTGGTTGTAAGACAACGTTTGCAGAACATAATGCTGTGGGAAAGCTCAATGATTACGGTATGAATGAATGATTGAATTAATGAATGAACAGTTCGCGTAGAATCTGAGTCACGTTTTCTTGAAAAAACTCTGAGTGCATTCATAAATGTCACATAAAGCCAGGCTGTTTATCGAGTACATCATATTGGCTATATGCACACGTCTACAAGAATGACTGAAAGAGGCATGCTTACTCACACCGCAAGCAATTACAGCATAAAAATCACAACGTGCATTATCAAGACACAAGAGACTGGGTTATTTTTTCTAAACCGCGAGGGTGATATCCTGGACATGTGTTGACAGCAGGTTTATACAGCTAAAGCATGTGCGCGTGCATTGGTATGTGATTGCATTGGTGTGTATGCATGTGTGTGTGTGTGTGTGTGCGCGCGCGAGCGTGCATGAGTGCATGTTCCATGTGCATGCCCACCTGTGTGCATGCATGCATGTTATGTGCCCTGTGACCTATCACAGTATATATATAGGATGTCTGCTTGGTCGCTTAACCAGCCACAATAGCAATGATATCCCCAGTCAAGTGGTCCATGCCTGCCTGATGCCACTACCACTGCCTGGGGCCTGTATCTTACAGCCTCTGGCTGATTACATTACTTCTGGCTAAATACTCCTACTACCACTTGGCTCTGTACCAACTCCTGTTATTGATACTACTCATCCTGGCAGTGTCTGAGTCTCTCCTGTCCACTCTTTTTCACCTGCCAGCCAGATATTGTTGCTGTGCAAATGTCTTTTTTCTCATTGTCACTTCATGTGGTGATAAAACAATATTGATCTGATGACACCTTTGGTTATAAGACAACGTTTGCAGAACATAATGTTGTGGGAAAGTTCAACGATTACAGTATGAATGAATGAATGATTGAATGAATGAATGAACAGTCCGCGTAGAATCTGGGTCACGTTTTTTTGAAAAACCTCTGAATCCATTAATAAATGTCACATAAAGCCAGGCTGTTTATTGAGTACATCATATTGGCTATACGCACGTATCTACAAGAATGAATGAAAGAGGCATGCTTACTCACACCGCAAGCAATTCCAGCATAAAAATCACAATGTGCATTGTAAAGATGCAAGAGACTGGGTTATTTATTCTAAACCGCTAGCGTGATATCCTGGACATGTGTTGACAACAGGTTTATACAGCTAAGGGACTTGTGTAGGAGACTAGCTTTGCAACTTAATATGTTGGAAAACAATTTTTTGTAAACATTTTTACTGAAAATGTCACAAAGCTATTCTGTACACACAGAACCTGCAAAAAGTTTAGGCATATTTAAATGTGTGGCAGCCTGACTATTTGTAGATTAGCACAATAACACTTAGTCCAGTACTAACTTACTCGAATTGATAATACTTCCCTCTTGTTATAGCATTACCATAAAGTGCATGTATGAATTCTAAAAAAACATGTTAACTAATCTTTCCATGTCAAACACTGGAGTTGGCGACTAAGTTCGTTTGATATGGTGTTATTTATAACGGGTTAATCCGATTTAGTTTATGAAAGCTGAGTAGGGGGCTTTCCTATACTCATCTTTGAACAACAATAAGTAGACTCAAATAATAAAATATTTGCTAAGTGGTGACATAAGCATGTCTGAACCGATTATATGTAGGACGTCTGATGATAACAGCATAAAACAGGTGGTGACAAAGCAACTCATAAACGCATGTTTGAATGCAAATTGTGTACACGAAGCTGGCGTGGGCAATAATCGTGGGTCCAATCGTGTTTTGACATTTTTACTAAAACCTTATCAAATTCTTCCGTAAAATAAATATGTGCAAAATCTCTAACACATATTTCTTCCAATTTCTGCAAACAAACTGTTACAAAAGTTGTTTTGAGTGAAGTACTTACGAAAATATACCAACAAAATCCAAATCTCGTTGAAGATGCCTGCATAAAAAATCACGGGTCCTATCTACGATGTGTAAATTGTTCGCATGTCACATGAATCAGTGCGAGACCATGCAGTGTATTAAAATAGGCCAAGAGATTTCAGTGCCACAAATTTTGATCTCCCCAAATTTTCCGGTTGTGAATAGACGCATAGCACGTAAGTTTGTGGTAATGGTGGTGTCACCTCAAATTTCCCCCCCACCAAATTTGGTTTAGGGAACCAGTTTTGGTTAAAAAAAAGTAGTCCATCGACTTCAAATTCTGGAGGGCCTTTTCAAGAGCATTAAAATGAAACAGAGCAAGTACTAAACACAGGTGTGTAGTGACATTAACCAATAAATACACAGTTAAGTGTGTGTAGCTGTTTAGTACACAGCAAAGCAGCACATGAATTAACATAAGAAGTGAACAAGAACATGAAGTGTTTATGGAACTGGCTAAGTACACCAAAACGTTAAGGGGGATAAACTGGACCAGATGTGCTGGCATATGAGGACAACTTTTAGCTGGATAATTTCATGTCAAAATTGGTCTGCCGGAACATGTTTGGCTCTGGGCCAAATTTATCTGACAGTGCAACCATTGTTGTGTGCATGCGTGCATGTGTACTTGCATTGGCCTGGTGGTGTGTGCACATGCATGTGCGTGCGTGCGTGCGAGCGTGCGCATGCGTGCGTGCGTGCATGATCCATGTGCATGCCTACCTGTGTGCATGCATGCATGTTATGTGCCCTGTGACCTATCACAGTATATATATAGGATGTCTGCTTGGTCGCTTAACCAGCCACAATAGCAATGATATCCCCAGTCAAGTGGTCCATGCCTGCCTGATGCCACTACCACTGCCTGGGCCTGTATCTTATAGCCTCTGGCTGATTACATTACTTCTGGCTAAATACTCCTACTACCACTTGGCTCTGTACCAACTCCTGTTATTGATACTACTCATCCTGGCAGTGTCTTGTGTCTGAGTCACTCCTGTCCACTGTTCATCTGCCAGATACCACTAATTAGAACTCACCCAATTATCTACTGACTGTATTTATCCTATCACTCTTGACTGTTTAAAACAATATATTTTGCTAACCTACCCGGATAACGGATTGTTAAATATGATGTTTAATATAATATTATAGTGGTTCTCTGTGAATCTGATCAGAATCTTCTGCCAAGTTGGGTTAGGATTAAAGAATAACTGTAAAGCAATTGCTGGCCAATGAACATCTTAATATTTCACAGATTGGTGATATGTTGTTGCTACAACTACACACTTTACACTTTACACAAGAGCCACCTGGTTATGTGAATGCCCAACTAACTTGCCACAACAGTGGATCATATCTAATTATAATCGAGTATACATTAATACGCTATCTTTAGTGTATTGTAAGTGCATCTCCTCTGGATTGTCACGGTCCACTCGCCCCGTCTCCGTTCTCTCACTTCTCCCAGTAACTCGCCCCTCATCTACCAACTGGTGAAGTATTTTCAGCAAACACAATGATAGCTATCTAAAGTTGTTTGTTATTTAATTACATGTTATTGATATGCTTTTCTGCCTGTAAATAGTGACAGCGGAAATAAAATGGTTAATGGGAATGACTTAAGATCGTAATACCGTAAAGGCGACAACTGCACCACATGGTTTGTGGCTGCTTAGGTTGGCGTAAGCTCGTGTTTACAAAATACGAATCTCTATAGACTACAGAAGGCAACAACCTGTGGTTGACTTTCACAGTAGCTGTGCACAATCAATCAGTTCTAACCACTGAATAAAAGGGTTAGAGATTCAAGGGCTTTGTGGCTGACGTGCAGAAACGTGTACAGGTGTACTTGCGTAGATATAAAGTACAATAACTACGTGGGGGAGTACCAGGTAGTGATTGTAAACACTTGCCGACATTAATCTTCTGAGGACACAATACTTTTGCAAACATCACATTCCTCGCCCGAGGTCAAGTGAACACTGTCCTCATCAGGGTAAATTATTTGCTATAATCCGGTAAATCAAAACGGTAAACATACGTAAACTTCGGTGCACAATGCTACCAGTCAACAGTGTTTTATTCACTGCTGAAGTCAGACATGGGCATTCAGGAAAGATGGGGCAATGATCAAGATTTATCAGTGGCCATCTGAGTCATGTTTAGACTGGTCATCCACTTAATATGAGGGCAGTGACCACCCTGAGAACAGTGGTAATGACCAATATATTTGTGTTGTTTTCACCATGTTCTAACTTACCTACTGTGACATATTGTCACACACAGACACTTTTAAACTCCTTTAAAACATCACTTTAGAAGTGATGGCCATTTTACAACCTAAGCAGCAATGAAATTATGAAGCAGGATAAATGTGAAACTAACTAAATTTACAATTTGTTGTTGTTTTACTTTTCAACCAGTCTACATATTTTTTATGCACATATGCACGAATGATGGATGCACGCAAGCTCATAAATACACCGTAGATGGTAATATGAGGTGACCAAAATTGCCCAATTTATGAAACTGTAACACTAACAGATGGGCTCAACACCATTTCTCTTAATCAGCATCCTGCACTCTAAATGTCAAGCTATACCATGCCCCACTTTTAAGCATATTATATATAATATATATATACCTGGTATATATTTATACATAATTATACATGTATAATCATCAAATTCCTGACCCTAAAAGTCCAGTGCATGACCACAGCACCGAACTGACATTGTTTGCATCGCTGATAAACTGGCCACTTAATTATAACATTTGGGCAAGTAAGTATCAATTTAAGGGCCAAGCAGAGTGACAATTAGGGTGCTTACAGGCTACTGTGAATAGCGGTGAACCAAACTGGTGAATCAGGTTATATCAGTGGTGGCGTCAACCGGACTAGTTTACTGTAAACAATAGCGACTTCCGCCGACTCCAATGTCACGACTCAAGTAAATTACAAAACTAAGTCACCAAAAAAAGCACACACACACACACACTCAAAAAAGCACACATACTAGTCTAAAATGTGGAAAGCCTTGAAAACATTAGGGACAGTCAAGCCAAATCTGAAGAAGGAACAGGACTTTGAAGTTCCGTCCACTTGAATTTCAATGCACAATCGTTATCGCTACTGATATCGTTGATAAGCTGTATGACAGATAGGTAAATAGATACAAAGCACAGTCTTATCAGATGTACTTTATAGAGGTTAGGGTCAACAAGAAAACAAAGAAATTAAACGTTTGTGAGTAAGTCCGTGCTTGACCAAGGATAGTGGTTCTGAGGGGGGACAATGGCTGCATATTTCTGCAGATTCCCAGCTGTGTCTTGAGTGACAAATCTAGCAGTTTCTAACTGTCCAATCTGTCATCACTAAGTAACTGTCACAGTATGTCACCAAGGCAGCTGCTGCCACTCTCTACTCTTGTCATCATAAGCACCTGCACTATCGCAAAACAAACCCACATCCACAAATTACAAAGTTCCTGGGAGTCAAGAATGTTTCCACCATCAAATTTACGTCTTCCTGTGGGGTTAAACAAAACCCCACATGGCCAATGTCACCAGAATTCTGTGAAAAGTGTGAAGGATTCACACGAATCATGTTTTTTTCACAGAAAATCCAGAATTTGCAACAAAAGCAACACACGATTAGGCAGAATTTCACTCTGTTTGTTTGCCTGTGGTATGCCCCAGGTTTCGTATGACGTTAATCTTTGAAAACCATGTTCATTTTATCAACTGTGTGAGTGTCCTGTAGGCAGAATGACTCACTCGTGTTAAGCTACTTTGTTTTAATGCTCAAAACAAAGATGGCCTAACAGCAATGAAACACAATAACTATTGTGTAGTGACTCAGTCTAAGACATGCTACAGAGTGCACATTTGTATGAATACAAGAAGTCAAAGGAAGACTTTATTCATGTTTACTTGGTCAGTAAGGTCAGTCCAAGGTCGTGGTTAAGGGGAAGGGCTGGTGTTGAACAAGTTACCAGTTGAGAGAAAGTGGACTATATTGTCCCCAAATGAGAAATATATGTTCCACGAGGATGCCATTCCCAGAATTCCTTTTGTGAAAATGTACAAGGGCAACACACACCATACACCTACTTCTGTAACCCTGACATTGGTGACAGCTGCACCAGTTATGTGACCTTTATATTCATAACTACCAGATGTTCACATTCTTTTTATAATTATATACATTCCTAATTCTGAAACAGACAATGCACCACTTAAATCAAATGACAGACATCCGTCTTGTATAACAGATGTGACATTCTTGCAGAATGGTATAAATATGCCATTAATATAAATAACACATATTGCAATTTCGCAATTTGTTTATATATTGAAAGCAGTTAAATGATTTTATACTTTTACAACTTATACAATGGGCTCATTATCAGAACAGTCGATACTGTTATTGTAGTACATACTAACTTTATATGCATTTCATACTCTCTGAATCAACACAAACTTGTATATTAACTTGTTTAAATAAATAAAGGCAAATAAAACCTGTTTTGTATAAAAAAATCCCACTCTTCCATATTTATTAAAGAATTTAGCAATTAGTGTTTTTATGACAAGGATTTTTATTTGTGAACATCTACGAAATCCATGTTTTGTTTTCAAGAAATTCACCAGAAATATAAAAAAACAGTAAAACATGAAACAATTCTGTTACATTATCTTTTCCTTCTCAAACATATACATACATGCACATATGTGTGCACATGTAAGACACAGATACGCATGTTTACAGTGTTAGGGTTAGCTTAACCTAGCTGTACTGACCTGATGAGGCAAAATAAGGTAGTAAACAACGCCACATTAGGACTTAGGAGTGCTGCTTACAACTGCATCATGAAAACTTACACTCCCCCATGACAGGGTAATATATATTTCGGATGACTCACATTTTGTTTATACTGAAGACTGGTCATATCGGCATATGCGCCCTGCCACTCAAGACAACGTTTATGAATTGATACTGGCATACAGCCAAATTAGTATGCCATATCGGTAAATAGCTCTCAAATTTCTGGCAACTGTTTGATACAGATTTAAATAAGGTCACAGTAACACAGAGCAAAACAAACATTTAAGTGTAATAACTCAAAACTGCATACTACAATTATACGTTGCTTACACTTACAATTATTTGTTCCATTCATTTATTGTTCTTTGACACAATGATTACTTCCTTATATATGTAATCAACAAGAAGCAACATTAGTTTGAATTCTAATGTTGCTTCATATCTTCCAATTCTTCATTGTTTCTTAACAAGCTGTACGAATGTGTTCCGCTGTCTATAGTAGATGTTTTTTTAGTATCAAAAATAATAACTAGGTTTATTCCTAGAGCCTCTTCAAGGGGGCCAGTGTGCATTCAACAACAGACAGCATTATTGCTGGGGTAGACTGTCAACAACTTATACATCTAGACTTTGCATAATTACAATACACACACTGTTTCTAGTGGACGAAAAACCTGTTGTGATAACTGTATCTATAAATACAGACAACAGTCCTCTCTTCACAAACTCTAATTATGCGACATCATTCTGCATTGTTGGTTATCATTCACCTCCAGACACTATCAAGGTAACAATTGTGGGGGCCTGTGTTAAGGCCTTGGAGGGTTGATAGCCTAATTACCACTCAGATTCACACATTCCATCAATTTCATAAGTACTAACTTCTATCTATAAGCATAATTTGTGGCACACAATTAATTTTTAACATTTTAAGTGGCTTCAATGTCCAGAGTTTAATTAAACAGTATCAATATTAAAAGTATGCGGTTAAATACAATTTTGTGAACACTCCTGCTGATGACTGTCAATAAATGACATTAAGTAGTGAAATATAAAAGTGTAGTTAACCTTAACAACATCATATGCGAAAGGAGGCCCAGGGCTAGGCCTAGGGCATCGCCTTCATGGCTACGTTTCAATCTTACCCGTTATCGATATGCTTGCCTTGGCTTTTGAGGCTTGACTTGGTCGAAGTTGGCGGCAAAAGTCATTGTGGTATACTATAACTTCGTCCGCGAAGCGTCGTCCACACAAGATTATTATTATATTAAAGGTAACTATTATCACTGCATGACTTAACCTCTGGAGCTGTGTTTGCGCGCAGCCACCATCGTTAGACTTCCTCTTCTGGCGCCACTTTGCTGCAACCAGCTAGGACTTGCAAACAATTTCGCGTGACACCGTCGATACTTGTCAATATTCCAAGTTATTTCCATGTGATACAACTAATTAATTGGACGAAACTAATACAATACAACATTTGTTGTGTTCATGTTTTGTTTTAATGTTTTAAAGTTCTATTATTGCGTTCGTTGGTGTATCGACACCTTTGCCATTTGGTGGGAAACCAAATTAATTCGCCATTTTGTCGTCTGCAACTCGTCAATTTGCTTCGGTGATAGCGATTACTGTTCCAGGACCGTGGGACTTGTTAAAGATCCGGCTTCTAAATATAATGGTAATGAGGTAAGCGCAAGATAATGCGGGGATATCTACAAAGCGAGGCTCAGGAGAAATGCTAAAGGTTCATGTGTACGTCAGACAGATGATCATTTAGAGAACTGCGGGTGTCTGCGTCTAATTAGAGGCATCTTATCGTCCTCGCAACGTTTGAATCAATAGGAACTAGTCTTTAATAGGAAAGCGTATTATAATAATCACCCGAAAATAGCAACGGGGTATTTATATTTGCGTCAGTAAACACTTTAATGACCTGGAGGATATTAATTTTGGAAATTGACGTCATTGGTTGAAACTTGAATTCACGCCACTAGGCTTATTTTTTCCACCAGTAAACCTGTTATGGCTTATGCCAATGTTTTAATGGAATAAGGCAGTCTTCTAGGCTAAGGCTGAATTTTGCAGTGGATCCCTGTTTAATATCAACAATCAGTCTAATTAGATATTGATAGGGTGTAGGCCTACCAGCCAAAATGTCCCTGTGTGTGCCGTATAGTATCCGTTGAGAAACACAACAGCTATATTTGTAAGTTAATAACTATTATTAAAAATTGTTATTAAAGAATGTGTAGGGTATATTGTCTTTGAATTTTAACACACATACTGCTACGTAGGCGTAGGTCTGTCTATGTTTAGAACTAGTGTGGATAATGTATGCTGTCTATTCTCGGCGGTGTGTCTTGATTGTATGTATGGCTTTTGTAGGCCCATAATAAGTGGTTGCGATTGCGTTAGTTATAGTCTGAATGGACGCGTGAAAGTGCGATGGTACGATAGCTCCTATCTAGTAAATTAAGCGCCACCTCTGTGTGCCCAGACCAGCGTCGTCAAAGAGCATCGTGAACGTAAATCTATAATATGTTCTACGCAGCCGCGTCGCTGTTGAGCCAGACGCTTCAAAGAGGCGCGAAACAAAGCATATCCGGTGTAACGGTTTCGTGATGTATTATATGCAACAGGTGGCACTCGGAACCTACGATCGTACAAAACACATAAACGGTGTTGAGTTGTTGACGTTTACAGTTTTTCTGCGAGTTCAGGTCTACATGTGTTTGGCCTGTGGGGATGCCTCATTGACTGCATGGCCAAAACGGTGTCACAAGATAATCCCCAGATTGCATTCCTTCTTCGGGATACCGGTGTGTAATAGCCTATATTACCCTACCCTGGATAGCTTACACTACCCTGAATACCCCCACCCCGTCAACATACAGAATAACAGGAGGATTATGCAGCCAATACATTATGAATAGATAGAGCTGTAAGTTCTTTCATTTGACGAGAGAAAATTGACAATATGTTTGTTACAATGACAATTTAAAGCTGAATTTGTGTAGGACTACTTCTTCTTATTACGTGAATTTATGTGGCGGCGACATCCAGGGTGATGGAGAGATAACTCTTCCACTTCCGGTTGTATAAATACCACACAAATGCCATAGTTGTGGGGAAAATACCAGGGGGAGATAAATTGCTACATGTGACAGCGGTATATTCCCAACCCATAGCTGGGTCACCACAGATTGGGCCATAAATCAGCGCTGTCTATTAAAAGAACTCATTTCAGAAGCAAAAATGATCGGTTACCCACCGTGCAATTGTTGGCTTACTGTACGTGAAGACGCGACGGCCAACCTTTGCAAAAGCGACATGTTATTTGGGCGCCTTTCAAAACGATAATTATTGGTGTCGCAAATTCACACAATGTTGAGTTTATGCATTCCTTGGCGACAGTCCCGTAAACTGTGAGGTAATGAGGGAAACAGACCAGTAACAGTGTGATCAATGTAACAGATATGAACATTCTTTTATACCACTGCTTTTACGCCCCATAGTGTCCATGGATAATGTGTCAAATCATGTTTATACACACAACAATGCTATCACATTTAACCAGAGGCAAGAGAACGCTAAGATTGGCCACCTAGGACTATGTATTCAATAATTTAGTATAATTATTTTGACGCTGGTTTATAAACAACCACATCAAAAAATGCAACCCAAGTGCAGTGATTAGGGTCAACGATAAAGCACCAGTATCTAATTATGCGGATAACCTTAGCGATCTCGATACGCTGCCGGAAAGCACGTAGGCCCATCTGTAGGCCTATATGACTAGTTGATTAGGGCTTTTGTACAGCGCGCGCGTTGCGTTGCTTTGTTGTGGTTCCGTAATATTGCCAACATTTACGCAAGCAACATTCGCGTTGTTCAACACAATATTAGCTGACTTAAGGTAATATGAGCAAGCAGACTCGTAAAGCCACATAATCACAATAGCGTAAATGCAGGTTTGTTCCGACTGAGTTGAGCTCGCGTGTACACAGAAAAATCTAAGCAAGACCGCAATCATTCAGGATATAAATCGTGAAGCGGCCCGACGAGTTGTCACTAGCAGTCGTGGCACGTTCTCGACGTGGGTTTAGTCGTGATAAGCGTTCAACGACGTCACGCCCACACTAGCGCAGCCATGTGTTAATAGCATACGTCGAAATAGCACGTGTACGTTGCCTTTGCAAAGGCGAAATCTTGTATTTTGATGAACTGTTTCATTACGGTACATGGGCAGAACATTGTCTCGATCTATCTAACGACCAGGTTCTGCTGACAGTTCCTTCTTGCATTTATATTCCTCCACAATGTGATGAATTATGTAATTCTGCAGTCAACGGTTTCACACATGTTAGCTTAACAGGT
Source organism: Escarpia spicata (assembly GCA_963995525.1). Classification (NCBI taxonomy): domain Eukaryota; kingdom Metazoa; phylum Annelida; class Polychaeta; order Sabellida; family Siboglinidae; genus Escarpia; species Escarpia spicata. Next base: position 41,039,291 of record OZ023215.1, on the reverse strand, counting down.
CTTGCTTACATTCCGCAAAACAAGGACATCGAGTCCACTTCTAGATCCCGATTGTCGTAAGAGTCCTGTTCAAGATCCCGATTGTGCTCTCATTCCGCAGCATAAGTAACTGCTTTTGTCGGCATAGTTGTGTGCATAACAGCATCAATTCTCATCTAATTTGTTCCCTATTGGTCGGCGCGGTATGAAATGCTGGAATGTTGTAGCTGAACGTCCGGTGCATGCACAGCGGGAGGTGTGACGAAACAAGTTACGAACACAGAAATACCATAAGAACCTACTTTGAAGAATGGTTTTGTACAATCGTCTCTGTGCAGTATGGCTCCTACAAGTTACATCAAACGAAACCAATACAGGGAACATTTTCAGTTATCGGAAACTGATCATTTATCCCAAGAACAGTTCGGGTTATCGCCATTCAGCACCGCAAATATCGCCAAAACGACGTCGAGTTTCGCGCAAGAGTTATGTATAAGTTCCTCCGCATGCGTTCAATTCAACCTACGTAGACTCATCGAGAATCCTCCAGGATATCGATGTTTTCACCGGGATGCCGAGCTGTCCAGTCATGCATACCGGGCCCATGGTGTCCAACCGGTCCGAGAATACTGACCGTTCCGTTGTAATTGTGCCCGAGCGACCAGCCGGGACAATGGTGCGCCACCCGTCCTTGGCCCCGGGCGGTAGTGGACGTCGGCGTTAATTAACCAGACCTGCCGTTACGTTGAGGAATGTCCGACTTCGACCGACAGTCACCGCCGTTTGCGGGACTGACCCAGATGCTAGCTAGCAGCGTGGAGAACTATTTCTCCTGAGCCACGTAGGCGTCGGGCGTATACATTGGACATGCCGTTTTTCGTTGTTACCATGATGTCTACATCTCCATCTCGTCATATTCAGGTTCCCTACAAACTATCAATTATCAATAAAATGTGTATTGTTACAAAGCTACGTATGACAGGATCTTACAAGGAGTCGGGCAGTTCAATGTAGTCGCGGAAAAAGGCATTATGAAAGTAGAGGCTTGGATTGGTGAAACGAGGCGATAGATGACATATCAAACTATCTTTGTTTCTGGGTGTGTAAGCGTTGTATTCCATTATTATGCAACTTAATTACATTTTTTTTACAAAGAATGAAATACAATGTTCCAGTTGCCCTCATATATAGATGCCTAAAGATAGGTAGATGGAATGTGCGTGTTTAGGTAAAGAGCTGCAGAACTCTCGACAAGCACTCGTTTCCTTGCTAGCCCGTTGTCTGTTGCTAGCACATGTAAAATCGCGAGAAACCCGCATGATGGTTTAGTGATCTGAACAAGAACCTGTAGAGAAACGTATCTTTCAAAGACATGCCATTAGCAGTACTAGTATGTCACATACGTCTGCGTCAGTTGTTCTTTTCAATTATCTCTGCATGCGCAGTCTTTTTGTTGCGACACCACAAGAGAAACAATGGTTGTATAGCGCACCTTGTATCAGAAACTCTCACAAAAATTCCTCGCGGCGAGATGCACGGGTTAAGTTAATCAATCATCGTTCACCGTAAACAACTGATCCCTGACGCGAGTTATTCAATCATCATTTAACTACAACAACAACAACCACTGAAACGAATGCCTTTAAGTCACCTACGTAAACCACCCGTTTCGCGGCGTAGCTGCCCTACATGCCGCCGTGATAACGTCAACTTCTCGTACTGGTTGTGTCGATGCCTTTCTTGGCATAGTTATAAGTTGTCAGGTCTTCTGGGTGCGCCCAACAAAACTTACAATGCCTGTGTAGTCCGACATGACCTATGTACATTCTATCAGATCGACGGTTCTATGGTATTTGCGCAATAAAATAATGACCATTATAATTCAGTTAATTGCCTTGTTCTGTTGTACATTTTGGCAAGAGTAGAATCGCACAAGTACACAGCCCATTGGCCACCTCGAGACAAATACGACGTCGTGACAGCCTGAGTCAGTTAGTAGTTGTGGAAGATATCGACGAATATATGTGGTATACTTTGTATATATAATCGGGACCATAGAATTCTTTGAGTGACACATATACCTGATCCGTCATTTCCTGGCATGACAATATCATCTATAGTGACGACATAACGTCAAATTAATCGTTAATTTGCGACTTGACGTGACGGCCATGAGTCATAGCGTTCTTCGTGAGAACGTCGGCGGGGTGCGACGCAAGTTGTATGAACTGGCCCGCCCGGTTGTGAAAACGTCGCCAAGGCGTAATATAAGCGGTGTCGGAAATTCAGCTACCGTATACTTTGTGAAATCTTACCTCACTGTTGGCTCGTTTACGTAGACATTAAACCAGTGTTACATACACGAACCTGTTCTAGTATTCTACCACCTGGAAGAAACATCACTGGCAACGTCAGAAATCCTGACAATACCGACGTTTAACATACATGTCGTGACTAAATTCTCAGCAGCGTTTTAGAAACTACATTTACACAACGAGAATAACGGTAAAATAATGCTATCTATTATAGGCATTCTGTCTAACTTCGACCGTGTGAAATACATCGCCTTGTGGTCGTCAATGCCCTCAACATTTGCCGCACATCGTTAACGCGGCGATTGCTTCTATTTTGGTGGCGGTCAGAGTGAAAAGCCGATGCAGGAAGCGGTTAACAGTTGAACAACGAGAGACACAAGGCCCCGAGGCTGTTCGATGTCGACTCAGCCGTGGACAGCCTATATCCGGTCTGTCTGACCGCTGTTGCGTCAACGTCCGGCCCCCGCTACCGTCGCGTCATCCGATTGCAACACAGCAACTTGCTCCTCGTGGGCTTCGCGTTGTTATCAGGCAATGGAACTCATGAGGCATTCACTCTGACTAATTGGGGAATGGTTGTCATTATATATGCAGACCTGCCTACCATTCCGGATTGTCCGGAATCATTCCGGAAATACACATAAAATTACGGTATTACGGCGAGCGATGAAAATATTACGGATTCTTTCGTTGTCACAATGATCGTCAATCACTTCTGTACTCCTCAAATTCGCTGCTTGTTGTGACATGGTTTTTCATTCGCTGCTTCTGGTCGTAATCTGACCAATAGGAAACAGCGTTACGACAAATTCGCATTTCCGCGCTCATGGCGCTCAAACAAAACGAAGTCACGTCTGATGCGGCACGAAATGATGCCGGGGATCGAAACGGCACCACTAACAGCCAAGAAGAAACGTGTACTGCAAACGTTTATAACAGCATGCACGCAGACATGGCCCGTATTGTCAAGTTTAAAGAATGGGGTGGGATTTACATACTGCCGGATACGCGAAATTTATTTTTCTATTTCACATGGTCACTGACAGTAACACTGGTGGCCGGGATAATTGCAGGTACTGACTACGTCGTTAGACTAGTTCTAGTGACAGAATAGTGGTTGTTGTACTTGTAATGTTAGGCCAACTGACTGTACTAAGATTAAGTTAGGGTATTTATTGAGTTTAGTCTAACATTTACAGCCTGTAATACAGGGATAGGCTTATATACTAAACTAGAGTCTAGACGATGTCGATGACTAGCGTAACGTAATGGTTTTGCCGTCCCCCGGCATGACTATCTTTGTCTTTGATCTAGTCAAGTTACTATACTGTATATATATATATATATATATATACATACTGACTACACAAACTTGACAAATTATAACAATGCATCACGTCATTGACAATGTATATTTGTGGTGTCATTAGGATTAATATTAGTAGCCGGTATTCGTAGGGCCAGGCTATATATATATATACATATATATACATATATATATATATATGTATATATATATATATACATATATATGTATATATATATATATATATAGCCAGGCTATATATATATATATACATATATATACATATATATATATATATGTATATATATATATATATATACATATATATATATGTATATATATATATAAAGCCTGGCCCTACGAATACCGGCTACTAATATTAATCCTAATGACACCACAAATAGACATTGTCAATGACGTGATGCATTGTTATAATTTGTCAAGTTTGTGTAGTCAGCATGCTGTTTTTTAAATTTACATAAAATCAGAATTACAACGTGCATAGACTCATTTACATTACAATTACACTTCTTCACATTTGATTTCCATCAATGCTGGTTATGAACATCTACCTTACCTTGTTAACTGAACGCTTCAAAACACCTCATAGTTTATTAGAGACAATTATATTTTGGGTGCAACTATCGTCATAGTCACAGTATTAAAGTATTACTGACAGTGGTGTTCTTTTCGTGACAATGTCTGACACGGTTCTGAACTATTACTGACAGCAAGCCTATATTCCTGAAAATCAGTGTAAATGGGAAGATGGATTACTGACAGAAAGTTTTTGGGGTAGGCAGGTCTGTATATGGTATCTATTCACGGAATGCATTTCGGGTGTCTGAAAGAAATCTTCATATCAATGCCAGTTGACATGTCCTTCAGTATACACGTGTATGAATTATATAAAATATAGCATGTGTTGAACTGAGGCCCTGATGATTCTTCTGCCAATACAGTGCATTCTACTTGGTAAATGTGGATCAAGGCATTGGTGCGTGACTGTATCGAGGGATAAGCTGTATTAGACACTCAGAATGTCTTTATGGGAACGTTATAAGCTGCTGAACAAAACGCTTTGTGTGTGCCCGCAGCATGCTTACAAGTGTAGACACAAATTCGGCTTACATTTGTGGATTAAATACACGTTCCCTTTCGTGTACTGACGATCCGAAAATTGTTATCCACGCGTGACAGTCTCGCAAGGCAGCTTAAGTACCAATTGGCAAAATGCTCTTTACGGACGCGTGATTTACTGAATAAAACGCTTTAAGTGGACGCCTATTAGGCTTACGTTGTGTAAATATCCGAATATTGTCTGCGTTTGAAAACACCGCGATTTGGGTTTCACAGTCCGTTCGTTGAACACACCAACGACATGCTCCGTGATCTGTTAAGAAGAAAGGTGTAGTTACATCAGAGTTGGGCAGTGGTTAACCAGTGGGTTAGCCAAGAACAGCTATATTACAGTTGAAAACAAGTTAGTATTGGAACTATTAAAATCGATGCATTCACTTATTACCATTTATAAGCCTATGTGAGTCTGTCTTTTCTTCATCAAAGTCAAGATATTCCGGGAAACATGTGCTGCGAGAATCGGTAGAACGTTCGGTCAGTCTCTTCGCTGACCATAATATGGACACTTGAAGGTAAAAGAAAGAAAACGAGATCGGCCCATAAAACCTGAAAAAAGACTGCGGAAGAAAAACTCAGTCACTTACACCTAAACCGGGGCCAGGCTGCAAAGCAGGCTGCAGACAAAAAGAGATGGAGGAACCTTGTTTCCGCCCTATACGTGCCAGTGGACAAGAAGAAGCCTAACAAATTAGATCCATATGAGGTCCGTTGTGCATTTCCACCTGACTGCTTTGTAGTCACTAAATATGCCCCGATCACATCTTCTGTGGATGCCTGTTACGGCAGCCCATTGATATGATCAAAGGTCAATCGCAGATTTCCACGCGTTATCACCGCAACGCAAAGAGGTTCCGGCATTGTGCAGTTTCTTGCTGGAACATCTCGCGTCTATTTCCTGCTGCAGGTGAATGCGGAGTTTAACGACAGGTGCTCGTTAACACCATGACGTAATCGGCACGCTCTACAACAATGGGTCTTTACGCTATCGACTCGAGCCGGGTGTTTGCCTTTTGAAGTGTCATCTCGGACCAGCATCTCTGTACGCGCCACCAGCAGGTGATTAGATGGTACATTGTGAGCCGGGCGCAACCCCCATAGGTCAGCAGTGAGGGTTGTCCAGGGGTCAGGGGGTAGCGAGCCAGAGCACGAAGAAGCAACGACAAGTCGAGACGAGCCCGACAAGGACAAAGCGCTGGACATGCTCTTCAGCGTCGGCTGTTGTTACTCGTGATTGTTGTAACGGAGCCGCCGATGGTGTTGATACTTCTGCTGCTGCGGAACCTGATGTGTCGCCGATAAGCACTTTGTCAGTGCTTGAAAGCAAAACAGTTTGCATCAATATCGCGAAGTTCGTTTAAGTTGTCGTAAACAAGGAGGGCGATTGAACGGCGACAGACAGCCGGTTAACCAGGTCCTACGCCGCTGTCCGGCGGTGTTTCTCGCTTCAGTTGACCACGGTTAATGAGTTAGCGAATGCATTTCATTCGCAGTTTTAATGGGAACTTACATATTTACAAGCACGGCGCCAACGACCGGCAATTTGTTGTGATGATACCTATACTGATGCTAATCTAGAAGCTGTAGAATATGTTACAGCGTACACAGGAGGTGTATCCTAACAACATTCCTCGCTTGACACGTTTTAGTTGGTAACAATTATCTTTAAAACCCACTGGAAATGCCTATCTTCAGAGTTGAACATACGAATGTACCCTTTGTCTCGATTTCCCGTGCATAACTTTCTACGGTGCATAACTTTCTACGGTGTATACCCTTCACAATCATGTACGCCGAAAAGCCAATAAACTGCGTCATGATATGTATGCCTAGACCGTGTTGTGGCAATGTGCCCTTATTCGGCAAATTACCACACCGACACACCACCGCCAGAACAATAGCAGCCAGCGTTTTATTTCGCATTTGTTTCTGCCTGGGAAAGTCGGCGTCGTGCCAACAACTTAAGAGTGGGGTGACGCCTCGCTCTCTGTAAACTTCGGCGACAACTTTCTGTTTACGGCCGTTTTATTGTTCGCCTCGTAACTGCGTCTTTATCGTAGGTAACCGCGACTTGGCTTGCTACAGCAACATGGCTGCCTTTGTTGTTCCGGTGTCAGATTGCTAATGAGCACACATAGAAAATGAACCGGGCGTACCATATTCCATCTTGAAATATGGACCTCCACAATAGAGTTTGGACCCCCACTGTAATTGTGTACTGTTGATTATGTAATGAAGTTTATACAGTGTAACTTGAACGTCATCTAATAATAATCCAGCTAGCATTACCCATAAGTACGTACATGTATGTGTTATTTTTGTGAATGTATGCTAAGCATATTAGACGATTTGTACATTTCAGGGGTTTGTGTATGCGCGTTCTCTCGGAAAAAAATTATACTTGTTATTTTACGAAATCCCCTGTAGATTAAGGGTTCATACCAGCTCACGGTTCGTTCTGGACGTTAGACGGACATTAATTGGCAAATAATTGCAGAATTGCGCCGAGTATTTGCTGCAATTGTTCCGAGCTACGTAAACCGTCCCCCGATCAGTTTGGAACGTTGAACGTAACTTGAAACACCCGTCGAAAACACGTTCGCCCGTTCGAAAAACTGCTCAATTTTACGTGATGTAACATTATGTATGTTACTTCGAGAACTGTCTTCTGCGTATGTGTTTCCTAGAAATAATAATTGAATTATTCTGTACAATTATACGTAACCGAGGTCCACTTTCCACGAGGTTCATATGACATGACACAGGCGTTTTAGGAAGGACATATTTCTGGTGCGGTTTTCCGATGCTGAATGCCCGAGCATCGGCGACAGGTGGCGCTGTACCTCCGAACATGGCTTCCGGGGCTTTTCGACCGTGTTATTTAATCCGGATTCAACCAGCGACTAATGTGTTGAGCTTATAAAAACGACAGGCAAACCATGGCAGTAGATACTGTTTAACGATTCGGCGCCCATTACCAGCGGAATGCCTGCACCTCGTCGGCATGTAATTAAACTCGAGACCACAAATTGCTGCGTATTTTATGCCCCACATGCGGCTAAGTAGTAGCACATGTGGGCTTGCGGGTAGATGTCTATCATTTCATTACGTTTTCCCGGTCGGTGTGGACCTAGTAAAGTCGTTGGTTGGTAGGTGATGTAATACTGACAATATCACGCTTAACAACTGGTAAATGGGTAAATACAGCACGTAATGTAGTTACAAATATCTTATGAGAACAAAGTCCACATAACATCGTTTTAATCGTATGGTTAATTATCAAATTTTGACTGTAATATTACAGTTAAAATATAACATTCAGTATTCAATATTTCTTTCGTTCGACACGAAATTACTTGATGTTTCACAATGTTATCCTTGACGAATTCAAAGGTCATTTGTTGATATTATGCGTCAAGTAACGCGAGAACACAGCTACACCTGGAACGAGATATCCGCCAATCGCGCGAGATAACATCTAACGTGTCCTAATGCACCTTGTGTCGCTGTTTCAATCCCCTACGAATAGGCCCTACACATTAACAGAGTTAGATCCAGGGTTTCAAGAATATATTAAATTAGTATGATATTTTGTTAAATCAAGAATTTTTGATGCCAACGAAAAGATGCCGGTCTGTTACATCGCTATCGGGAGGTCACGTGACCATATTACAACCCACTTTACTGATAATTATGGTATGTTGTCCAGTTCTATACGTATATCACAAGATCTGCAATGAGTTGGTTGTATTTTAAATGCAACGGCTCGTTTTGGTTTCAAAGTAACAAAACGTGTGGCATACTGTTGATCGTGATCGATAAATTGATTGCACTTTTTTCAGCAGGTACACATTTGCGCAACTTTAATATAATAACAGTTTATAATGCAGGTCAGTGTCACCAAATATCTCGGGTATCACCTCGGCCCGTGTCCGCGCGATACGCCAGCGTCATAACGGGCCAGCAATTTGACAATCTATCGACACTGCGCGATATGCAATTACACTTTGTTTGCGCCATACGTGGTTAGCTGTAGTACAAACAAACGTCATATAAATAGGAGGTTAAGTACGGACGAGGTGGATCACTTTGATTCGCCGCTTTCGTCATTCCGATCTGTCAGCGCATTCACCGTGCGCGTGTTGGCAAGTTCGCCGTGCCTTGTCCGACCATTACATTGTCGGTATATTTTAGCCGCCTGCTGTGCATCAATCATAATTTCTCGCCACGAGACTCGTATACATATGATCCACAAAGCGTGCTTTTTATGATACGTTGTCATCATCGCCGTGAGAGATGGCGAGAGTTTTTGCGCCGGTCGTTCAGTGCTAGTCGTAAGTTTTGGGGCCTATAATTATAAAACGGAATCACGTGCGCTACGCGTTGTGCGACTCTGTGTGCGCGCGCGCGTGAGAGAGAACGAGGTACGTGCGTATATGTATATGTATATATAATATATATATATATATATACACACACATTGTATATATATATATATAATTATATATATGCGGAGCCGTAACACCTGTACAGTTACGTATAGTCGTATAGGCCTACCTATATTTAGTGCCACTGCACGTGTAATCTTATGCAGCAGTAAACAAAGTCGTAATAAAGACCTCTTGATCTGCGTTGGTCGCCAAGTCGCTCTTGCAGAGCCAATCGTGCAAACGTAAACATGCGACTTTGGCCTGCCTGGCCTGTGCACTTAGCAGATAGTTGCTACGTTTGCACGGCACTTTAATGCAGTCCTCGGGCTACTGCTGGGGAGATGGATGGAGGGGACATTCTAGAAGGCGGGGATGAGAGCAAAAGGCGGACAAAGTGCGGTTTTTTTTAAGTTTAGTTATTTATTTAGTGAAATTTTGTATATGTATGAAACTTGTATGTTTTTATTATATATACATTTGAACAATGATTCGAACTACTTGACTCATCCGATTCTTGTATTATATACAAAATCCGCTCTTCGCTCATGCGGAAATGACGTCCTGGAAAATACGCACAAGTATTACACAATTCGTAGGATCTGCAACTAATTTACAAAACGAAACATTTCCTCGTTGTAAGCGCAGGTTGAGGTGTTACGTCCCCGAAATATGAACGAAATCGCGCAGTGTGTCCGCCTTTTAGGGGCCCCCGACAAGTGTTAATGCACACAAACACATTCCGCATTATACAACCACGGACACAGCTGTTGCGTAATGCTTCCGTTGCACGATCCTCGTCCCCCGTCCCTTCCTGGTAGAATACACAGGGGGTTACGTGGCGCGTGCTCCAGTGGCCCGGCGTACATACAAGATGATAGTGCGACTGGGGCTGAGTTGGTTGTCTTGAATATGGGAACATCGCGACCAAATAGCCTTACGGTTAAACCACCGGCGTGCGTTGTATTGGCAATATAGTAGTTGTAATTAGAACGTTTTGTTTACGCTTCGCATAAGAAAATTTCAAACTGTGAACACTGTTTCGGGCTTGTAAACGAAATGTAGTGGACCTTCAACATAGTTATTCTAGTATTACAAATACTACATAAATATATGTTAATAAATGAGGAACGAACATTTTTCTTTTAACCGACTGAACATTAAAACTCGGCGCCACGTGGTGATTATGCGTGCGCGGTAACATGCTGAGGAAATGTTACAATTAAACGTGATGTACTGCCTAATTAAACAAATTGGGAGACTCCTGTAGAAGGGCATTCTCGTTGTATAAGCAAATCGTATATGCACAAACACGATATTGACGTACAATGTATCACGGTTGTTTAAAATTGTGTTATCGTTAGGCGATACTTATGAACCGGTAATATTAAAACCGGATATCGTATCAAGGATACCAAAACAATTACGGAAGAGTTTCACGTGTCTGGTCTACAGAGCTGCCAGTGGAGCTATGACTGAGGCAACTTACCGTGACGCATGCAATACTGAACACATAAAGACGCATGTGGGGTTGTGGATAATTGAGTTCAATACCTGTATGCCACTCACGGCCATGTCTTTGTATAGACACGATTGAGCGAACGTCATTATATATAGCGATATAGTTGAGTGTATGTTGACGTTCTGCTCTTGGTTGCATGTTCAACCTTTGCTTTGCGAATATTAAACAAGCACACTATGTTCATAAAGAAGGCGAATACGGATTGAAGCAGCAAGCCATTCGGCTGAACACAAACAAAGTCGTGTACCGTTTCACGATCGTCTTTATAAAATACAAGCCAATTGATATTAATAGTGTAGTAAGTTTCTACGAGGGTTCGTTTAGCCACATCCGACCCGTAATATCATATTCATAGTATCGACATTTGTAAATATACATAAAGTATGTACATGGTAATTGGGTAATCATAATGTAATTTGGCGTGCAAGCGGCATGTTTGAAGTCATACATGGCATTTTAATGGGTTCTATTTTTACGATAATCGGTGAAGGTGCTTCGTGGTGGGTGAAGCTCTCCAACTAGAGAAGAGACGGTCGAAAGAAGTTTCAAGGTTGTAAGAATAACGAGTTATTGGTGGATGGAGACGAAACCTCATCGTCCAGCCTACTACATTCAGCATCACACACAAGCAGCACGGGAATGATAAAATGATAAATGTCTTACCTCTGGCCGCCAAAGGCATGGCGTTGACTTCCCCGATTTGTTCGACGACGACTTTCGCCACTTCTTCGGTAGAATCTTCTGTGCGGCAGTCGACGACGACGACGCCTTGGCCTTTTGCATAGCTGGAGACAGAGAAGAAGCGGGCAACGAGGTGTATAAAGCGCTACGGAAGCCGTAGTCGTCATCGTCGCTGTCAGAGTTGTCAAGCTGGTCAAGGTGGTTCGGTATGGAGCTACTCCGTCCTGTAAGGATCCCGTCCTCAGACTTTGTCTTCCGCCGCTTCAGCGGCTTGAATATTAGACCTAGGTTCTCCGAGATCGTGTGTAAGCGAGTCGGGCTCGTCACTGAGGGTTTGCTATGGTGTTTCCGGTGCGGGGTGGAGGGGAGGTCGAGTGTCGTTGGGACGGGGGGTGATGGTGAGGTCGGGACGTGGCCATTGCACTGATCCGGGGAGGAGCCGTTCTGCGAGGGGTACAGACGCCGGGCGCAGGCGAGACGGGGTTCCGAATGCGACTGGTGCACGACAACACGTCGCGCATGGAACACCTGGTCGCTCTGTGACCCGTCGTGGAGAAGTTTACGGGCGCAATCCCCGAACCCGTTCGTGACGGGCGACGCCGGGTGCGTCTGTGGCGGCTGTTGCCACGAGCCTGACGGGGTGCCGTGACCGGCGCCGGCACCACAGTAACTCCGGCAGTCGTTGAGCCGGCGACACCGGGCCGTGGCTACGCCGTCGACCGGGCAACCCCTGTGGACGTTGTTGTTGTACTTATCTAGCGAGTGCGACGGCTTGAGCGTGTTGAACGTCTCGTCGCTCCAGATGACGTCGCGTCGCCCGGCGTCGGACAGGAACGACATGCTACCGAGGTGGACGGCACACGTAGGCGCGGAGTCGGGTCCGCCGCGGGTCACTATCTTCATGTTACACTCCGACCCAAACGACGGGGCGCTACAGACGACGGCGCGGCGACAACGGCATCCAAGTCGTACGCACGCAAACTACTCCTATAATACACACTCAACAATCGCTACACACGGCCGAGACGGATGTCAACAACGCGGATATCCATGTTTCGCGGACCCACTCGAGAAGTGCTCGCTCACTCAGCGGGCACACAAACACACACTGACCAAGAGAGTCGTCGTACGCCCGTACCGCCCGCAAGCGGCCGACCTGCATTGATTCACAAACACTCGCCCCAAGCCGTGGTTACTGGTGCGTAGCGAGGCGTGACGGAGAACCTAGTCGGAGGTGGGCTGCTCGGCCGTTAGTGCGCCTCGCAGCTACTCTGTGAAACAATCGCCGGCTTTGTCCGTGCGTTCTACCATTACAATGCGTCGCAATACCTCTTTGCCGGGGGGGGGGGCGTGGCCCGGCAGCCATGGGGGCGGGCCCTGCAACGGCTGGAACGCATCCGATTGAGCGAGTAGGTCGATGACGTCACTCCGCAGAGTTGCGACGCGCGTTGACGCTGCGCTTGTGTGAGAGTGTGTAGAATGGAGAGTTTTGTGAGAGTGTGTAGGATAGAGAGTTTTCGCCAGTCTTGTATTGGAACTAAGTTCGCACCGTTCATGTCACATTGACTGCAGTGGTCCTGAACGCGAACACGGATAGAAAGGACGACCGCTAGGCCATTAATAAAAGGGCACGTTTATCAACGTTGCTTAACATAGATCACACCAATATCTAAACTAGAATCTAATGTGGTCGAGTCAAGACGTTATCAGCACGTCGGCCCACAAATGCCGGTGTTTCTTATCGTTCCGGAACCCACAGTTCGTATTAACGGTAACGAATCGTAGCGACGCCACTGACCCCGACTGAATAACGAGGCATTTTGTGAAACGTACAATCGCCGATCATACGGCAATAATAGAACATGAAAAGAAACTATATCGCACGTTATCAGTATAATTATGATACGTATATTGACTGTATCACTCCCCTCGGGCAATAGACCACCGGATCAAGTGTTGCATCTCGTTATCACTTTTTATTAACAACCAAATTTGTTTGCAAGTAAATTGCCTGCGTCTGCCTGAGACCTGGTATCACTGCTGTATAGAGCAATCATCTAGTCACGCGTTTCTTTTTATAACCAGTTTCCTAGGGGAGGCTCATTGAAACGCCACCATGTCAGTTAAATAATTACATAATCATTCTCCGCTTACGATGATACGCCCCGTGATATGGTGAGCACACAAAACGGAATGTCTATAAAGGTAATTATCTAGTCCGCGGTTCTTTTTACGGCGCTGCTCGCGGTGTGATACACTCACGACGGAGAGGCTTAACGCGAAGCGTTTGTTTACTTAACAGTGCTTTCAGCATGAATCAACACAATTACGCAAACGACTACGCGAGCGTGCGAAAACACGCAAGGACGTCCGCCGGAACAAGTAAACGCAAACATTTTCCCAGCCGCCTGAACTAGTCTATGCTGTCGGAAGATGCGGCAACGAGCGCGCTAGGGACGAACTACTGGTGGCAGCGACACACAAGTGGACATTGTTGTAAAACGCACACGCATACACGCACCCACCCACACACACGCACACACACACACACACACACACACACACACACACACACACACACACACACACACACACACACACACACACACACATTCGGTTTCTCTAGTCGGCCTGACAATATCCACTGTGCTGACGGTTCCCGACATCTCTAGAGTTCCAAGGGTACCTGGCAAATCTGCGCAGTTAATCAGAAATGACACCCCAGACTAGCTCAATGTCTACAGCAATGCGAGTTCATTATGCAAACGTATTGCGTTACGGTCGCCGTAACATGCCCCTATTACTCAGAGAATGCAGCTGTCTGTTACGACAACCGTCCAACAAGTCTGTGACCTTAGTTTTCTGTCGTGCGATTGCAGAATGTAGATTCGGTTTACATAATGTTTTTCCGGGCACACTCCAAGGTGCCCTGGTTACCCCGTCTAGCCCACATAAAAACGACCCGTCTACTCTATGGCATACCTGAGAACAATATATGGACTGTTTGTTTACGAACCACTGAACCGCCCTGCGAGTTTCTGTCAAACTTTTGATGTACATTGTTTTTGAGTTGTTGCATCTGCTGCGTGTATTTTCAACCATTTAGTAGAAACCCGACACGTTTTTGACGTGGACCGTTCTGTATTTTTGCACACCTGGAAGAACGGTACAGACTGTCGTCTCTGATTCAGAGACTGGTGTAAGAGTTACAGCTGTTTGTTTGACATGCAAACGGGCGAGGTGTGTGTATTTAGACGAGTTGACACAGAACGAATTACAGCCCCATGATTTGTCTACTGACACCTACTAAAGGAGGTTGATATGGTTCCAGATAGCATAAGAACGTGTTGTGTGATCCCAAATTGCCCACCGATCTGAATTATCTCACATAGATATTACTCACTATCACGTGTCGAGAGCATACACTAGGCGACACTGCTACCTGTAATTAAAGGTGCAGATGACCAAAATAATAATCCAGTCACCACAATGCTCGACCTTCCCAATGCTACGACTTGGTCGCCAAGTTGGACTCCGCCTCTACACCAAATGGTTAGACAGGTGTGGAAATATGTAGACGGCATTTATTAAAACATTCGCGAGGTGGAGAATCGTTGTCCGGGAGGGGAGTGCTGTTGAACATTGTTTGCGAGGATGTTTATTTGTTGCGGCAAAACAGAGGAGTGGATGGGTGTTGTTGAAGATTTTCACGGAACATTTACAAAAAGCCCCTAAGTCCCCTTCCCTGGTTCCGACGCCTATGCGTATGAACATGGCAATTGAAAGAAACACACAAGGCAGATAATAGAGAGTAAGACTGTTTGTTGTTATTTACCAGAAACTTAAGTTGCCTAAAGTAATCTGATAAATCGGGAAAATAGCGCTGACCACTCGTGTTATAATCATGAACAAAGTAGCGCATTGGTTAACGTGTATGTTTATTTATGGGGAGTATGTACGGTACGATGAGCAAAACCGCGGATTTTATCCCTGCAGCTGCGTTTTCAGATTCCTGTTTTGCCGCCGCGCGAGATGAGGTCTTCACCAGCAGTTCACACAACGTGTGAAACCAGGCCAGCAATCCCGCCACTGATGCAACACAAATACGACATCCAGGGGTAGAACGTTATTTCGCTTCATTCGCCAGATGGCAGCACAGGACGAAACATTCCCAAAAACCAGAACTTCGCGTGATGCCTTTGTAGCGAAAAATCCTGCCGCTGAAAAATACTGCCGCACCGTATGCATTACATATACATGAATGAATGTAGTGCATGTGTATTGCATACTTGGGTAATGTATAAGTAACTATGCCTACCGTATCTTTGTTTTATTACTAGCATGCACCCATCTATGTAAAGAACTATACACATTTCAGTTAGTGTGCATAGTGTACGTTTTATCTTGTGTGACTGTCACACGGGTAACATAATTTTACTCTTATTGTCATGGGAATGTGCAAAATATGACGACATAATTATATATATATATATATATATATATACAAAATTGTGTGGTGCACAATGCACATACAACATTCATCAGTGTATACACAGACATAGTAACTTCAGCTTACTGTAACCTGTATGTGGGCATTTCGAACGGACTAAGGGGGCCACGATCAAGTGCACCCATTCAAAAACGTCTGCGGCCACGCAAAATTCAAAAATGCTGGGGGCATGTGCCTCCCAGCCCCCTGGATCCGCCTGTACTTTGTATATCCGTGTTACAGACTTTCTTGCATAGGCGTCGGAACCGGGAACCCAAATCGAGGTTCCTGGAGAGCCTCAACATGGTTTTGGCAATCCCCAAGAAGGGTGCCAATTTAGGTTTTTTGAGAGCCTGAATTAAGGTTGATGTTTGGCGAGCCTCGGGGGGGGGTGCAAATCGAGATCTTTTGGAGAACCTTAGGTTGGTGTTGGTGAATCTCAGGGGGTGGTGCAAATCGAGGTTTCCGAAGAGCGGGAAGGTTTTTTGGCGATTCGCATAAACCTCGGAATTACGCAGGGCTGGCAATTATTAGCAGGAAGTTCGCTGAATCAGTTGCACTTCGCACGACGCAGGGTATAAGGACAAGTAATTAACTTCAAGGTTGCGGGTATTGTCGGGTGTCTCTACAGTCAGCGCCAATTAAAGACAGTTGTGTCTGTATGGTATTTGAAAGTTGCGTTTACAATTTGAACATTTTGAACGATGGACATAGAATTTGAAATTTGAAAAATAGACATAACCATTTGAAATTTGAAAAATGGACAAATCATTTGAAAAATGGATATAACATTTGAAATTTGACAAATGGATATAGCATTTGAAATTTGAAAAATGGACATAGCAGGCCTACTTTCAAAGAGTGTCGGTGGTCGAAAAGAAGGGCGGGAAAGAAAAGGAAACACCAACGTAACTATTTGCGAAACAGAGCAATGACCTTAGCGCAGTCCTCCCCCCAAGCGCACGCAAGGAGTGTGCGAACTCTCGCCAGCGTAGATAAAAGCACGTCAGATTTTAACATGGCGCCTTAACGGCAGACGGCGATTAATCACCGGGTTTTGGTCAAATGACACGATCTTGTTAACGGCTCTTTGAGCTGCAATTTTCCGGCAGCCGGTTGCTGACCAAGCATAGCGGCACACTAACGGTGGTATCCGTACAAATCTGCGTAGGTACGTAGCACGTTCGCGAAGGTGTCAACTCAAGGTTCAACGCAGTACTGAATGGTAAGTTGTTATATAGCGCGGTATCCAGTCCTTAGGTTGCCCAAAACTATTTACACTTCATCCTTTGACAGACCGGTTTATTCATACTCCTCTCTGGAAGCATTCAACAAATTAACTATTGCGCGAAAGCTATTCGTTTACAAACATCACCAATGTCTGTAGCCAGGTATTCGTTTATACAGCTGAGTGGAGTGAACGAAATTGATTGTCCAAGGTTAAAAATGAGAGCGAGAAGATTCGAACCCGGATTCTCTCGATTGTGAATTCGGTGTTGTAAACCCTGCATTATACCGCTCCCAATGTATGCATTTGTTTATCGACAACGTCGAGTCGTATAAAAAGGAAATAACGTCGCTTTCTCAACATAGCACTTTTCTGAGACGATCATGCACAAGACGCTGCGGAAAATAGCTAGTGGTCGAACGAAGTAACCTTTGAGTAAAACTCTTGATCGGAACAGCCCCAGAAGGGTGCATGGTTGTATGCGTCTGTGCACGCGTGCATGTGCCATGAAAGCGTACGTGCAAATATAGATATGATCGTCGTTCGCTTTACTGTTCCTGCGTGTCTTTACTTCCTTTGTGGTTTCTCCATATTAAACAACAGAGGGCAATAGTTTAACTGACACGACACTTCCTCCGGGTGCTGTAAAAGATACTCGTGTTAAGGTCGTACAGAAGGAACTGTTCAGTATAAACGATATTTTCTTGTTTATTTTTCCTTTCTCCTTCTTTTACCTTGTCACAGTTCAAAATAAATAAATAACTTCGAATTGCAGACAGTTTAAAAATTACCTTATCAATTCAATTTGATAGCACATGATTGGCCCATGAATCTGACCCACTCACGACGTGCGTACGACAGAAGCCCCACGACTTTCACCCAGACATGACGTGTCTAAGGTACATGATATATGACCCTCATCCAGACATAACGTGTATTCGGTACAGGACACACGACTCTCATCCATACATGACAAAAATAGTTTATAGGGAGGTCCACAAAACGTGTATTGGATCATGGCCTCATTGTGTTTGGGAGGGATAGATGCATGTGGTGAAAACCCTGCTGTCCCTCTACGTGGTGACCTGACAAATGGCACACTTCTATGAGTGACTAAGCCATGTGATGGACATACCCGAAGGTAACCAACTTTTTAAACATGTCTAGCACTAATTCACTTATCCAAAAGACGATCAGGATCAGTGCTTTGGTACTGAGTTGAATTATCAAAGATGCTAACGATGAGGAATGTGATGGCATATCTAGGCAGAGAACATTTCCTCATAAGTTGATGGTGCTTTTTCTATAATATCGAAATAGCATTTCGTATGAATCTAGTGTTGATGCGTGCGTGCATGCGTATGTGTGTGTGTGTGTGTGTGTGTGTGTGTGTGTGTGTGCGTGCGTGCGTGCGTGCGTGCGTGCGTGCGTGCGTGCGTGCGTGCGTGCGTGCGTGCGTGCGTGCGTGCGTGCGTGTGTGTGTGTGTGTGTGTGTGTGTGTGTGTGTGTGTGTGCTTACGTGTAAAAGTTTGCACGATAGTGCCGTAATATAGACGTGCAGGTAATTTTAGGCCTACAGCCTGCGGCTCTAGAGGCTTTTTTAACGACTCTGCTGTCTCAACTGATACGAACGAAATGGGTAGAATAGTCCATATATATATATACTGGATTGGTGATTTCTAGATGTTGGTTCTGCCAAAGTGTATAAACAAAGTCACCTGCTTTGGGTACGGGTGACTATATAAGTACTGCTCCGTGTGTAGCATTAAAACAAACGTAGTGTCTACTTTAGCGTATATGCCCGTTGCGCTCCCACGGATAACACTTTTTATTAGTTTCTGTGCGTATATCACATGCTAATTTACGTATAAACAACATTTGCTATTTACATGCCGTAAAACAAATTCCAGAATCGTTATGCAAATTCATACAGCAAACAACGATAACCCAAAGAGTTGACAATAGAGATGCTGGTTGCACAGATGTTCTGTCTTGCTGACATTTTCCTTGATGGTAGACCCTTTAGGATGATTTATTGTTGAACGTTGGTGTTTCGCATCTCGCACATCTAGTATTTACACATACTGATTTATGGCGTAATTATGCACCATTGGCTTAGGATGACGCAATGTTGAACCATCCAGCTACAGCAGCCAGCTCTCGATTCACCGTGTATACAGAAGCCTACAAACATGGCACCTTTTTACGTGTTGTCTCTTTCCACCTCCTGCATTAGGCAGACCTTGACCTCAATATGCAATGACTGTTGAGAGCGTTATCGCCCTTAACCCGTGGATAATTAGCCGTAACGTCTTAAGCACCAGGGGCCGGTTTCATGAAGCGTACGTGTTTGCGTAAACTCCTACGTTCGCTCATATTAAAAAATCACGTCATTTACCAAGACAACCATCTTAGCGTTAATAATGTTCTTAGCCGCTTCATGAAACCGGCCTCAGGTCTAGAGGTAAAATATTCTGTCCAAAGAGCGCCGATCAGTTGGGAACGTTTTACGTAGCTTGCGTTAACGTGAAAAACAACGTATCAAATTTACGCCATAAACGTCATTTGCGAATACTCCGGGAAACTGTGTCGCTGTGTATGTAGCGTCTTTCGGAGGATGGACATTTTCACGAGTACATTTAACGATAATCGAGCCAGAGTATGTACTTGCGTGCGTGCGTGTGCGTGTATAGTACGTGTGTATAGTATGTAAGTATGTATGTATGTGCGTGTGTATGTGTGGGTGTGTTTGTGTATGTGTGTGTGTGCCCGCGCGTGTGTGGGGGGGGCATGTTAACTTTTTTGCATCGGACGCCAAACGTTCAGATAATAATCTTCGACCCTTTGGAAGAAACACAACGTTTTTTTCTTCAAAATATGTCGTTGGTTCAGGGTTCTTACCAATTTTAGGGTTCGCACCGTACGTTAGACGGACGTAAATTGATTGTTAATAACGTATACGTGTATATCCTGCGAATGTCCTAAGACCGTCTGTCAGTTGGGGAAGTTTTATGTAACTGTATTGTACAACTGTTTCAAATTTACGCCATAACAAAAGTAATCCGGGAAACTGCCTTCTGTGTCTGTGGATATGTAAGGGCAATCAGAAGATGGGCACTTTTGCAAGTTATAGCAACATACGACCTTTTAAGAGATACTGTGCAACCTGACAACAGTGTCACGTGTTCACATCTTACTTGAAGAGGAACAAATACCACGAACCCTAACTGCAAGTTTTCAGTCAATATACAATGACATTTCGGCAATCATTCCGTTGCTATCTACAAGTTGTACACCAGTTGTCTTGTCGAGTTGTTGGTCCTCTGTTCCGTTTCCCGGAATCGTCATCTCAAGCAAGGGATAGTTATTATTAGCAGGAAGTTCGCTGAATAAGTTGTTCTTCGGCTCATTTCTGGTACTGATGCTGTCACGCCCAAATTCCAAGAACTTGCGGTTATATCACCGCCTATCTTCATTACAGCTGTGTTTACTTTTAGACAGTTTTCTGTGCATTTCTAGGGGGCAACATTCACATTTCGTGATTCGGGTATATTAAATGGAATTTAACTATATCTTCGACATAATATATTATGTATTCTGGTATAATAAACAAACAAGGTCGGTTTAATTTGCTATATTTTGGACGTGGATGTGTATGCCTAAACAATATATTCTAGCCGTTTCACATGACAAACCTCTCATTTAGTATTAGTACTCTCATTTGTTTTCATTTTGGCTGAACAACTCCCCAATAATGAGATTGATTAGACATTTTTATCGGTCTAATTGACCTACCAATCACGTGATCTGTTGCCTAGCAAAACCGCAGTCAAGCTAACAAAATTGGATGCTGAATACGTGGTGCGTTTGTGCATTCCGACGTATATTTTGTTTTTAAGGTGACAATTGTGTGTGGTTATGCTTGATCTATGAGGTATCATGCCGCAATAGCAGTGTAATTCACATGTATAACCGTTATCAACATTATTGGCAAAGGCAAAGCTTGACGGAGGTCACGCGCATTTTTTTATTGTGACGTAGGCAAACTGTGACGTACTGGATATATCAATTGATCAAAGATTTGCGTTTGGCCTCCGTCAAGCTCTGCCTTTGCCACCAATGTTGATAACGCTTGTGTACGTGAAATACATTACAACTGCTGCGTGACATCTCATAAATCAAACATTCTCGCACACCGTTGTCACTTTAAAAACTTTGCCTGATGTTTTTGTCATAAAGAAACACTTTTGGGACCAGAGTTTCAACCAAATATACGACGGAATGTCCGAACCGACAACGTGTTTGGCATATTTTGTATCGCTAGACTGAGGTTTTGCTAGGCAGTCGGTCACGTGATGGATAGGTCAATTGATTGACCCGTCGCTTTCTGCCTACGTCAACATTGTGCACGTGTCCTCCGTCAAGCTTTGCCAACAATGTTGGAGATGGTAATATACACTGTATGTGCTTTACATTACTAGGACGGGATAACATCTGCTTGGTCAAGCACTCCTGCATACAGTTTATTGTACAGTCTTTAAAAAACGTTTGGGACCAACAGAAGATAAGACGGAATGTTCGTATATGCTCCACATACTTTTTTGATGGTTTGACGGACATACAGCTCGTGCTAGACAACACGTCACGTGGTGGATACGTCAATTACGATGTAGATGTTCAGTGCTTGGCATTTCCCCGATTGTTTCGTGATATCAGCACAGTGTGAACACACGTGATATCTTAATGTTACCACATTATGCCCTGCCATACAGCAATGTGGTATCAGCCACACGTTTCCTTATGTAAACATCTATATGTAAACAACAGATATGTGTCCAATCCATGTGTAAACAACTTATGAATATGTAAACAAGTCATATTTAGTTACTATATTAATATTATTAATATTCATTGTTGTTTTGAGATTATCAGTATGGTACGATCTTGTTTTGTAAATTATTAGAACACTACCAAACAACTGCTTAGGGCGGAACTAAACAGACAGTACAATTTTAAGAAACCATTTCAAAAACGTTCGCTCCTAATTATCCCAATTTCAGAAACACATTAATTAAGTAAGATAACTAAGTAAGGTTGGATGAAATGGCACGCGAGGTTATACACAACGTCGCCATGCATATTAAAAGCATTCCAACATACATGCATGTGTTCGCTGAAAGAGCACAATAAAGTGGCAACAACACCAAAAAACAAACCGATCAATTAGGACGAGAACATTACTTGTAAGGATGATATCGCTTGAAGATTAACGCCGGAATGCAACGGTTTTTCGACGAAAACCGGATCCACCCGTTCGCGGTGACGTCTGGAATGCAGGGATTACTCGTCCGCAAAGACCAAGCTTCGCGAAAGAGCCTCTCCCATCCGATAACCTTACTCGAAATGCCACGTACTGATCTAAGTCCAAAAGCCGTCAGTTGTACTCGTAACGATGTGCAGAATGTGGGGCATAATAATTATTGTGGAGGTTGGTGTAGCCAAAGTTACCACATGCTCGTCGGTTGATGATAAACTAAATCCAGGTACGCATGCTGGGGTGCGAAAGGTACGTTCGCGCCCCGCTGAGGTAAATGTGTTCCCTTGAGGAAAAATAATTCTGCTGCACAAGACGATGGTGAATGAGCTCGTTCCGTGCAACCCCTCCACGTATAAATGCATGCAAAGATATGATATAAATCTTATTCAAAGTACCTAACCACAGACGTTACCCCTGTTGCACATAAGACCAACCATTTTGTACGTGAAAGGGTTGCAGGAAGCTCCCTTCTTTCAAAACGGTGTGCTGTTTTGCGTGTTTGGTGAGCGTCAAAGGAGTGTAGGTGGAGGTATGAAAGGGTGCAGCTGGGCGTATAAAGGGGTGCATTTAGAGGGCTTTGGTGAGCCTCAGGGTGGTAGTCTTTGATGTCCCAAAGAAGGTACAGTTGTACGTGTAAAACACATATCACAACAATGAACAACGCAGCGACCCTGGTATTCTATATATACTACGATGGACATGAGTTCACGTGATCAAACTTGCATTCTTGTCTGGATTGACCGACCATCACGTCACTAATGATAGTAAAATGTTCGGTTTTATATCGCATTCGTCTGACAATAGTTTCTGTATATCATTATACTAAGACTGGTGCAGCACACTGACCGACTAGTCACCACACACTGCAGCATTGTTGAATGAACGCACGACTGTACATACCATCGCAAATCTAGCATCTTAATCATATTTTTATGAAACGTTGCGTACCGATTGACAATAACGTAGCCATGATATCAATAACTGTCAGCTGTCTTGGATAGGCACGCACTGATCAAGGCAGCTCGACAGGGCACAACAACGACGCGGGCAACAAACCCATGGCAGCAGTGTCAGATTACGGGCAGGACAGATGGCGTATAGTAGCCCAGGGGCCCCAACAATATAATAATTTTATGGGGGCCTCCACAGGACGCTTTCTGTGTAATTTCTTTTGAGTTGAAACGTTCTTAAACGTAGCCCGATTGCTTTAGTAAGATTCAAATTGGTTTCAAAACATAAGGTAGGAAGGAATGAGAACTAATTTGATACGATCACCGGCCAGTCACGGCCCAGGGGCCCCCAACGTCCTAAATCCAGCGATGTAGTGCAGTGCGCCCCCTTTATAGCATCCTTCATCCGCCCGTCCGTCCGTCCACCCATATATCCATCTTGTCACCTCTTCCATCCAACAATCCGTCCATCCATTCCTACTTCCATCCATCCATCCATCTACCCATCCATCCTGCCACCTAACCAACCAACCAATCTTCCACCTTCCATCCAACCAACCATCCTACCAATATAGGCCGCTCTTTCCCCTCCTCGTTAAAGGGACGTTGTCTGTTCCCAGTTTTCTTATGTAAATTAATATAATGTTATTCAGAGTATAGTAAGTATGACTAACATACACTGCCCGCAGAACTGCGCTTAATAAGCCCGAAAGAGTGTTCGCAGTTTTAGTTTTTTCTTCCACAAAATGTAAACAAAACGTTCACTTAATAAACAACACCATTGGCGATATACCGGACGCCAGTTGGTTTAACTGAACATTTTTATATTCCGCGAGGCCGTGATGTTCCTACATGACAACCAATTCAGCGAGACCGCGATGTTCCCACCTTTAAGACAACCAACTCAGCGAGACCGCGATGTTCCCACATTTAAGACAACCAATTCAGCGAGGCCGCGATGTTCCCACATTTAAGACAACCAATTCAGCGAGGCCGCGATGTTCCCACATTTAAGACAACCAAATCAGCGAGACCGCGATGTTCCCACATTTAAGACAACCAAATCAGCGAGACCGCGATGTTCCCACATTTAAGACAACCAATTTAACGAGACCGCGATGTTCCCACATTTAAGACAACCAATTCAGCGAGGCCGCGATGTTCCCACATTTAAGACAACCAATTCAGCGAGGCCGCGATGTTCCCACATTTAAGACAACCAAATCAGCGAGGCCGCGATGTTCCCACATTTAAGACAACCAATTCAGCGAGACCGCGATGTTCCCACATTTAAGACAACCAATTCAGCGAGGCCGCGATGTTCCCACATTTAAGACAACCAATTCAGCGAGGCCGCGATGTTCCCACATTTAAGACAACCAATTCAGCGAGACCGCGATGTTCCCACATTTAAGACAACCAATTCAACGAGACCGCGATGTTCCCACATTTAAGACAACCAATTCAGCGAGACCGCGATGTTCCCACATTTAAGACAACCAATTCAGCGAGGCCGCGATGTTCCCACATTTAAGACAACCAATTCAGCGAGACCGCGATGTTCCCACATTTAAGACAACCAATTCAGCGAGGCCGCGATGTTCCCACATTTAAGACAACCAAATCAGCGAGGCCGCGATGTTCCCACATTTGAGACAACCAATTCAGCGAGGCCGCGATGTTCCCACATTTAAGACAATCAATTCAGCGAGGCCGCGATGTTCCCACATTTAAGACAACCAATTCAGCGAGGCCGCGATGTTCCCACATTTAAGACAACCAATTCAGCGAGGCCGCGATGTTCCCACATTTGAGACAACCAATTCAGCGAGGCCGCGATGTTCCCATATTTGAGACAACCAATTCAGCGAGGCCGCGATGTTCCCATATTTAAGACAACCAATTCAGCGAGGCCGCGATGTTCCCACATTTAAGACAACCAATTCAGCGAGGCGCGATGTTCCCACTTTTAAGACAACCAATTCAGCAATCTACTTGTTGACAATTAATAGTTTCGTGTAACGGAACAACTTTAACGGAGCGTATAATCACTTCTGTCCCGTTCCAGCTGTGTACGACAGAGGGCAGCACTTTACGGGAATGCCTCGAGTATCTAGTTCTCGCTTGTGATGCGGCGAACTATCGACAAACTTGTACATACTGCGAATCAATGCCGGATTTAGGGCAGTGCAGACGGGGCAGTTGCCCAAGGGCCCCCACAATATAATTTGATGATGCTCATTGGTGTTTCATATGGGCAAAAGTCGTATTTTGCTGTGAAGTCCCTATCGCAAAAGGTAGGAAGGAATAAAAACTAGTATGACGCGATATCAGGCTAAACACTGCCCAGTGGCCCACACAATCGTAAATCCTACCGCAGTTGACAACATTCCAATCCACCATTAGGAGTTTGCACGGTATTAATAAATATAGTACACCATGCTTCGACATCGTCTGTATTTTTCACGCGCGCACACACGCACACACGCACACACGCACACCCGCACACTTCATGAGGTACTTTGCTGTCATAGAATATAATGCATAACGTATATTGCATATGTATGAATGTCAATGCGTACACGATTGCTTATAAATGTAAATATAACATGTTCTTCATATATACACGTCTAGTAGGCCTACACACATATCTATACATAAACAGTTACGATATTATAACTATAATTAGACCCATTTTCCTTTTATCGTTCCTGTATAACATAGTGCGTCTCTGTATTTAACATGGACAACAAATGGGTTGTTACCCTTGGCCCCCAAGCGCAGGATTTAGGACTGTAGAGTGAATGACCGGGTGTCGTATCACAGTAGTTCTCACTCCTCCGTACCTTCTACAATATGGACTTCACTACAAAATACGACTTTTGCCCATTTTTAACATAAATTCGCATCATACTGAAACACTGAAAAACCTTTCGATCCAATAAAAATACCCATGAAACGTTTTGTGGAGGCCCCCATAAAATTACATTGTGGGGATCCCTGGCCCGTCTGCCCTACCCCAAACACGTCTCTGTTGCCCTCCCTTCTTTACCGTCTTCAGACATCCTAGATACGCCACTGCGCATATAGCTGGTGGTGCCGGTTGGACAGCCACTCCTTTCTA
>OZ023215.1:40989802-41007616 GCA_963995525.1 Escarpia spicata | reverse complement strand
GCTATCACTTAGGAAAGCCCAAAGTTTTAAATTGTAATTTTATTTCTGTCATCGCAAATATATTAATTCCGTCTGTAATAGCCTCCCTGGATGTACACATACATAAACAATATACATATTTTTCATGCTACTGCACTTTGAAAATATAGGATTTCGAAATTAAAATTTTCGTTCGGTGTCATCGAAAATATAGCAATGCTAGGTATAAATATTTCATTGGATGTATGAAGATATTTTTAGTAGTGCTCCCTAAGTTTGAATTGATCGATATCCATTGGCATAAACTTGGCTTTATCTCGCAGCCATGGTCATCTGATAAATCCAAATGTCTTCTCCGAGAAGCATTCATCTACGTTGCAGTTACTGCATAAAAACTGTGTGTTATTTGTTTTATTCACTGTTGTCGTTAGCCAAGTACTCATGCATATAGCTAAGTGAATTGGAGCACCGATAAGTGAACAGAATTCCCCAAACTTATGAACGGCAGCAAGAGTTGTAGAACTGTTGTCATTTCGATACTGAATTCGAGGTTCAGACAATATTCTGTTGCACCCCACAACCCTTTTTCATACGTGATTCATGTGATAATGGTATGTATTTCGAGCAGGAAGACCGACGTATGCTGTACTTTGATAGTGATACCTATATTACAATATCGGTCCCTTTCTCTAGAAGATTCACCTAGTATGCCACGACATCGTTGCTGCAAACGCCTTGTACTACGTGGATTGAGTCTGTCCATTCCGCTGGAAGAAACGGTGACTCGGTAAATACGGCCTCAACTGAACTGCAAATGACGGGCAAATCACGCTGTGTGAAACGATCGACCAAAGTACCCGAATCATGGTTTCGTGACGCGCGTTACGATGACGTCACATGCCAGCAACGTCATCAAATTATGCGATGTTTCTTTTGTCGTGTATGCCATCAAACGCTAAAACTAGGATGGTACATTTATTGATTGCAGTAAAGCTTTTGATACTATAAACAGAATTTTAATTTAAACTCTTAAATCATACTGTCAATGGTAGAGTACTAATTATAACATGCAATGTGTATTCTAAAGCCACGTATTGTTCTACAAGTAATGCCAATTGCACATATCTGACTTTTTGGCCTGCAATCAGGGGGTACGTGGGAAAATATCTCACCATTGTCATTTTTTCACCTTTCTTCAAGGGAAACACAAGGCAGCGTTTTTGGTGTTATACACCTAAAGAGTTAATGCAGGAGTCGGCAACCTGCGGTCTACAGGCCAAATGCGGCCCGCGGACTAAAACCGAAATTGTTCACAATGCGGCCCGCGGGATGACAGCAGTGGTTGCAACTTCAATGTTATGAAGAACTGCTGCATCATCCATCAAGAAAGCCTGAATGTCAAGTAAATGAAAATCAAGAAAAGAATTAGCGTCATCGTGAAGAAACGGCATGTCCACAAACTTCGTGAAGACCACGCGTGGCCCACACCACTGGCAGTTGCAATACCTTCTGGCTGAGTTGATTGTGCAGTATCAAAACCATCTCTGTTGCGAAGAACGCTAGCTGAGTCGATGTGCTATGCTGCGCCGCACACACAGACCCTATGAGCTGATATATTGGATTATAGGGTGTTCACAGAGCAGAATACTACAGAAGTACCGGAACTTGCAGACCCCAAATGGATTTGCGAGAACATCTTATCAGTTAGATTTTCCAGTTTGTCTCCGCTTCCGAGATCACGTTGTTCCTGTGGGAGACACAACTGCGAAACGCAAAGCTGTGTGTCTTTCCGATCTTAGGACTCGCAGTGAGGGGTTGCCTTATTTTCCAACCCGTTCCATGTGGAACTCGACGATGCGCCGGAAGAGTTCACCGAACTTCAATGCGGTTCTATGACACTCAAATCTACATCCACACAGTTGACGCTTGTAGAATAATACTACATGCATTTGGCGACGGAACACTCATTGACAATTTGTTTGGTGGCGCAGCAACTGCACGAAGTGCCAAACTAGTCATGATGATGCCATTTCTCTGTACCAAGAACACTGACCAGGAATAATGTGTCCTTAGTGATGTCCAAGAGTTGTTGACATTCGGACGTTGATGTTTGATGATAATACTGCATCTTATTCGTAACTGGTAACATTTTATAAAATGTTATTAAAAGTTAAATTTCAATGCATATTTATGAACAACATTGCTTATATTCAGATTCCAAACATAACATAATATACCAGCTCTCGCGGGGATTACGCTAACATTAATCAATATTCAATACTACGCGCATAGCCCGCTGACATCCAAGTCATCTGTTTGGCCCTCCATTCAAAAAGGTTGCCGGCCCCTGAGTTAATGCAAACCAACCATTTGCAACTGCGATCAACATTTTAACGTCAGTGGTTTACTCAGAATGTGGTCTGAAAGTGGAAGATTCTAATGAAATCTCCAATATCCTGGAGTCTGACATATTGTCTCTTGACGAATAGCAGCAGCAAGCGAAGTTTCCGACGCGTCATCCATTCTTTGGAAAACTTGAGTTCGTTGTCAACACGTCATGGAATACGGTTTGGTAGAATCTTGCAAAGTCGATTTGCAATAAAACATGATTTTGTAATATGTCATACTGCCCCGCGTGTTGTAGTAGCAACACGAATAAAGAGCAGTGTTTTCTGATTCTCTGTGAACAGACCAGAAGTGAAACGGCTAGCGGACGATCGACTGACGGCTGGGCTGGGCGATCTCTTACTTTCCGCCCTAACTATGAAAACAACATCATAGAGCTGCCAAACTTCTCCTCACATATACTCACACAATATTATCAAAATATTACACAGATATTCTTATAGTGATCGAAATCTACAAAAACGGAACCCGCTAGCTACTATAGCCGTAAACCATGATGTATCCGCCAGGTGGCTGCTCCGGCACGGTCTGGGCTTATTTGTGCTTTTTTATGTATGTTATTTCTAAATGTCTAAATCGCAGACTTCATGAAAATGTATTCAAATATGGTCATCAAATGTATTTCATAGTGATAGAATATATATATATATAATATATATATATATATATATATATAATATACATATATATATATAATTATATATAAAACACCATTTGAGTGTTATGTTATTCCTACAATTCTTGTTACCGGGTTTAATTATTAAGAATTTTATTTACTCATTTTAGATTTAGTAATACCAAATTTCCCATTGACACAATGGTTTAATATTGATAACAATTAAAGAGTTTATGCTTTGTGTAACATAAATGTGACTGGATGAATTGTTTCTCTAATTAAAAACCGTTACACTCTTCAACATTAAAGAAGTGTTTTAGAAGAATGCACTTAAATTTGTATCACGTTAACTGATAAATATCACAACACAATGCTACAAAATGGTAGGCACATTTGATTGCTGATCTCCCCACCTTTCAGTTATTGTCGTTCGTTATAATAGTACCGACAACGCTGGTTTAATTCAATTATAGAAATTAATTAAATGGCTAATTAACATCCCTAATCTACGTAATAACAATTATTTTAAAAATAGTTTTATTTGCTTATTATTGATTTTTTTAATTTTAGTATGCATCCCAGCAAATAATAATAATTAATACCTACCTAAGTAGTAATTATAACGTGTCTACCTTCAATCTGACAGTACACCTGTACTCACGTAGACCTACATCATTAGGCAGAATTAAAATATCGATACTAGGGGCGCCACCGTTCAGCAGTGTAATGACGTTATTCAATCGGAGAGGTTAGCGACTGACAAGTCTTATTCTTAACTTGACATGTGTATACAAAGCAAAAATTCAAACCATTAAAAGTAATTTATTTCTGCATAGACATAAATGTACAAATTATTAATGCATTACTTAGATGTACCACCAACAACCGTCTTGAAATGACCACCTTTGCAGCTGTTGCCATTATGATATATTTTATCCCGATATACAACTAAAATTGTTCTTGTAAACACCCAATATGCATTGATTTATCTTGTTTAAAATGATATGTTATAGTTAGGTATGTGACGCAACGTTTTGTCCTCTGGGCATCTCTGGAGTGGCAATTATAATGGTGTCGAATGTAAAAATGGCATACGTAACGACCGAACAC
Organism: Escarpia spicata; assembly: GCA_963995525.1. Classification (NCBI taxonomy): domain Eukaryota; kingdom Metazoa; phylum Annelida; class Polychaeta; order Sabellida; family Siboglinidae; genus Escarpia; species Escarpia spicata. The sequence continues at coordinate 41,003,505 of OZ023215.1, read as the reverse complement.
GATCCCATAGTTAAACACTGAAAGAGGTCGATCGAAGGCGTCGTCACGTTAACGGGAGGCAGGCTAACACCAAGGCTGCGCAGGTCGGAACTTCATACTATTGCGGATTGATATAGCACTCGAGCAGGGTGATGTGGCAGGGTTAGCTCCAATCGCCGCCAACATCCGGTTCAGTTCATGTTTCTCTGAAACATCGTAGTGAATTAAGTAAATACGCTGTCCTAACACATGCAAATACTTGGCATTTAGAAACTGGTATTTTACGCACACCTGAAATCGCGTTTGCATGCATGCACGTCTGCACGCTTCAGTTCACCGGCTTCACTCAGACACTCCCTCATCAACACACAAAGTCACCCATTCCCTTAGTCTCGCACTCAATACCCCGACAAACGTTAACACTTTACAGAAATGGTAGGCACATTTGATTGCTGAGGTCCTCACCTCCAAACTTTTGGTTCCTACAACGCTGGTTTAATTCAGTTGTCGAGATTACTTAAATGGATAATTAACATGCATACTCTATTATGTACATGTAACAACCACAGACACACACGCAAATACACACACACACACACACACACACACACACACACACACACACACACACACACACACACACACACACACACACACACACACACACACACACACACACACACACACACACACACACACACACACACACACACACACACACACACACACACACACACACACAGATACACACACACACACACGGATGTACGTGTGTGCGTGTACATAAGCAAGACTGACCTTTTTCTTCCGTCGCTATGGTCGCGTATTTCTGTAGCGCCTCGCCGCCATATTGTCTCGCAAGATCGCGAACAGGAATGACGTCACTTGTGTCTCTGTACTCATTATCATAAGTCGTCGTTGTCTTTAAGTGTCGATAGATTGTCGTTCCCGTTGGACCTAAGAACATGTCACGTGGCAACAGTACGTAATCAGGTGATAAGTTTTGATGTCCTTTTTAAACTTAGAAACCTTATTCCTCGGCAAAGAAATTGACCAAAATTACAAATCTCGTTTCAACGATAGTAGTTCAGAACTTTTATAACCAAAATAGGGTCATGTTGCAACAGAAGCAATGTTTGCAGTTTCTAAAGCAGGCATATATCCTAGACAACATATAAAAGTACACAGCTCTAAAAATTGGAGAACATTGTCAAAATTACGCAAATGTTGGAGCCCCCTCAATAGCTTTTTCTTATGCGATTTCGAAACGATTTTACTTTCGGGACAAATAATGACCAAGGTAATGTTTTTGTAAACCTCAAATAATCCAGATGCGTGTTCGTAAATAAGCACACATTATATTCAGAGAAAAAAACAACATACATAAGACATTAACATAATTTAACATTGCCTTTGTTTTTCAAATACAAATTCTTATTGATAAAAAAACATGCATAACTGGCTGGAATTACTTGTCCAATTCGTCTCCTATATAGCATGATTATGCTCAGCATAATTATAAGTATGTTTCTCTCATGAGCATCTATCGTACATGTAACATAGCGCAAGTACATTTAACAGGGGAACATTGTGTATAATAATTATAATGACCCCTTGATACAAGGTCGGCGTGTAAATGCATGAATCTAGCTAATAAGCTTAATTCAGGAAATATTGCCGTATTCTCTCCCATATAACGTGATTATAATCTGCATTACCATATCAATATGCTACTGTCATGAGCCTTGACTGTATATGTAACATAACACAAATACATTTTAGCACTGCGCATAATAATTATACTGAACTCTTCCTTGGTGTAAGGTCAAGACAAGTATACATGAATCTCTAGAGCCCAAAAATGTAAGTTCTTATAGAGCGCAGTATCCATTCATTAGGACTGCTCAAAGCGCTTTACCCTTTACTCCATGGCGGACCTGTTCAACCGAACACCATCGAGACGTTTCTGGGAAGCATTCAGCCATTATGCAGTTAATGCATGAAGAGTATTCGTACACAAATTTCACTCATTGGCTCAACATATCGTTGTTGCAGTTAATCGTGTATACTAGGAAGGGGGCATCTAAGGATCTGGAGAGTAGGCGCCCATTCATAACTACATCCAACAAGAGATGTGCACATACTGCTCTGGAAATGGCCTTTCCTCTCAGAATGTGCTCCAGTGCTTTTGATGAACTATAGTAGCGCAACTCCTTCAAACCAGATCCAGCCGCCGGGTGACCTATGCTCCCAAGAGAACTCATCTCCATGTGGAAGGCACCCGATCTTTATGATCGCTTACACTTTTATCATAGGTTGTTTCCCCAGATTGTATAAATACGCGTATATCGTTGTTTTTCATTAGTATAATATCGTGAGAGAAGGTGCTAAATTCGATTTCACTGAACATAAATTCACGAGTCCGCGTGAGTGCTCTTGGTTTGCCCTGAAGATGTCGGGATCTGGGTTTTGTTTAGATATATTAATATTTTATTATGAATACCTTTTTCTATCTAAAACTGAATTTATTTGTTCTACTACGAAAATATACATTAAAAAAAAAACTGCATCATTCCAGACCAAATGGGAAATCTAGATTCCTTGTCACTTCCCCAATATTCTTTGCTGTATACTTTTGATAAGTTTGATAGGTGCATTCAATGTAATCAAAACACTTGAAATAGCTTCTGCTGCAATTTGTTCTATCTCAAACTATAAACGTCCTGGACTATATTATTTATTGTAAAAGAAAAGGCACCGACTTACGTTTGGTAAGTTGAAACTAATTCGAGTTAACAAGAGCAAAGGCTAGCCTTATTTATACAGGCGAGCAACAAAATTTATTCTGGAACTCAAGTGTTTAAAAACAAAACGAACAAATACCAGAAAAGGACGGCTTTCACTTAGATGACTTGATCTCTGGGGGTTTATGCTTGGAATAGCAATGTTGTACAATTTTGGTCGTCAAATCCGGGTTCTTGGAGGGCTCAAACCCCCAATATTTTGGTTGGGGTGCTGGAAATATGTTCAGCCTCCAATAATTTGGCAATAGGTCCAGTCAGATGGTTTTGGTGATCCAAAAGTTGCATATTTTGATGAGCCTCATGTGGGTGCAGTTGGCGGGTTGTGGTGAGCATCAGTCCCACCCAATGTTCACCATGTTTAGACGCATATGCTTGTAAAATCTTGTTAACCTAGCCAAAATTCACCGACTGACCTCCATCTGATCGAGCTAAAATGCACATATCGACACCTACTGACCTCCTGCTCCAATGGCCGCCGTCTGTTTGTTCTTGTTGCTGCCGTATCTGTCCGTTGGTGCCCGCAGTTCCTCCGGCAGGAGTCTCGGTCGCGTGTACGTCTGGCGCGTGAACGTATTGAGTGTGTGAGGCGCTCGTTCCCGCCGACCGGCAGACGACAACGGCAAGCTCGGGTCACGTTCCCCTGAAACAGCGCCATGTTGTTGTTGTTGTTGCTGCTGCTGCTGCTGCTGCTGCTGCTGCTGTTGTTATGATTGTCATAGTTAGTTGTTGTGATTGTCATAGTTAATTATTAGTATTATCACTAAAAAGGTAAAAGGTAAGTTCTTATATAACGCAGTACCCAGTCCTCATGACTGCTCAAAGCGCTTTACACTTTACTCCCTGGCAGACCTGTTCAATCGAACACCATCTCGACTTCACTGGGAAGCATCCAGCCACATTGCAATTAATGCGCGAAGACTAGTCGTATACAAATATCCACCACTGTCTATAACCAGGTACTCATTCATACAGCTGAGTGAATTGGAGCAATGTAGAGTGAACGAACTTGCCCAAGGTTCGACACGGCAACACATGATTCGAATCCCGGGTTCTCTAACACCAGTAACATGTAGGCCCCTATAGCAGTATCAAAAACAAATAATAATATACACAGACTGTCTTTGAACATACGTCCATAATATGGTAAATAAATTATAGCCGGTTACCAATGTAATTTCACATGGAATTTTGGATAACGAAGTTACCTATTGGTCATCTGTTCTTGACAAAAAGGCAAAACAAAATGTGTGAATTTTGCGAATACTGTAAGTTGTTGTCATATTGACATCCATTTATATGTGTATAATGTGTATTTACTTATGTGTGTGCGTGTGTGTGTGTGTGTGTGTGTGTGTGTGTGTGTGTTTGTGTGTGTGTTTGTGTGTGTGTCTGTGTGTGTGTGTTTGTGTGTGTATGTGCTTGTGTGTGTATGTGCTTGTGTGTGTGTGTGTGTGTGTGTGTGTGTGTGTGTGTGTGTGTGTGTGTGTGTGTGTGTGTGTGAGTGTGTTTGTTTGTGTGTGTGTGTGTATGTGTGTGTGTGTGTGTGCGTGTGTGTGTGTGTGTGTGTGTGTGTGTGTGTGTGTGTGTGTGTGTGTGTGTGTGTGTGTGTGTGTGTGTGTGTGTGTGTGTGTGTGTGTGTGTGTGCGTTATAAAACATACCAAATACAACAAACTTTGAATTGTAGTGCATTCTCAAGAACACACGAGAAATAAAGTCGGTGATCCTGTATTTTTCCGCTGTCATATTATGTTGACATTTCTTTTTCATACAAGTACACATATGCGATGATTTTGATTTTGAAATATTGTTGGTCATCCTGTATGCTATATATATATATATATATTTGCATTGTGTTTCCACTTCCATAACAGTTGAGCAATAAAATTAAGTAAATAGCATTTATTTACATTTTTACATAATAGTTCGCATTGCTATCGCTAGGAGTAGGACGAGCACTGCAGTCGGTCGTGACATTGTCTTTAAACCAGGAAAATTGCTTGATCTAAAGCCGTGAAACATTAGCTTAACTAACGATTATTCCGCCGTGTTTTCATACTATATCATGGCCTCGAAGCCTGCCTATTGTCTTGTATCTGAGCGGCTGCATTCAACGGACAATGGACTAGCTCTGTGAAGTGGCAATTATTCGCCTGCATTCAAACTTGGCCGAGTGGACCTCGGTCGAGCACTGTGTTGGACAAAAGCGTTATAGGTGCTTTAGCCGTACAATTATTGAACCAACCGTATCCGCAATACATTCTCTCGGTGGTAAAGAGATTAAAACGTCTGGTTCTTAATCGAGATGCCCAGGATTTGTATGCTCTTTCTGTCGTTTCGAAGCTTAGACAATGTTTTTTGATTTCACGTCGGTTCAATTGACTCAGCTATGTAGCATGTACACAGCGGTGGATATTCATTAATCTATAGTCTTCGAGCGGTAAATGCGGCGTTGGTGAATGCTTCACAGAGAAGCCGCGTTGGCGTTGCAATGCACACGTCTGTCAGGGAGAACGTAATATGGTTTGAGCAATCATGTGAACTGCATATTGCACATCAACGGTTCCCTTTAAAACGATCCTCGTGCCACAAAGAAATCACGAGCTATCTTAGGCACACATGGGAATGGGTAAGGATGAACAAACATATCAGTTTGGACATCGACAGAATAGTCACACATTCGTGTATCAGCTGCTGTGTTCCACGTAAGATACCGACACAACACGAGTCCGTCAGTTGCTAAATCTATTCACCTTACAGTCGTTGGACATCTGGTTCGAAGGGACACCTGTTTATCTTGCTCAAATTTATTTAGCTATTACATGTCGCAAACTAAATAAACTGAACATTTCTTTAAAGAAATATCAAATGTATTAACAATGTGTGGTCAACTGATTTCTCACAGGTATAAACCCTTAACATTTTTCCTCTTTCCAGGTGTTATCCAACTATAGGATGACTCTCTATTTTAGAATAATTCGTTTTTGATTGCATGTGTTATCTGTCATGAAATAGCAATTGCGACTTGATCTGCCTCCCTCCACAAAGTGTGTCCACAATATATTAATGTTTGTTTACAAATAGGCCTACAACATTTTGCGGGCACAATAGTCAAATTGCGAACACTGTAACTTCAATTTACCAGGCAGCATACTCATCCTAGTTGTTCTAAAACATTCTATCGATACCGATAACACACAAGATCGTTTTAAGAAGTTCTCACCTTGCGGCATTCCCTTGAAGTCGCACTGGTAGGTGGAACGGAGTTTACCACGGATCACTTTGTCGAAGTCTTCGTCCGTAAGATCCCTGGCCGACGGCACTAGCCCGTTCACGTCGTATGCCGGGCGTGTCGGATATCGCCACCACATGAACTTCTGTCGACCAAACAATTAGGACGCGTGTTTCAGTCACGCGCCAGTGACGCCTAAACATCAGCTAATGACAGCGGCGGACATTGTTGAAGTGAATCGAACTGGTGCATTGAACCGCTAAGAGTTAAGTGGAGTGTTTCACAACAACTGGTGTCACGTGTAATGTTATGTAAAAGTGAATGTAGTGTCGTGCGTGATATGGAGAGAGTACCAACAGTAACAGGGATATGGTAAAAGCGTACACGACATATGAACAACATACGTCTACCATTGGCAGAGACAAGTAGAAATAAAGTCAGAGGCACACAATGTAGCAAGTAAGGACCGGTCGCGTGAGTTCGCAAAGAGTCTAAACATGACATCAAGTATCGGTAGGGGGTGGTGTGGTCGCTACGACATATCGCGAGGATAATTAATCGCAACATATCTATAGAGTCGAACATACATTAACGCACATTAACGCTATTGTTAGTATCCGAAGCGGATAACGTTGTGTGTAGTATATTTGGAAACTGTGCTTTGTCAAGTGAATCCGGCGAATATTGGCTGTGAGTAGTTTTGGAAGCTCTCTTGGATCGTTCAAAACCTTACTTTCGACACGCGTCTTTGTGGATATAGTGGTGGTTTGGACCAATACGGATTACTATCTACTTCTACGTTTGTTCGAACTTTGCGTACTTATGACACCAGATCTTATTGGCAACCCGTGAGAACTGTTACAGAGCTGCATACACATGGTAGAAAGTACGGTAATAAATCTGTCCGTTTCGTGTGCCTACAATAGTACACCTGTTGCCATTATATTATGATATATTCAGATGCCTGAATAATTATCCAGACTGCAAAATATCAACTTGATAATGACGTAATGATGATCAGAATAAAATCGCGACATGCACAAAATCTAACAAATCTAATTCAGGATCACATACTTGTCAAACTATATACACTACCTACAGTAGTAGTACTTTATGGTTATGAAAAAATACGTATTGTCTAGTTTGCCTAGAGCGAACAAAACGAGAGTCTTAAGGAGAGGCAGAGTGCGGGAAGAAAAACAGAGTCAACAAAGCACTGTCAGTGACACGTGGAACTAAGAAGCCAATGTTTCGACACTAAATACAACTCTGGAAGAACTGAAACAAATTCCCAAGAAAGGACAGCAACGGAATAAAATCACACCAAATACAATGTCCCCATTGCTGTACAATGTACTGGATTGTACTTAATATAATGTTGCTTTGTATATAGCCACTAATGAAGTAGTACTTTCCATAAATGTTAATAACAACCGCACGATATCAACGCACGGACAAGTATACATATATTATTTTTTATCCGTAAAGTAACCGGCTTTATGACATGTTAATATCGGTTATCTGATAGATTACATAATTTTGCTTATTGTTTTAATCGTCAAGTCAATAACCTGCAAGCAAAGCCAAGTCAATGGCATGCAAATTCAAATCAAGTTTCAACTCATCTATCTAAATTCCAAGTCAGTTCACAAGACAATCGCAGTCAAACGCATGACGATTGCACTTCATATGTAGATAGATATAAATGATAAAACATTCCATTTATTAACGATATTAACGGTATAAGATATCCAAGTAAACATACAAGTCTTGAAAATAGACGACTTCGGTGCGACTTCACCTGCCCTGGACACGTCTCATGGACAGTCATGGTACGGATGTTCCGTTTAATACAATGCGGATATCTTTGGTGGGGCGAATACAGCCATACCCCGTTTTTGTACAAATTTCATTCAAATGTATAAATCGCCGTAAAGTACGTGTTTTCCTGTATTCGTCGCGCACGTATGATTCAAATAGCGCTCGAAGAGCTAGTATACTTTTGATGTTAGGAATATTTCCGATAAAACGCAGTGGATTTTGCTAATTATGCATATATATATATATATATATATATATATATGAGCAACATTCTCAAACATAGACGCCTACGTTGGCTTGGACACGTGCAACGGATGTCCAGTGCCCGCCTCCAAAAGACCATACTCTGGGGAGTTGACCGAGGGCAAACGCACTGTAGGCAGGCCTAAAGTTAGATATAAAGATGTGTATGATCAAGATCGCAAAGACTCTGGCAATGACCCTATGTATTGGCTGTTGCTGAGGACAGCGTCATCTGGAGAGCCTGTCTTACTGGCGGTTCAGCCATTGACACAGAGGCGTACCGGACGAACCAGGAGGTCAATCGTGCGAGACGTCATGCTTGGAACCAACGCACATGAACGCAGCTATGACAAGCATTGTCTCTCGAGATTTGGAAGGAGTGTGGAGCGAAAGGTAGAGTGGAATGGTGACGGTTAGTGGAGAGGGCCGTGCAAGGTCAGTGAGAGTAAAGAAAAACAGCAAATATCAGTAGCCTTCTTTTTATTTTATCAATGACTTTACACAATTCACTGTATAATTCTATGTTTGTCAAATGCTACCGCCAGAGAATGTTTAAAGCAGGTCCTAGCATTCTTGTATAACATTCATCTAGTTGTTTATGAAGTTTTTTGTCATTGTCCATGATTCGCATCCACAGAGGAGCACACAACCTATTGTTGCAATAAATAGTCGCTGCTTGATTTTGGGTTGCATATTGTAAGTTTAACTACCCTCACAACATGACAGGAGTGGAAAGTTTTGGTGGGGGTATGTCCAAGCAAAGGATTGGCCAATGCCCCCACTTTGCATATATAACAATGCCTTGCTTATGTTAGAACGTTACCGATCAAAATCCTGAAAGTCTGCTTTAAGTGCGCCAAGGAACATGACTTTCACTGTCTGACTGTCACACCACTGTCAGCGATCAGTGAGAGTAAAGAAAAACAGGAAAACACACAGAACACAGAATTTAGACTAGCCTCACCCCTGACAGACAACGAAACAATAGGAGAACAACATAAGCTGGCCACTATTACTATAGAATAGCCTGGCAGATGGCGTCACTCGGTCAGAACATGACTCATACAGGCCGGTTAACCACTGGAACGTGCAATATGGATATCATATTCAGAATTTCTAGTCAAAATACGGACTTCAACCAAGAAAATGTTGCTTGTCAGCTACTACGACTCGCGTCAACAACTCTGCCTACCTGTTGGGGGTGGGGGTTGTTTCTGTGGTCGTCAGTGTTGCCGGAGTCAGGCCCCACATACGGCATCTGTCGCCGCTCCGGCTTGTGGTAGTACTCAGTGCTGTAGGTAGTTGTTGTAGCCCGCGGTACCCTAGCTGGCAGACTCCGTGGATACAGCACGCCCGCACTCTCGGGTCTGAAAGGTAAGCGCGTCTAAGTTAACGACAAAACAGCAAACAAACACACGCGCGCGAATTCGCTCGCAAGCATGCACGAACGCACGCATGCACACATAAACACACACCGACACAAACACACACACACACACACACACACACACACACACACACACACACACACACACACACACACACACACACACACACACACACACACACACACACACACACACACACACACACACACACACACACACACACACACACACACACACACACACACACACACACACACACACCACACCACACCACACCACACCACACCACACCACACTACACCACACACACGCACACATACACACACACGCACACACACACAAACACAAACACACACACACACACACACACCACACCACCACACACCACACACATGCACGCACGCACACACACACATACACACACACACACACACACACACACACCTTACCTTATGGCCGCCGTGTAGTGTCCCGCGGGTAACGTGGGATAGTCGCGCTGGTAACTCGTCGTGTAAGCGGACTTCTTACTACCCTCTTGCAATCTGTCGTAATCTGGCGAAAAAAGCACACCTTGCAAATTATATAGTATTTGTGCAGACCCTTTCACATAATATATTTTAGCCATAAGCTTTAAGTCACACTATTGTATGCTTGGATGACAGTAGGAGCTAAATTGGATTAATTCAACGTTTACCCGCTACCTCCAAGTGGCCTTATTCAGTGTACCCAATCATCTTCGTCACAACGGGAAGACGTGTATTGGTCCAGAGATTAAGATGGTTTTAATTTTTACTACATAATTCTGAACAGAGAAAATGTACATATGAACTATGATACTTGTGTTGTATTGCTGATTGGAAGCTTATATTGCAGGTGTCAGTGATGGAAAGAGTATTTAATTTTTTCGAAAACAAATATGACGAAGATGCCACAGCAGGTCGATCACAAGACACAAATCAAGTGTGCAGCTTCAATTAAAAGAATCATACTTTTGTGCACAGTGGCAGTTGCTTGATCTTTTATTAGCACTGGTGTCAAATGAAATATTAATAATAGACTTATTACTAAACAATATAGGCAATTGTGTTCACATTTCGAAAACGTTCATATTACGAACGTATGTTGTAGTAAAGTATTTCAAGAGAATATATTGGTCACACCTGTAAGGTTCATATCGTTACGTTGTCTTCACTTGCTTTCTATAACACCTTTCCTAAGTTTCGTTCCTTTCGGGTCATGGGCAGTTAACTATACCTGCACCCTTGGCATTTTGATGTTTCAACAAGAGATCCGTTGAGGCGTTATCCAAACAAATTACGACCTTTCAAATTTAGGCGTCTTGGAAATGCGTACGGGCATTTGGCTTTAATGAGTTGTCATTGGTCGTCATCGCGGGCTGGACGGATAATAACAGGCATTTTGTTGACAATGGTCTTTGATGTTTACCTTATTCCTAAAATCACGGGACATGAACAACAAGTGAGGTGAAGTTCATATTATTCACCGTATGTACAACATATATTTATTGCGTTAGATAGCGACAGGAGTATTGTAATGTAAGAGGTGGTTGTATTAGTTTACAAAGTCCCAAAATACATCAATCATTACAAGTGGGAATGCCAACTTCTGACTTTCAAAATTCGGTAGATTTGAACGTTCATTGTGAGTCTCCGCTTCACCGACCTTCGGAATTTGGTGGGGGTGCTGTTGGTAATATTTTGAATGAGTCTCAACAGTTCAGTTGTGTCGGATTGGACATCGAAAGACCGGGTGCTGTTGGAGGTCAGAAGCAACAATCAGGTAGATTTTCTTGACAACCCTGGTGATTTTCGTTTTCACCGAAAATCCGGGAGATTTTATTCTTTTCCAGAAATCCGGGAGATTAACAAGAAATCCGGGACACTCCCGGAGGGTTGCCAGGTATAGGACGGTTTCGTTGTTACCACGTATCGCTGTTAAAATAAATTACTACAGTGGCGCCACATGAGGAGTGAAACATACGTTAATGTAAATTGACATCAGTAGCCATTTTGGATCGTCAAAATCGCAAGCCACATTCGACGTATTGGTTGGTGGCGGGGGTTGAACTAATGCCACACGTTTAATGTTTTTGGGACTTTGCAAACAAAACAGACCACTGCTAAATATCACCCTTGCTAGCGAGATGCATTCTTACCACGGAAGGCCATTGCCGTGCGTGGGCGTTGCTTGCGCCTTGCCACGTTTGAGGTGACGCAGTGTTTGGCCAGGTTGAGGTCCTTAGCCTGTAACTTGATGACGTCACCGATGTCTAGGGCCGTCAGCAGCTCCAGACAACGAGCCTTGTCCTCGGCTGGGGCTATGTCATAGTACTGCAGTAGACGATCCCGTATTCCAGAACCAAGCACCGTTTTATGATAACCCAGCTGCAAATCAAATTAGCAATGTTGTGTGTATAGGTCAGCGGTTATTGGCACTTTTATTCCACGAGCTAGCCAACAAAATCGTAAATAATCCTCCATTTTTAAATGTAAAACATAAGAACATATTTTTGTTGAAACAACTGTTATTCACATAATTTATACATGAAGGAATGTGTTCCTTTTACCACTGAAAGAGCTCTTTTAGGATTGTGCCCTTTATGGACAGTGTTAAATCACTGACTGACTGACTGACTGACTGACTGACTGACTGACTCACTCACTCACTCACTCACTCACTCACTCATGTCGGCCACTGGGATCGAATATTACTGGTTTCAACCATCCGTCTCCAGATTCCTCTACCTACCATTGCCATATTCAGCTCCACCGGTTCTTGACCCACATCTCCTTTAAACAGTCGATGTCAGTTGCTATTGGTCTTCCTATATTTGTACTTCCATGTGTCGGTTGCAACACGATGATATTAAATGTCATTTCGTCCTTATGTGTGTAGCAGTGCCCAGCAAATATCAGTAGCCTTCTTTTTATTTTATCAATGACTTTACACAACTCACCGTATAGTTATATGTTTGTCAAATGCTACTGCCAGAGAATGGTTAATGCAGGTCCTAGTATTCTTGTATAACATTCATCTAGTTGTTTATGAAGTTTTCGTCATTGCCCATGATTCGCATCCACAGAGGATCACACAACCTACTGTTGCAATAAATAGTCGCTGCTTGATTTTGTGTTGCATGTTGTAAGTTTAACTACCCTCACAACATGACAGGACTGAGTGGAAAGTTTTGGTGAGGGTATGTGCAAGGGATTGGCAAATGTCCCCACTTTGTATACATAACAATGCCTTGCTTTTGTTAGAACGTTGCCGATCAGAATCCTGATAGTCTGCTTTAAGTGCGCCAAGGAACATGATTTTCGCTGTCTGACTGTCACACCACTGTCTTTCACAACTCCTTCCTCCACAGGAAAAAGTATCAGAATCCAAGTAAGGAGGTGCCGAATGCTATGATCAACAAATGACATTGCTCTTAGTCACCTCAAGTAGCGTTAATAATTTGAAGAACAAGGAGTTATCATCAGTCTAAACTCCATGCAGGTAAAACTGGATCTTGCAATACAACAGACCATCGTCGTTTACAGAGTCGCCTTTCGATAAACGAATATGTACAAGCAATTGTCACAAGAGAAAACAGAAATTGTGCTGTTTTATAGATCAATTTGGCGCGTGGAGAATATCGATATGCTATGATTTCTATCAACTATTTCACTCAGGACGGAGCTTTTGATTGATTGTTTATTTAGGATCAACAATGTTAAGAAATTGTGGCCCATTGGTACAACACGTGCAGATTTGGAGTATAACAATGAATACAATACAGAATACGTTTGTCATGTACCCACTATCATATGTAATCATAGGGGGATCTATGGGGACCTGGGGACAACGTGCCCGTTTTGATGAAAAATTCTTTGTTCGTTCACCCTACGTTGCCTCAATTCACTCAAATGTATGAATGAGTATCTGGCTATAGCCAATGGTGGATATTTGTATATGAATAACGTTCGCGCATTAATTATAGCGTGGCTGCAATCTTCCCAGAAAAGTCGAAATAGTGTTCGGTTAAACACGTCTGCCAACGAGTAGAGTGTACAGCTTTCAGCAATTCTAAAGGCTTGATACTGCGCTTTATAAGAAGTTACCTTTAATTTATCTGTGGCATTTTGATCGTTTATAACATATACACGCTGACGGAATACCACACACACACGCACGCACGCACGCACGCACGCACACACGCGCACACACACGCAATG
>OZ023215.1:40947302-40987302 GCA_963995525.1 Escarpia spicata | reverse complement strand
ATGTTTACTCTCATTATTATGTTAATTCTGAAACACTTCGTGTTTGTACTGCGATATGTTATTGACACTGTTGAAACATTATATTATACCACGAGTGTTCTATTCAGCTCTCAGTCGACAGCGACATTGAAATAAAAAGCGGAGTATAACACTTGTTTGTAAGGCGATGCAAAATGGGTCCGGCGTTTGGGGCAAAGTGTATACGCCAAAGATGGTATCATATGTTTGTTTCCGTTCTTGTGCCTCTAGAGAGGTCGACTTTAATGAAGTTGTTTTTCTGTTCTTTCTATATCTGACAAGGAGCAGTGCACAATATGTTTTCAGTCGTATATCGATGTTCGCTTTCTTCACCCACCTCACATATTCCGTAACGGTACATGGTCGTTAGCGCGATCTCATAATCTGCCTCCATCTTTGATAGTCCCATTCTGCTGCTTGGGTTTCGTGTACATATCAATAAATGTCCATTCATTAATGCGAGGATCAAAATTGCTACCGTGGCGCCACATATCGAGTGGAACACGTACTAATGCACATTGACGTTATTGTGAATATCAGAACTGGACAGCTTGGCAGCATTTAAAGTCAGTTAAATCCGGCAGATGTCGGTAGTATCGGAAACCATTTATACACCCACACCACCTAGTTGAACCAGTGCGAAACACTATGTGTTTTTTGTTTTTTGCGGAATTACGACACCACTTCTTGTAGCATCGTTGTATCCCAGCCTTGGCCGTCCGTGTTTAAACCTACCCTCTCTAAGTTCACCAGAGAGGAAATATAACCAAAACGAGGAAGAGATCAGCGTTAAAGTCACGAAAAGAAAATATAAACGAATTTGACAAATGCTCAGAAAAATGTGAAGACATTTGTCACTTTCTGACAGTCTTAACATAACATACCAGAACGTATGTGGACACTGGGTTGCCCAAAGACAACCTGGGGAACAACCGTAGTAGGTCCAACCGGAGAAGATCCATTGCAGCTTCATAGACCATTAGATGAAGGTACAGTAAAAACAGCGTGCTTACCCGTTCGTACAAATACTGTCCAACAAATCTACGATAATATCATTAATCTTAGCATACATTCCATCTACAAAGTGTCTTCCCTTGCTCAATCACCAGTAAATAAAAACCAGAACGGCAGCGCCAAGAAGAGATACGAAACGTATCAATAGAGCACCACTGGCTCTGCACGGATTACACAGACGCTAAATACTACAGCAAACCTACTTCACGTGTAACTACTTAGGCCATGAATTGAATGAGATATTACGACAGATAATTGGTATTACCAAAGCTGTCTGGCTCTGTTGTTGTTACGCGTGTAACATCGGCGGAACTGATCCACTTGATAAAAGACGTCGCCAATACCTCTGCGTGCTACATCCAATTACTTCAGCATTGATTTGTTAGTTATTGTTACTCGGCTAGATACGATCGGTAATTGAGTACCATATAATACTTGGCGTGCCGAGGAAATACAGCTATCTGACTGGTGTCATTATGCTGTGGCAGAATAGAGATTAATGAAACTAAGCTTTGTGTTTGGATTATGATTGACATGTTTATCAGAGGTCTATCGGCGAAATCCCGCGTTACATGGAAACTAACCACGTATAACCTAAGCTGCGCAATATTATGATTGTTCGTGAATCGTGATAATGTCAACATCTGGCATAGTTACTTATGTGCGTTTTATAATGATCGGTATAAGTTAGAAGTGTTTTGTTTGTGTAAAAAAACTAATGTAATAGTATAGGAATCTGCATAATAATTGGTACATTGGTCATTCGGATAGCATAATGACAATTGCCGAATTATGAGTTTGGAAGATCTTAATAGAGACATTAACACAGCAAACACCGGTACTGCTGGTAGTGCTGGTAGTGCTGGTAGTGCTGGTACTGCTGGTACTGTTGGTAGTGCTGGTACTGCTTGTACTGCTGGTAGTGCTGGTACTGCTGGTAGTGTTGGTACTGATGGTAGTGCTGGTAGTGCTGATACTGCTGGTAGTGCTGGTACTGCTGGTACTGCTGGTAGTGCTGGTAGTGCTGGTAGTGCTGGTACTGCTGGTACTGCTGGTACTGCTGATACTGCTGGTAGTGCTGATAGTGCTGGTACTGCTGGTACTTCTGGTACTGATGGTACTGATGGTAGTGCTGGTAGTGCTGGTAGTGCTGGTACTGCTGGTAGTGGTGATAGTGCTGGTACTCCTGGTAGTGCTGGTACTGCTGGTACTGCTGGTAGTGCTGGTACTGCTGGTATTGCTGGTAGTGCATTGTACTCAGTAATGTAATAAAAACGATGAAGATGATTATGATGACGATGATGGAGATTGTGATTATGATGTTAGTAGTGATGATGAAGATGGCGATGATGTGGATAATAAATTATTATGATGATGACGACTAGGAAAATGGGTCATCTTAGTGATGATGATGATGAAGATGATGATTCTGCTGATGATGTTGCTGATGATGATGGGAATGTTAGTAATGATGATGAAGATGGCGATAGTGAGTATCATAAATGATTATAATTATCAGGAGGGGGAAGATGAAGATAATAAAGGCGCCATCTTAGTGATGAAGATGACGATGATTATGAATAAGATGACGACGACGATGACGATGACTGTTATAGTTATTACGATGATCAGGACGACGACAATGATATCCTTAAGCTTATCCTCATCATCATTGTCATCATCGTGTTACCCTTATAAAGGCTGGATATGCTAGCCAAATAAGGGGTCATCTCAAACAACTTAGGGGAATTCTCAAATGAGTGATACATTAACATTATTAGAAGCTAAAAGGTAATCTCAAAATAGTAGAATAAGGATCCGCGGAAACAACTCAAGAGGTAATGTGTAATTTTTGGTAAATATGACTAAAATTAAGGGATCATATAAAACACAATTTAAAGAATAATTTTTAAAAGGAGTCATTAAGAGGTATTTTAATAATAAACTAGCTGATCAACACACTGCGGGGTCATCAAAACCAGGTGGTCTTATCGAAATAAAGTTAATTAAATGAAGGGGCCATCTCGTAAAAAGAATGCGTTCTCTCAAAACGCAAAGAACCGTTACAAAATATGTAAGAAATCATTAACAAATTAACGAGCTGATTGTCGCAGTAAATTGAGAGACCATCTCAAAAAATTCAAGGGTCTTCTTAACAAAGTTAAGGAATCATATAAAAAGTGTAACCAGACATTAACAATGATCCTGCTTATCGTCTCAATAAATAAACGGATCATTTTAAAATATACGTGTTTATTACAAATAATTAATAATCTTATAGTATCACTCACTAACACTGCATTTTGAAATTTCCCCTAAGTTGTTTGAGGTGACCCCTTAATTTGACCAAATAATTATCAGGTATGTCAATTGTAAATATGCTGTAACGTTCCTTAATTGCATTAATATAGTTTCATAATTTAGTGTAGATTAGATTGTTGAGATGACCCTTTTTATTGACCACCCTTTATCTTAGCCACACTGTCTGATTCGGTCCTATTGTTCGCCGACATGTAGCGACTGCGTTACCTAGGGGGTTATGTGAACGGGGTTCCACGTGTTCTCCTAGAAAACAAGCGGCTGACTCGTTCTGAGAATTCCTCTTAAGTATACATTAGTGAACGTCGACTGGATGTCAGCACGGGTAGCCGTTATAAGGGTGAACATGAGGATGTCGATGAGGATGAGGCTAAATATGTCATTATTGTTGTCCTCGTAATGATTATATCCGTAATCGTCGTAATGATTATAACCGTAATCGTCATCATCTTCGTCATTATCAACCTCGTCGTCGTCACCATAATCACTAAGATGACGCCTTCGTTGTCTTCATCGTCCTCCTGATATTCACCATAACCATTTATCATCCCCATTATTACCGTCTTCATAATCATTACTAACACCATCATCATAGATCATCAACAACATCAACACCGTCATCACAATCACCATCATAACCATCATCATCATCATCATCATCATAGCCACACCATCAACAACACCCATTCTTTTAGAGATGGCACCTTATTTTAATTTACTTTTTTCGACAAGACAACATGGTTTTATTAGAAGATCTCACAATGTGTTGATATGATCATCTAGTTCATTACTAAATTACCTCTTAATTACTCCTTTTAAATTAGTCTTTAAATTATTGTTGATATAAGCCCTTACTTTTGGTAATATTTTAAAACATATGGTTTCCCGTTATCTTATAGATGAACCTTGCAGTTGATTGAGATTACCCTTAACTTCATGTTTTGAGATTACCCCTTAATTGTTTCAGCTGATCCTTATTTTAGTGTTTTAGCATTACCCTTTTGCTTCTAATAATGTCATAGTATCACTCATTAACATTGCATGTTTATATTTCCACTAAGTTGTTTGAGATGACCCCTTAATTGGCTAGAATGGCTAGCCTTTGTAAGGGCAACTCGAGGATGACGATGACGACGACGATGATGATGATGATGATGATGATGAGGAGGAGGAGGAGGAGGAGGAGGAAGAGGATAAGGTTTAGGATGTCATTGTTGTCGTCATGATCATCGTAATAATTATTACCGTCATCATCATCGTCGTCGTCATCTTATTCATAATCATCATCATCTTCATCACCAGGAAGGCGCCTTCATCTCACTCCTCTGTATCATCATGTTTTAAACATTTATAGTCCTCATAATCACCGCCTTCTTCATCATTACTGACATCATCATTATCAACATCACCGTCATCATAATCATCATCATCATCGTCATCATCACCATCGTTAAAATCATCATCATCAGCAGAATCATCATCATCATTACGATGACCCCTTAATTGTCTTCTTCTTCCTCGTCGTTATCATCATGATCATTTGTTATCCTCATTAACACCGTCTTCATCATCATTACTGACTTCATCATCATAATACCATCATCGTCGTCATAATCATTTTCATCGTTTTCATCACATTACTGGTCGTTATTACATTACTGGTCGATTATCACATTACTGGTCGTTATTACATTACTGATCGAATATTACATTACTGGTCGATTATCACCTTACTGGTCGTTATTACATTACTGGTCGATTATCACATTACTGGTCGATATTACATTACTGGTCGATTATCACATTATTGGTCGACTATTACATTACTGGTCAGTTGCCACATTACTGGTCATTATTACATTACTGGTCGAATATTACATTACTGGTCGAATTTTACATTACTGGTCGATTATCACATTACTGGTCGTTATTACATTAGTGGTCGATTATCACATTACTGGTTGTTATTACATTACTGGTCGATTATCACATTACTGGTCGTTATTACATTACTGGTCGATTATCACATTACTGGTCGATTATCACATTACTGGTCGACTATTACATTACTGGTCGATTATTATTTTACTGGTCGTTATTACATTACTTATCGAGTATTACATTACTGGTCGATTATTACATTACTGGTCGTTGTTATTACATTACTGGCAGTTGTTATTACATTGCCTGTTGATTATTACATTACTGGTTGTAACACACGCCTCCTTTGTCATACCAACACAAGTGCTGTGCAGCACCGTGTTCCTATGTTAGTGTAATGTCTAAAAGGTTGTAAACTTTGACACACTCACGAATTAATATGGCTGCCGTTGCACAGGAGACAGCGTCCGCTATGTTCAGTCCCATGCATCGTCATTGACGCAAGAGGATAGAGATACGGTCTGAGACATAAGCAATGTTTTTAATGTATTTTAGTAACCAGCATTCGCATCTTCTTCTTCCTCCTGGTTCCCACGCATGTTGTACACGGGCAATGTTTTGTCCTGTATTGTCGTACAACTCTTCCAGTTGTTGCCCTCCAATGCTTCCTATCAACAGTCCCCTCTTTCCATCTATCATTCCCCCCGTCTTTCTAAAATAACTCTTAACGTAGTCCCGAGTGTTGTTTCCCCCATTTCCTGCAGCCCCGGGGTTTCTTTGCCTCTGCTCTCCTCCGTAGTCGGCCGGCACCCATTCTCCTCTCGCCTGCCCACATCACCAAGTTTCATATCAATCTTCTCATTAAGCTACACTGCACTGTTAGAGAAAATATAAAACCTTTATGCCATCAATCATCGATATTAACTGTAACTTACCGTCTGTGTAACTTACCGTGGAGCTTCGAACACGTCGTAAACCTCGCTGGAATAGTCCGACACTATTGTTCTCCCTGGTTACAATGCATTGTCACCGTCATTTGACTCATACCACCTCAGACCAACTTTGGGTACAGCACGCGTCGGCGAATATAGATTCCCTATAATCCTTTCCTCGTCGTTAATCGATCGACACTGCTGCGACTCCGTTCGGTGTAACTTTATATTTGGTGGTCCTACACGAAATTGCCACGCCGTGTTTGTTAATATATTATTTGAGTTAAAGTCGGAGTGCAGTAATTTGAAAACATTACCGTGACTTTAATTACATAGACATCATGTTAAATATGCTTATTGCTTATAAAACTGTACACCGTTCGTATTGATTTGAAACATATAAATGAGATAATTGCATAACCGAAGGATTCTAAATAACGTTAATGATTTAATTTTTGCATTATGTTCAGCAGAAACCTTTCAGCCCCGTGGAAAGTGTCGAGTGTGACCTTCGTGACAACGACCATAGAGCCGCATCATTCAGCCGGATAAGTGGTAGTGTTGCTGCTTATTGTTGGTAACAGCGACTAGCCTGAATCAATGACTGCAAAACAATGGTGGTTGCTGTGCAGTAACGTCAAATTGAGACACGTGGTCCAGCGTGTTCTTGCCGATTACTCACTCACCCATTCATCCACTCGCTCACTCATTCACTCACTCACCACCCGATCACTCATTCACTCACCCACTCACTCATTCATTCACTCACTCACTCACTCACCCACTCATTCATCCACCAACCCACCCATTCACTCATGTAGGCCAATTGTATCGATCTCTTGTTGAATTCAACCATCTGTCTCCAAATCCCTGTCCCCCGTTACAATTTGTAACTGTACTAGTTACTAGCCATCACACATTTTTCTTTAGCTATAGCTAGTACGAGTGCTACTCCTATCAGCATATGGTTTACCGTAGAGCTTCCTTCTCCTAGATCACTCGCCCTTAGATCCGACTATAGGGTCTTCTAATATGTCTAAACTTCTCAAAATAACCAATAGACCCAAGCCAGCGCTACACCGCCCGCTACTTGCGACGTCCCACCCAAGCTCGACAATACTCTAGCCACATACGTGGGGCTGACAGAGTTCTGAGGTGAACACAAGAAGAAGGTAAGCGTTGGAATAATGACTGTCGGGATGGTAGCACTAGTTTAGTAAATTAATGCAACCACTTGGAATACTACTTCATTTGAGAACAATGCCGACTTTTGAGCTTTAACATTAACACAAATTGGCCTACAAAGATGTGTTCTCGCTGGATTCAGATTATGAAACCCTGATCCCAAAATTCGAATTGAATCGGAACATAGTAGCCCATACGTGTGAATACTCTCACGCCAAATGCAGGTTGACTCTGCTTTCAGCGTTTGGCGTATCAACACTGACTTTGAATTACATTCATTTGTTTGGTTATTTGCTCATTGACTGAGAGGTAGCTTTGTACACCTTCCAACCCTTCTCTGCACATCCGAGTTATCTGCTTTCCATATCTACAACTGTCTCGACCTGAGCCCAAACTTCACCTCTGCTAGTGCCAGCCATCAAACTGACGAACGATCAGACACTTGAAGTAATCCAAGCAACCGCAGTTTAGAATCAACGAGGCTACCACAGGGTGTTTAGAATTGAGCACCACAGTTGTTTTGAATCAATGTGTTCATATTGGCGTTTAATCCGAAGTCGATACCGAATAGCAAACCCTGTGTGACCCATGTTTGTTACTGCGGGTGGAATTAGGATTAAATGTGCCATTGTGAACGGGCAAACCGGGTTAACGACTTAACCTGAGCTCAACCCGGTTAAAACGTCAGCGGGAACACGTACAACTTATGCGATTCTTCAGTGTGCCGCAACTGCAGATTTATAGAATATATAACTGGTTATGTTGTTCACATCGTCAGTTCGAACTGCATTTAGAGAGGCAGCATTTGTAGGACTCGGGTGGAACTAACGTATGGTTAATAATTATTAAAACAAACATTACATTTGTTTGTTTTGATGAAAAAACGTGTTCGAACGAGACAATCAGAAGTATTATGTTTACACCTGCATACTCAAACATACACATGCACCGACCGTATACATCCATGTACACACACGTACGCAAAATAAACATTTGCACGCACGAACGTTCGTGTGTGCAAGTGTATATTGTGCGTTCGCGCATATATGTACGCGCGTATTGTGTGGTCATGTATATGTACGTGTGTATTGTGTGTTCGCGTATGTGTGTGAACGTACGTACATAGGTGTGTACGTGGTGTGCAAGGGTGCGTACGGGCGGTTCAAGTACAGCAACTACCGTATCTAAGCTCGGACAATTTTGTTCACCATATTTTGGAAGATTTGTTAAAAACGGTTGCTTCCTTCGACAGTCTAATTCCAGACGTCTACACCAGGAGCAGTAGTTAAAACAACCCATACATAGGTTGATTGTGTTAATGCCCGCAGTGTTAAGTTTTAATAAAATATTTTAATAGTCAACTGTATGACAATGGGGGGGGGACTACACATAGATGGAACATTATTGGGCTCTCGATAAACCAAAGGATTCGTGTCTACTTGGAGATTGCAGCTTTGTACAGCAAACTTGTTCAATCTTGGGATCAAGGTTAACCAAATAAATCGTCACAATACTATACATAATATACATTAATTCACAAAAGGGAACTATAATATGTACAACATTAAAAATAGACAGCTATAAAATGTATTACATTTTAATGAGGCACTCTTCTGATTAGTACAATTTATACATCTACCAAGTGGTATACCTTTGGTTTTACTATGAAGTACAGCACATCACGTGCGACTCCGAAAACAAACCAGTCACACACACTGCACCGAGCAGTGGAACATCTCAACAACTGCACTGACACCCCTAAGGCGGTCTCATAAGTTTGTACAAATTACAATTGTGTGACATAAAATATTTAGCGATCTAACATAATTGGCTTCCAAAACCACAGCCAATGGCCACTAGTTTCAGCTGATGCGACACGGTTGCCCTGACACTACCAACCACGCTGCATTTGGTTCGGATATCCACAATAGCATCAATGTGTATTAATACATGTTCCACTCCATAGGTGGTGCCACTGTAACCATTTATTCATTGCAAACTTGTGTTACCAGCCCAATGTCTCCTTCAACCAGAGAACGTCTCCACAGTGCAGACGACCGTGTACGCCATCAACCCCATGTAGATTACACCAAATGCACAATTGGGAGTATTTCCAGTAATCATATTAAAGCACTACAAAACATCTGCACCCACTTATGGCACCAACATGTCCTCCGACCAGATGCCAGGTTCAGTGATACAGTGTGTACACGTCATTACCCCGACACTATGACATACAGACTTCACGTCATTACCCCGACACAATGACATACAGACTTCAGGAAGTAACTTCAGTTACTACCGTCACTTCAACAAACCTTATCCCAACACCAGGCAAGGTCAATTACCAGATATCCAATAAACATGCAACTTCACTTAATCTCTATTTCCAGTCACTGTGTTTAAATGTACCAGTGAATCATTTGAATGATAACACAACAATGTTGATGTTTTCATTTTCCTTGAATATAAATAAATGACATTCCAACTGTCAACTAAGATCTCAGAAGTGCAACTAAGCTCAGTCATCGATTAGTTTCTGATGTTAAAATGCTGTGTCTCAAGAGATTATATAGGAAAAAGTTAAGAACAAATTGCCAAATGAGGGCATGGCCCAATGACATCCACATACATGTATATGACAGCCAACTTCACTACCAATAGCAAGGTTGTAATACTGTTTCTACAGCTATGACTTGGCTTGATTCAAGAACCAGGTGATGTGGAACGTTAGAAGGTAGCTAGAGGGATGCCACGATGTTCTGTAACTGCAGCTGTTAGTACATCATTACTAACAGTGCCATTTGCATGAACATTTCTTCTTTGTACCTTCACTTAACAACGAGCTTGACATAAATTACCACATTTTAAGTTGTTACACGATGACAGACATGCTGAATCAGCAGCATTGACAGAGAGACTCAACTTCCAGAAACTTAAACAATGGGCCAACTCCCACAGTTAGATTGGGCCAATGAAAATTGTGCCTGTTTTATATAATGTAGGTGTCAACACTGCGAACGTGAGAATACATTATATGCTGCATGTGTGTTGCATGTGTGTTACATGTTTTCAGCCAAACACTGGATGATAGCAGTGGTCTTTGTATGCCTACCACACCTGGGGAAAAAAACTGGTTTAAACATGAGTCATGCAAGAATTCATTACTACTATTTGTGTTATTTATCATAACCAGTTGTGTTACTTGGCAATCTTATTCACATATTGCACAGTATAAATTTTATGAGACATTCATTTTATTGCCATTAGTTTTTACTTATGATAACAATTAAAATGTCAACCCCTCTTTTGCCTGGCATCATTTACCTAAATAATTTTGATACACTTATTAACTAAATCTGCTTCCTCGACTGGTTCAGCGGAACTTCAGCCCATCACAAATCCGGTTCTTTGATGTCCAAGTGCGTAGTACATGCAGTCTGTTAATAAAAAAGTGCATAGTTTTGTTGAAATTCAAAGAATTGACTTTGGTTGTTACACCTGATAACTTGACAAAGTCATTTGTCAACAACTGTCAACATCAACCCAGAAACAGGTATAGTCATATCATGCATTCATGTAGCTTCAAATTTTGAGAATGACCTGAATTAATGCTGCATCCAACATTAAATATTTTAACAGTCTGTCTTACAAAGTCACCAAAACCGCAACAAAATGTTGCAAAAACTATCAAGCACACCATAGTGAATATTAGGTAGGTTATTTAGTTTTCACAAAATGTATTTGAAATACCTGGTATATAGATTACCAAAAAATTCAAAACGTGTAAGCACTTCTAAGCAAGCATAGAAACCTGCTAGCCTTCAGGTTAAAATAAAACCAATTAACCTTCAACTGAAACCAACTCTTTAACACAAACAAAACATTTCTAGTGATAATAACAAAATAAACATTTAATTGTAACAGAGTACTGACAAAGGGAGAAACTCTGTACTTGCTGAGATCAACAAAGGCCACTTGAAATCATGAAATCTCACAATTTTTACAATGCAAAATTCTTAAAGGTCGTTTCCACCTCTTTGAATACTAATTTTAGTTTGAATATTATTTCACCCATAACGCGATCACAGCAACAACAGAAAATGTTACAAGCTCTGTGCAGGATTTGTTTTGCTTGTTGAGATTACTCAAATGAAGTACTTTGGGGTGCTCATGTGGTATTTATGTTTCCATTCCCAGTTATGTCCGTGTCGGAAGTCGCCAAATCTGTAACAGACACAATAGAATAATTGTAGGATTATCAAAACTATTCCAAAATAAATCAGTGTTGCAACTCAAAACAGCTATTAGCACCATCAAACATATGCATCCTCCTAAAGGGATACCCTGGTACTTCATAAGTGGACTTATATGATTGTCTTCATGGTTATGTCGGAAAACAAGCAATCGAATCCTTAACTCAGTATTATGTGCTAGAGGGCGCTAGTCATGCTACATGCATAGATGCAGGGGACGGTTTCGCAAAGTGTTAGTATTGGAAAATTTATAAAGATCATGTAATTTTGAACAATTGTTCGCAAACTACGGGTTTTTTCTGCAGTTATTCCATTCCATTACATAAACCACCAACTGATTACTACTCCACGCATGAGAGGATGATTCCAGGTAACTGATAAAGCACTGATATTCAAATGTGATTGACTGTTGTGTTACCCAGAATCACCAGGGCACGTTTACTGAACATTCTTCAGGATAGTTCTTCTCAAATTCAAATATTTCATCTTGACATATCCAAACATGATGTAGACAACATGCAAAATGAGAAATACACGAGAGGGAAAAAAGATCTATGTCAACCATCAATAAATCCGTTATTACAGGCCTTACGACAACCACGTCATAGACTGGAAATGGGCAAAAATAACAGACAAGGAATCCAAATGAAGAATTGAACACATCATGAAAGCCATTTGGATAAGAAAGACTAGGGGACTGTTTCACTGACATTCTTAAGAGCTCTTAAGCCCGATTTTACACCATAAAATTTAGTGTTCTCCTTACCTAGGAGCAAAAATGAAAAACTGCATTTCACTAACAATTCATCCTGGATACGGTCCATAAAAACGGTCCTAAAAATGCCAATTTCTAAAATGATGTTATACTACTCTTTAACTATCATAAACAGCTAGATTTTACTAACTATGTTTTAATTTGGGTCCACTTTCACGCAGAGAACCAGTTGCTCACAGCCACATAAGTTTTCGAAATGTTAGTGATTAAAAGTTTGTTAAAGCATGATTTGTCGTGAATCGTTGATGTGTGCATAGCGGTTTGCGGCTTCGCGAAGGTTAAGGTTGTTGTAACATTTGTTAATCAATTTTGAGCAAAGTTTAAGCTGTATTTAACTTAACCTGCGCATAAGTTGTTAGCGTTCTCTACACTCTTGTAAACTGAAAATTGTCAACAACGACACTCCCGTCAAAACATTGCACCATGTGTGATGCGGAAATGTTGTCCTCTATGGTATGTCGGCGGCTCCTATAAGATTTTGTTTTAATTCTTTGCAAAGTGAACAAAAAGTCATATGTTGTTGATAAATGGTTGTTGGACCGTATTTTCAAACACTTTTTGACAACTGTTTAATCTGTTTTGCCAAAATGTGCCAACTGTGTAGATTATCGATTCTCATGATGGAAATATCGCTCTTTGCGTTAAGAATAATTTAAGGATCACGCTAGTGAAACACATTTTGAAAATACTTCCGTCAATAATACCGTCAGATTCTGTTTTAGGATGAATTTTCCTTAAGAGCTTAATATCTTAGTGAAACGGTCCCCTGAACACCTATCAACAGAGATGAGGGCAATTCTGATCTACTTCACGTGTACGATGGCATCATACACACCATAGGCACTGAAGAAGTCAAGAGATTCGTCTGACGAAAGCCTCTACCAGGTAAAAATTGTTTGGATATATCAAAGTTAAATTGTTGAAATCACCAGGGGAGGTAATTATTATCACGATGTGCTATGACGTCCAATTAATGAGTTGTCATGAATGCAGGAACCATGCTAGCATGTCAAACATGAAATGGCTTTGTGATAAGCCTGTCTCCCTCCGTGATATTATCAATACCGAATGTTTAGCTTTAAATGTTTAGTTTATAATTTGAAGAATGTTCAAACTGCGAACAGTGTTTCGGGATTATCAAACACAGGCATCGACCTTCAACACATTTAGTCCAATATTAAGATCATTATATTAACAACAGAGGAACAGACAGTGTTGGTTTGAATGCAAGATTCGGCCATCAATATAGAACTCTTGAACAGAACAAACCAAACCAGTATCAAAACAAAAAACTGGACATGGACTGGACACACCCTCCAAAAATAAACCACAACAGACAAGTCTTGGAGTGGAACCAGCAATGAAAACATAAACGAGGCAGACCCAAAAACAGTTGAAGGAGATCCAAAGCCAAAGAACTAAAGAAATATGGAACAACCTAGAAAGAAATGAAGAAAACAGCTAACAACAGAGTGCATTTGAAAACTGCTGTGCTTTACTCAGCTTGAAGACGAATAAATAAGTAACTCACTTCTTGGTGAACCTAACGCTGCGGTCGACACTTGAACGATCTGTCACTTGTTTCTTGTGATCAGTGTAGTTATCAGGGTCTTTGGGTATGCGGAATCGGGCCATTTGTAGTTCTGTGTCGCTGAGACCTCCGTTAGACACTCGAGCGTAGCCCAGCCTGTTACAAGAAAATATCAAACATTCATTACAGTATTTTGCTAATAATCTTTATCCTTGATCGCCATAAGGTAATCTGAATCACAGACAAACAGTACAATGCTGGGAATGAGAGCACAAAATTGCTTCATTTAAACAGGTGTATACTATTATGAAGGCTACAATACAAGTTTTACCTGGTACCATAGATCTTTAAAGCTGCCTATGGAAGTCTCGATTCAGACTAACTTTGCACAAAAATCAAACCAACTAATATCTAATTTATTTTTGATAAAACAAACGAACAAACTAATGTCTGGAATATCTGAAATTCTGAAAAAATGGGAAAACGTATACAGTCGCGTTATATATATGGGGCGCGTTATAAACATGGCGAAATAACGCGTTCCCATATCTGCCGTTAAGGGCGATACGATGTTCTTCACACTGCTGCACGAAGAACGCCACTGAAGCAAGAGTGTGAACATTGCACAGTCTATATGCAGTTTATGAAGCTTATTAAGCTGCCAGCCAACGTAAATGTGTATTCTATTTAAATGTCATACACTGTTGGACACTGTTGGACACTGTTGAATTCTGAACTGAATAAAATTCATGAACCGTATACAGTTTTTAAATAAACAACGGACCAACAGGCCACAGTCAGCTGAATGATAATATGGTACCGTTGACGTAAGATCTAAAATAATAACCTGGCACTCAGCAGCTGAATATGCAAATAATTTGACTAACGCTGTGTTAGAGTTGATTAAGGATTTAAAGCTATAAGTATTCTCACAATTTGCTTAACTTCATCTTTCAATCAATATCAAAATACCAATTTAGAAATCACATTTACCGTGCCGAACAATATTACGATTCACCAATTCATATGCGGTTGACAAATTAATATTTTGGCGCACCAGTAGCTTTGCGCTCATCACAGTGAAAGCTAATATTTGTTACGCAATGTTAACATATTGATATTGCTTACTATGCTGCATTAAAACATGTTTAACACATTTTTAAGCATTTGTGAATTTCAATTGCACTTTATAAGCCACCCGGCACCGAAGCCAGGTGAACCCGGGATCCATGGAAGCTATAGGCTTAGCAGAATGGAAACAATTCTCTTGATGTCAGCACGAAACAAACAATACCTTGCTCCACATTCACTGCTCCTAAAGTTAAAATTGACCCTATAGTCAAAGAAACTGATGCCTTTGATAGCATTGGCAGTGCAGAATAAACAACAGCAACGTAGTGACACTACTCACACTTGATTCGTTGCAGTTGTATGTCGACATTAAATTTATTGTCCACCAGCTATTCTTTCAATATACACATGTTGTGGACAAAGACGGGAATAACTTTACACAAAACAATTGACAGTTATTACTGTGTTAATATAGTTTGCCATAGCGCCCATTTTCCCCCTGGCGCCAGAAATTCGGCGTTAGAACCGAATCCGCATTATAACAGGGCGCATTATAACGAGGCGCGACTGTAGAAGATATAAATTTATTTTTTACATACATGATGCGGCTCAGATTCTGGCAGAATAATGTGTTTGATGTCGATGGCGTCCTTTACTTTCCTTTTATACCAGTTCTGTTTTCGGGCCAAGATCTTGGTTTTATCCATGCATACTGAGTGTCCTTTCACCTGTGGCCAGACAATGATCTCCTACTCCTGTAGGCTTATCCATTTTTTGTATGTCCTTGAACCTCTGGCAGAATGGTCTTTTGGTTTCACCAATGTAAGTGTGGCTACTGTTGTTATCACGGGTAATGTGATAGATAGTTCCACGTTGGTGTTCTTTGGGGGTTTTGTTTGTTGAGTGCACTACCACTAAAAAGAGGGTGTTGGCAGGTTTATGATACCCCTACAATGAACCAAGATCAGGGATACCACCTGCCCACCATCTACAACCAGATTATTCTGCCAGAGTCTGAGCTGCGTCACATGACATCAGCGCATGAACAAGATCTGCTGAAGAAGGGTCGATATGTCGCATATATTTCAACATTTGCTCCAAAGTAAGTTATATAGTTATGTTGG
The DNA here is from genome assembly GCA_963995525.1 of Escarpia spicata. Lineage (NCBI taxonomy): Eukaryota > Metazoa > Annelida > Polychaeta > Sabellida > Siboglinidae > Escarpia > Escarpia spicata. The sequence goes on along the minus strand of OZ023215.1, from coordinate 40,971,196 downwards.
TAAAAGCTGCAACATCTGACGGTCTTGCCTGTGTTTACATGTGTTAGCAGAAGCAGCGAGTGTTTTGTTGTAATAAACTATCAACAGTCAGGTTGGTAAAAATATATGTGATGAATGGAATATTTCTATGATTAAGGTATACAAGTATAAACCAACTTTGCATACTTATCGGATATTATTGTCAGCATTTTTCTGTACATGAAACGACTAATGGTGCTAGAGTGTTTTCATGGTAACAGTTTCACCGTTTTAAATTGTATTGTAAGTCTTTCACTATAAGTAACTTTTCAAACAATTTGTTTGCACAAAGATCATTAAATAGAGTATGGTAAACATGAAAGAGTTTGTACAGGTTTTTTATTAAATATTTTTCTATTAAGTACATCAAAATTAAGAAGCACCAGTTATTTGCAGCCTGCCTATATACAGTATACAAAAACATAAGGCCATTTCACACTTTCATAGGTTACCCTACCTAACAGTCAGTCACATACCTTGATGATCTTACATCATGGGATAATGATTATCTATGCTTCTTTCAAGTATGTTACAGTTGCTTACCTAATGAGTCCTTTATACATGATGTATTCACACCATCTATTCTTGTCTGTGTTGTCAATGTCCTTGACCCCGCCATGACCTATCAACTGTTTGTAGTCTCGACTGAACGGGGCCGATGTCACATAACCAAGGAAAACAGCAGGATTCTCTCTGAAGTCCGAAAAACAAATAAGTTCATTATTTCGTTAGTTATTCCTCTAATACAGAATTAGTGTGTAACTGTTCTTTTATACAATATCTTTCATTTTACATAATTACCATTCAAGAAATGTGTTGGCAGTTGTTCTGAATTATTTTTTCATCATCACTTTCGGAGCATGTCACATGACCAATGCCATGTGACATAGACTGGAGAAGAATAGTAAGAAGTTTTTGAGGTAATCAAGTCAAACAAGTCTCATTTTCCACAAAAACACAATGTCAATCAATTCAAGATTGACTCTCTTAATTTAATTTTAAGGTGTTCTTTCATTTATGACTTTGTTTTCATGATATGTGGTAAACAAAACAAAATAAACAATTTCTAAATGACAAGTAAAACAGCTGGAAAATGTATGACTCAACCGAGTCTAAAATGAGTGGGAAAAATCCTCATAACACAACATCAAATAAAGCTAGTTTCAGAACACGTGACCTTTGGAGGATGATTTTTGTGAAACAACACTTACGCATTCCGGAGTTCTTCGGAGAGGAATTCAGCCTGAAGTTTGCGGTCCAAGTTGTCCCCGTCATTGCCCATGTGAGTGACAACAAAGTCAACCAGGTGACCGGTGAAGTTGATTGTTGCTGTGATGGCTGGTGCAAGTTCACCTACACACAACAATAACTTCTGCTAAATTGACAATGGAAGGAATACAAACACTTTTATTTCAGGTTAAAAAACATGTATTCTGGTACATAGAGACAAGCATTAAAATCAAATAAATGACCTAAAAAACTAAATACCATAATGACCGTATGTATTGGGTCACCGTATGTTTTGGGACACACAAAAATCTAGAAAAATATTTATTTTTCTGTACCGTATGTTTTCGGAAACCTTTGTAAATGTAATTATTTGTTGTCCCTATTGGGACACCAATTATTCGTATTTCTAACGAGCACATACCCACATTTTTCCCCGATGCAGATGCGTAAATAAAAAACAATGTATCAATCAAATGTATTACAATCACAGCTACTCTTATGTAAACAGTACAAACTTGGGTGATGTAAATTAAGGTTGCATCCACAACGATATTTCATCCTTCTCTCAGCTACCAGCTGGCCTTTATACATTTAAGAAGTGTCACAATACGCATCTAAAAACCTAGTTGCCGTCCCCCAAGGTTTGGCTGTAATGTACAAAACTTAGTGATCTCTCGACTGTCTGCAATGTCGCAAGACTTGCACATCGTTTCACCTATAGTTGATGTCTTAATCTGCATATATGTAGGGGTGGGGGAAACCAGCCCTTTTTTGGTGATATTGTCAGATCTCAGGGGATCCAATTTTATTTGATGGCCATATAAGTCACGAGAAAGAAAATATAATTTTTTTTTAAATCAGTTAAAAATTCGCGTAATTTCTTACGTTTTCATGAATGAGAGCCGCAAAGTGTGATTTTTTAATGATAAATCGGTTTTTAGCTTAATTTCACCAATTATTGAGCTACAATCATGTTGTAACTATGTAATTATATGTTTTTAAGTACAAGGAATCTATTAAAAGCATCTTCAATAGCCTCAGACTAGTCACTTTCATGAAAATTGCATTTTCTGTTGAAAAATAAGCTTTTATGAAGTAAAATAGTTTTCGGCATATCTTTTTAATTGTTGGTGCTGTAGTAATTGACAGTCAGCTCATACACATATTTTGTGTCAGGACGAATCCTTTTAGAATACCCTTATCCACCCACTCCTTTAGATGCCTATATATACGACTACTGTCAGTTTCATCTACTATAAGTTTCATCTTCCTTCACAGCATGTCGATAGCCCTTGTGATCTCACTGCCATTAGTTAGCTTAAAATTCATGTTTCTCACAGAAGAAACCACCCAGTCTCCAGTTGGCTTAACAGAAAGCACTTGGTGGGGGTCTACTGCAACACAGTCCCCTAATGTGGGGTATTTCCACTGGCCGTGACTGCCTGTTTGGACACGGTGCATGCGGTCAATGACTGTTGACTCATTGTCAGTTGATGTACAGTACCCAAAGTACCAAACAGTTGCTCTTCCTCCTCCTGGATAACAAGTTTGCTTTCAAGATGACATGTTTCATATTCTTCGTCTACTACACTGATGTAACCTGTTCTCTGCGGTGAGTTCTGCTCATTATAAAATGCACATTCATCATCTTCAAACCTGCCTGGATCAGAAGTTGATCTTAGGATGTTCAGTAGGCCCATGTTACAGGTACGCCACATTCGAAGACGTTCTCGTCTGCTGGAGGGAACTTTAGTAGAATTGTTCACAACCTCACTGTAATAAACCTTTAGTGCTGCTCTCAGTTTCTTCACGACTGTCGTCACAGTCTGTAAGTGTTCTGATCCAAAGGCTTTTGCCCATAATTCTCTCAAAGCAGCAGCATACGCATTTATTGCTGCTGTTCGCATTTTCGTTTCTTTGCCTTGCACACCTCCGGGTGCAAAATTAACAATGTTTATAACAGCCTCGTGGACCAGGGGCAGCTTGTCACCAATAATAAAAACAACTTCAGACATGGTACTGATCCACATATATAACACTTTTAAATGTTTTCCCCATTTATCCTGGTTTTTACCACTAGTTGATGGTTTTTCCAAGACGATATTTACCAGTATTTCCCACCCAGTATTTACCAGGGTGGGAAAAACGTGTCAACCCTGACACATAAATATGTCTTTTACATCTCAAACTGGTAGCATGGATTAGTTGGGTTCGCAGATATCATAGGTATTTCATATGACGACATACACACGTGTTACAAGGTACAGTACCGTGTGGTGAAGGCAGCATATGATGAGTCGACTTCACAATTGGATACTTCGAGAGAATCAGATTCCTGAAAGATACATTCGTTCCGATTTACTTCTTGATAGAGTTTCATAAACAAAACAAGTTTATTGAAACAGTTTGATGAAAGACAAGTAGTATCAAAGCAGAATCAACAAATGTCTGGATTCTGGGTGAATCATTCCATCTCAAATCAATAAATATTTTGGATTGCCCATGCATTTCTGTCTAACATTCACCTCCAGTAGTTTATGAAAATTACCATTTTACTGTTAACCCTTTAGAACTTGAGTGCCAGAAAGTGCCCAAAAGTATGTTTTAGCTTTGACAACACATGGAGGTGGCGACATCTTGTGGATACTTATGTAACTTGTGCCACTTGATTCTTTAGTGTATTTTTCATATGGCGTTGAAATGGAAGTTTTCGAATGAGCGTATTGAAAATATCAACTAACAGAGAGTTTATAGATATACATGGCATTCTATACAAATGCACCCTGACACAGCATATTGCATGTTTAATATAAAACGTGAGTTGTATATTTAGCACCTTTTATGCAGAATACGATTATCTTTAAGACAAGCACAACTTGCTAGTTCGGAAACAAAGTACAAAAGTTAAATGCAAAAAAATTAGGTGTGTCCATATCTTAGTGATTTTGTGCATTCACAGCGTATTTTATCAAATGATGCGAGGTCTAAAGTGCCAGTAAAGGGTAGTCCACCTACCCCCATGTGTGATCCTTAGTTGACACCCCAAAGTCAACATACATCCCAAGTCGTTCCCCCAACCACATGCCCAGGTCGTTGTTTCCAAGAAAGGGTTTAGACGCGTCACTCTCAAGTAAAGTTATCACATCAGCACCTGCAACACAAAAATGATGGGTCAAAATGTCACATATATTATAACAATTGCTCCACAGTCCATTTCTTGCCATCTAGTGGAATCTTGGAGCCATGAACAATATCTTTCATAGCGAAAATGCTATGTTCTTACGGTGCAGTATCCTGTCCTTAGCACTTCACCATGTGTTCTTGACGTCTCTGGGAAGCATTCAGCCACACTGCATTACTACACAAAGTATTCTTTCACATAATCCAACTATTGGGTACTCGTTCTTATTCCATACAGCTGGGTGACCTGAAGCAAAGTGGAGGGAAGGAACTTGCCCAAGCTCCGAAATGGCAGCAAGTTAAGCTGTTAAGATTAATCATTCCACAAGGGCATTAAGAAATTCACCAATAATAACAATAATATGATCAATAATGGTTACCAGCGTCTGACACCATAATAGTGATCTGCAAGGCCAACCACGACTGTTGAATCCATCACTATAATTAAGTTTCACCTAAATTATCAGACTGCAGATTTCATGTTCCATTACTCCAAAGCAGCAAGAGGTGTTAATTATTAGCAGGAAGTTCATTGAAAATGGGAATCACACGAATGTGCAGTAGATCAAAGTGTCTTGGTGCTAACCCAACCAGCCTCCACTTTATTGCCAACAGAGGGTGTTTAGAATCGGAATGCTTGAACATTTCACTGGTGCAACATTCACACGGCGAGCAATGTTTTGGGCTTATTAAGTACAATTTGCAATTACAATTCTATTCTAGTATTAAGAATATTACATAAAAAAATTAGGAACAGAATTTCTCAGTTTAAACAATCTTAACCTGTTTTGTTGAGCATTTGCGCTGATCTTTCGAGATTGGGCCATCCCTTGTTATCGTATCCAAAGTGGTACGTCCAGATCGCTGCTGTGAAGTCTGCCATTGGCTGCACCTGTGATACAGCAATGTCTTCATATGAGCAATTATTGTCTTTATTACAGCTACGTTTCTTCATTGATAATGCCAACAAGGCATAGCTGTTTGTCCACAAGCTGTCATATTTATAGTAACAGTTTTCATTTAGAAATTTTGGTCTGACACATAAGTGGCTTATGTTTAAAATCTTGAAAGAAAGTTTCAGTTGGGATGTAAAGATGGCAGTGTGTAACTATTTGCTGAATCTCCACAGAACCTGTCTTTAGCGACCACCCCTTCTGCACAGTCAAATTTATTTCTCAAGACAGGTGATTTATGGTTTCCCACAGAACCTGTCTTTAGCGACCACCCCTTCTGCACAGTCAAATTTATCTCTCAAGACAGGTGATTTATGGTTAGAAGTTGACTTGGACAGCAATCCCCTATTCACAGCTAAAGCTTGTCAAGATGGCTTCATTTACATTACTGACTTTCTGGTAATAGACATTGTAATTCTCATTGTCTCAAGAACCATTACTGAAAATAAAGAAAACAAGGACAACAGACCAACAGAGACGAGGGAAATTACAAACTCCCTCATGTGTACTATGACATAATTATACCATGACATCATTAGTACTGACAAAAAACGAGATCAAAAAATAATCTACAGGTAACATATTTAACCTGGACATGTTAATAAGAATTCTAGTGAATGAGTTATGTAATGTAATTACACAGTCTTCTGTGCTCACCTTTGGGGGATGTGAGAAAGTCTGGGCTGGATATCGAGTGGCAAATCCTACCAAACCTACCAGTAGAATAACCAGGAAGGCTGCAGGAAAAGACACATCAACTAAGTGAAAACTATTTCATTACATTAGTTGCACATACCCAAATAGCACGGTTACAAACAAGTCTCACTGACAAACATTGCAAGTATTCAAGTGTTCCATTCCACTATACCCATCAATAGAACATTCAACAATATTTGTTAATTACTTATATTATAATATTTATGATCTATGATGTTCAGCAACTTGCTTTTTATTTATTTAGAAAAAGGTGTACGTTTATATAAACCAATCATCTTTACCATCAGAAAGTTACTGCCAAACAACATTAATTTTCAACTCTTTCCATTGCTGGGTGAATGCTATATTTCTGGAAGAAATCTTCAATTATTAATAATTAACACTGGAATCTCTTAAGATGTTCAACTAAATGGAGATGATCTTCAATATGTAGTAAAATAAAATTTCAAAATAGTACTTTGGCCCGATTTTCTTGACTTACTTGTACTAACTCTTGCATTGGGCATTTTCTTCCGACCAATGAGAACAAATGCCGAATATGATTTGTAGCTCTCCTTCTTTCTCTCCGCTAGAAAACAAGTCACAAGTTTCATGGTGACAAATGTTAAATAATTTTTAAGAATTTAAAATTATAATGATCACCATACAGAATTTGGCAACCTTTGCATGTATCCACAGATATTTATGAAAACCTGACTCACAAATTTGCATGTGTGTGATTGCATGCATATATGTGTAAATAGTGCACAATTCTTCCATGTAGTTACCACAGTTACTGATAACAGATAACATACTACCGGTGTTACATTAGCTTGTGTGTGTGTGTGTGTGTGTGTGTGTGTGTGTGTATATGCATGCACATAATATTATATGCGAATATATGCGTATATAATGTTTGTCTCTGTGCACTTACACCAGTTACTGATAACAGTAACTTGAGTAGGCTCAGGCAGACCTAGTGATATTACATATAGTCAGTGTATGTGTGCGGTGTGTGTGTGCAATGCATACATGCATGCATGGTGCATACTTCTGTGCACACATACATTTGTGCATACTTACCACGGTTACTAATGACAGCCAGTCCCAGCAGATCCATGACAATAGCTACGAGGTAGTTGGTGTATGTGTATGTCTGCATGCATGTGTGCAAGCATACATGCGTGCGTGTACTTACCACGGTTACTAATGACAGCCAGTCCCAGCAGACCTATGACAATAGCTACGAGGTAGTTGGTGTATGTGTATGTGCAAGCATACATGCGTGCGTGTACTTACCACGGTTACTAATGACAGCCAGTTCCAGCAGATCCATGACAATAGCTACGAGGTAGTTGGTGTATGTGTATGTCTGCATGCGTGTGTGCAAGCATACATGCGTGCGTGTACTTACCACGGTTACTAATGTCAGCCAGTCCCAGCAGATGCATGACAATAGCTACGAGGTAGTTGGTGTATGTGTATGTCTGCATGCGTGTGTGCAAGCATACATGCGTGCGTGTACTTACCACGGTTACTAATGACAGCCAGTTCCAGCAGATCCATGACAATAGCTACGAGGTAGTTGGTGTATGTGTATGTCTGCATGCATGTGTGCAAGCATACATGCGTGCGTGTACTTACCACGGTTACTAATGACAGCCAGTTCCAGCAGACCTATGACAATAGCTACGAGGTAGTTGGTGTATGTGTATGTCTGCATGCATGTGTGCAAGCATACATGCATGCGTGTACTTACCACGGTTACTAATGACAGCCAGTTCCAGCAGACCTATGACAATAGCTACGAGGTAGTTGGTGTATGTGTATGTCTGCATGCATGTGTGCAAGCATACATGCGTGCGTGTACTTACCACGGTTACTAATGACAGCCAGTTCCAGCAGACCTATGACAATAGCTACGAGGTAGTTGGTGTATGTGTATGTCTGCATGCGTGTGTGCAAGCATACATGCGTGCGTGTACTTACCACGGTTACTAATGACAGCCAGTTCCAGCAGATGCATGACAATAGCTACGAGGTAGTTGGTGTATGTGTATGTCTGCATGCGTGTGTGCAAGCATACATCCGTGCATACTTACCACGGTTACTAATGACAGCCAGTTCCAGCAGACCTATGACAATAGCTACGAGGTAGTTGGTGTATGTGTATGTCTGCATGCATGTGTGCGTGTACTTACCACGGTTACTAATGACAGCCAGTTCCAGCAGACCTATGACAATAGCTACGAGGTAGTTGGTGTATGTCTGCATGTGTGTGTGCAAGCATACATGCGTGCGTGTACTTACCACGGTTACTAATGACAGCCAGTTCCAGCAGACCTATGACAATAGCTACGAGGTAGTTGGTGTATGTGTATGTCTGCATGCGTGTGTGCAAGCATACATGCGTGCGTGTACTTACCACGGTTACTAATGACAGCCAGTTCCAGCAGATGCATGACAATAGCTACGAGGTAGTTGGTGTATGTGTATGTCTGCATGCGTGTGTGCAAGCATACATCCGTGCATACTTACCACGGTTACTAATGACAGCCAGTCCCAGCAGACCTATGACAATAGCTACGAGGTAGTTGGTGTATGTGTATGTCTGCATGCGTGTGTGCAAGCATACATCCGTGCATACTTACCACGGTTACTAATGACAGCCAGTTCCAGCAGACCTATGACAATAGCTACGAGGTAGTTGGTGTATGTGTATGTCTGCATGCATGTGTGCAAGCATACATGCGTGCGTGTACTTACCACGGTTACTAATGACAGCCAGTTCCAGCAGACCTATGACAATAGCTACGAGGTAGTTGGTGTATGTCTGCATGTGTGTGTGCAAGCATACATGCGTGCGTGTACTTACCACGGTTACTAATGACAGCCAGTTCCAGCAGACCTATGACAATAGCTACGAGGTAGTTGGTGTATGTGTATGTCTGCATGCGTGTGTGCAAGCATACATGCGTGCGTGTACTTACCACGGTTACTAATGACAGCCAGTCCCAGCAGACCTATGACAATAGCTACGAGGTAGTTGGTGTATGTGTATGTCTGCATGCATGTGTGCAAGCATACATGCGTGCGTGTACTTACCACGGTTACTAATGACAGCCAGTCCCAGCAGACCTATGACAATAGCTACAAGATGTGTGTGCGTGTGCATGCCTGCATGCATATACTTACCACAGTTACAGATGACAGGAAGTCCTAGCAGACCTATCACAATGACTATGAAGTAGTCGATGTGCGTGCATGTGTCTGTGTGTGTGCGTGCATGTGTCTGTGCGTGCGTGCAGCAGACCTATGATAATAGCTACAAGGTAGTCGATGTGTGTGCGTGCGTGTGCATGAGTGCCTGCATGCGTATACTCACCACGGTTACTGATGACAGCAAGTCCCAGTAGACCTATGACAATAGCTACGAGGTAGTCGGTGTGTTCGCGCGTGTACACACCGCCAGGCACAAAGTTGTAGGCGACAGTCCAGACGGAGAAGAGAATCTCAAAGAGATAGACCGCTACAGCAGTTACAAGTGTCCGTGCTGGTGGACACATCGTGAGGCGGTCAAGGGTCTCGGGCCAGATGGACATTGTATATATGGCCAGTACGAGGCCAGCTGCAAACAGAACAAATTATTTTTTATCAGTATGTATTGTTTTTCAAATTAATGAATACGTTTTAATACTAAAGTAAATATATTTAAGGTGATTATGGGAACTGGATCACACAACCAACCTTCAATACTAAATCACACATTGCTATGTTGTGAAGGTTGAGGATTTTGCATCAGTTGGAAGTCGTACAATTGGCTAAGATAAAGACAGAAATAATAATAAATTGCATATAACATAGGAAGTCATTGTTTTTTATGACAGAATCATGTGTTAATGGTTTTGATGTGTACATTGTGCAAAAATCAGAACCATTATCAATTTACGGTATATTGAAACAGTCAAAGTACACTTTTGTAGACAAACATTAATTTAACCAGCATGTCCAGGCACATTATATCGCTTGTCATATTATCTTCCTCCTTCAAACATTGTCAAAATCGTACGATCTTCTCGACTCGGTCTACCATCTTTGTCGTTTACCTGCATCTGGTATTTTCATTCTATATCGTTAAACCAATGAATGGTGTCAATATGGTGATTCCTCTATGCAACAAGCAAGTTGAATAAATGGTCTGATTTATATTCTAATTACGTTAATACTTATTCATTGTATCATTATTAGTTGTACCTTTTATCACAAGGTAACTGACTGTTTGAAGATATGGGTTGCCATGCAAGTCTTGGAATTTATGTGGAAGCCAAAACAGGGAACAGTGACTGTAGACCACGTCTTTATGCAGGATCAAAGTTTTACCAGTCCAAAATGTCCTGCTAGATTCGCACATCTACACGTGCACATGTACAATCCATATATATATATGTACATATATATACAATGCCACATATATGCAAGTGTGACTATACATTTTTAAAAACATAACAGACATAAATACCAGTGAGAGTCAATAATACTAAGGTTATTTGCTCCTCAAATCTCCACCCGTCCAAAACAAACTCAGACTGTCCAAATCACGGGTGGACGGGTCTCTAGGTAAAGCTGTGCTGTAGACTCACCAGCGAAGGCTAGCCAGGTAGAGAGATAGTAGAGTGCAACGAGGGAACCACTACCCATTATCCACCACAGTCTGCTGGCCGTCACATGTGTGCACGGGGCCAGGGTCATGCCAAACCACAGCGCCACCAGCACAGCCATCCTGCAAGTGAACAACAGGGGTGATCACTAAATTATTGTTTTATATATAGTAAACCTTGGATATAAAGAATTTGCTTATAATGAATTTTGCTTATATCGAATAAATTAATCGGTTCCAATTTGTTTAAAACACCATAAATTTCACATAAAACAGTTTTTGCCAGTGTTAACGTGATTTTCCTGGGAGAATTGTTTCACGGTCTGTTTACATGAGTGATTTTTATCTGATTACGTTGTATGACTTGGTATTCAACAAGACAAGAATTACTTGTGTAACCACACTCACTAGACCAATTATCATGGTAAATTTATGGTTAAGATTGTACTTTGTCGCAGTTCTAGTTAGTTGTACTTGATTATTGAGACAATGACCAATCGGCGACTGCGGCCACTTGAATTTTGATGAAAGGTCATGACAAGTATACCTCATCATGTGATCTTTCATCAACTCTAAAGTCACGACTGTTTTTGAAATACCAGCAACTATAGCAAAACTTTAAAGAACGGCATTTCGACTAATTAACCCTTCAGAGCATTGCAACTTACCCCCAGGGGTATGGGGTGGGTCCGGTGCTTGGGTAGCCTCTTACAGTCCACCGACACAGCAAGGAAGCTTCTCCAAATACCCAGTGTGTGAGATAAAGAAGGGAACCAAACGCTGCCCCTGTCACCAGCCAACTGGGTGGCTTGGTTGGCTCTAGTCTCCGTCCTGACGAGACGTCATCACCTTGCAAAGTTAACAACAATTATTTAACAAGCGAGAATCTAATCAAATGTTTGAAGGTCACAATTTGCAAAGAGACTGTTATAATACAGGTATCTTAATGAAGTGTTTCACCAGTTTGTATGTTCCAAATTTTTTAAATTTCTTATATAGCGGGATTAGTGGAGTATTCTGTCCTTACTGCTCAAAGCGCTTTACAGTTCACCCCCTGGCAGACTTGTTCAATTGAACTCTATCTTTATTTCTCTGGGAAGCATTCAGCCATGCTGCAATTGCCGTGCAAAGATTATTTGTACGGAAATCCCCACCTCTCTCCATACCCAGGTACTCATTCTTACAGCTGAGTAAACTTGAGCAATGTTGAGTGAACGAACCTGCCTAAGGTTTGAAACTGCAGCAGGAGGAATTAATCCAGAGTTCAGTTAAGAGTGCGATGCTTTAACCTCTACCACATCATTACTGCGCCTCCTCATTCTTACGTTAATATTCATACCCCGTTCACATACAAAAAACAAAATGCCACATATTTAACTGCACATAATATTGTTATGATCAGTGGCATGCAGAAGATTTACAGGACGTTTTGTAGTGAGCTGACATAGTGGCTCAACCACGGTCCCAGAACATCTGCTGCTACACAAACAAATGTAAACACATTCACTGAGCAAGGTACACTTAGATTTACTCACCTGCAAGAATTTTATCTACTGTGGCAATGACGCCAAGTGCGATGACGACAGAGTTTGTCTTCATATCCCACCAGGTGGGCACAAAGGAGACGAACCAGACACGACTGCAGATGAAGGCAAACAAACCAAGGAGAAGGCCCCAGCAACTCAACGTCCTGAAACAAAACAAATGATCAAACATAGGTTATTATAATGACACGAAGATAGAAGTAATCATCATCGTCTATGATATCTGATTACCTGCACATTTACGTAGTTATATGAAAAAGCAGGCGCTATGTATACATCCAAAAAAGGTATACCTCTAAAACCAAGGCACGTTATTAAACTGAACTAGACACCAAGTGCTCAGCTGTGAACCTCAACTCAACTTAAATAGAACTAAAGTTAATTTAATTCAGAAAAACGATTTAATTTAATTGACCTGACAAACTCTGATGTTAATTTAATACAACTGAGAAATTGCAGAATTGACTGTAATTTAATTAATGTTAATTCTCCAATGTCTGATGGCTATTAACAAAAATTTATGATCTACATAGTTTGAGCCCCCCCCCTATCCTACCCGACATCTGCCCTTACCTCTGGTACTGCGATCCACTCCAGAATGAGGCTGTAAACACGAGCATCATGAAGAAGCAGCCAAACGCCAGCACAATGAGGCGATGTAACGTTGTGGACATCTGAAAACTTGCCAGTGAGGCAAGGGTTAGTAAACGTAGCACAGCGACGACCCACCGGTTGTTGAGAGCTCGTCTGACTGCAGAGATGCCTGCCAGTGCCGGACTGAACAAGACCACCACAAAACTCTCATAGCCAGAAATCTCAAGTTCGTTGAGTGGATAAAACCAGATCATCGGGCCAATGGCTTGAAACAGTGACCAGAAGATGTAACCTGAGGAAATACAAGAAAATGTGTAAGACCACTGAAAATATTCAAGTTGATCATATTACTTTCTAGTTTCCAGGCTTCCAAAACCATATCGATTTAACTATTAATTTGTTTAGTAAACAGTGACTTAACTAAAATGCATCAAACATCTCTGTGATTCTGACTGAAATCTTAAATTACTGGGTGTTATAGCGATTATTATAATATAATATAGCGATTATTATAATATTGTACAGTTGATTTCTAAACAATCCAAAATATTCACGAGTCGGAATAGCAATTACATTCACACCAAAATCTGCTAATGGTCATTTTGGCCTATGAGCCCCGCTGATACCAGATGGTTAACATAAACTGGTTATTCAGTCTATGCAAGCGCAAACAAGTCATGGTTCAACTGTTGCAAAAACGGATGTTTCATAACATGGGCTGAACAATTCACTGGCCGAAACATCCAATCTAAAATGGTGGTTCTGGTTTGCCTCAACTTCTGCTATTATTATTATTAATTTCAAGCGTGAAATAGAGTAATACTGGTGACTTTTGCAAACCGGAACGCTATATGTGCAATTAAATTAAACGTGTTGTAAATTAGGACATACAGAGACCTAGTTAGTTACACTTTTTTGTCTGATAAAAATAATTTAATATCTGCCATTTTTGTACACACGCGTATCACCGTATGTATGACTATGACATTATGTGGAGTCATGTTATTAACCATGTCTGGGACATAAATTAAGGCAAAAATGTCGTTACAGAAACAAAAATTAGGTGGACCCGGTTCTCGAAGAATAGCAACATCTGTAGTCATGGCAACACGAACATGAAATGGTTTTATCGTAATTTTACGAGTCATTCCGACGTTCAGCGACTGGGCACCATCCCAACCAAAACACCTCCGAAATTAAAGTCGTTCCGAGTTTAGCGACAATCTTACCAAGCACGGCTTCACGATAAAGTTCCCGAAAACCGATGCTATAGATGAGTGAGCTGCTTTTTTCATAATTCTGATCTTTTGTGTCGCCGGCAGCCAAAGTTGGTTTAGCGTTCCTCATCGCGAATGAAGCGGAAATGAAGGCAGTAGTATCGTTTTTGTAACACTGGTGGCGTTGCTGTTATAACGCAAGTGCCACATTCATCCTGTGGACGGCGCCACACTCGGATATCTGTAGTCGTTTGTGAATTGTGATAGCGACTAATGTTTTTCTACACTGTTATACATGTTTACAGTGTGATGCAAGAAACCAAACATATTCTATACATGACAGTCGAGATAATCTGAGAGTACATCAGAATGTAAAAACAATGACATGTATGGTAACGTGCTGCTACCTGGGCACCCATTTGGTACTAGCATACTAGAGGTGCCACCTACTCGTTATTTTTGCAATTATGTTTAGAAGTATTGCCTACTCTCTCCAATCCCAAGTTCCCAATTATTTCCAATAGGTTAAAACAAATGTTCAGAATACAATCTTAATTTCATAAATTTACAATCACTTTGAATGTTTAATTTATTATAAAAAAAACACAATACAAAAACATCTATTGTTCCATAATTCAAAATCAAGATTATAGAGGCTTATTAAAACAACTGGTTCTACGTTCAATAAATGTTCACCTTTTACTGGACCCACGCGTTTTGTTTTTACATTTCACTAATTTTATTGTCTGAACTCATTCACAAAGTGAAAGAATTCACTTCATAATGTGAAACCACTTGTGACCCTAGAAAAAGATTTCATTTATTTAAAAATGGGCAAGCAGGATCAAAGAAAAGGGGTATTTTCCACCTGAAAGTGGTCATGTCAACACCTATATGTATACGAATGAATGGGTGACATTAATTTAGGCCATATATTATGTGTGTGTGTGTGTGTGTGTGTGCATGCGTGTATTCAATACCAGCTATAACAAAGGCCCTATAAATAAGAACAATTATATATATTGAGTGGATTTCCAAAGGTGATACCTAACATACCCAGCCACTTTGGATTGCTGTTTTACTCAGCATAATATTATCATCTAGTTATATAGATGGTTAGAACTGTGTTAGGGTTAGCTTCTTCTCCTGAAAATAAAATTGTTTCAAATTGTCATTGAAAAACACGTTTTATTCCTAGGCTACAACAATAGCAACAAAAACAGTAGACTCCATCAGTTCATGGAACCGTAGCTGCCTTAAATAATAAGAACACAATTTGATTTCACATACATTGACACACATAGTGGTGTGTGTGTGTCTGTGTGTATATATACCAAGTACATATATATATATACATATATATCTATATATATGAGTGTGTGTGTGTGCGCTCGAGCATGTGTGCATGTGTGAGTGTTGTGTGTGTGTGTGTGCATGTGTTTGCATGCGTGCATCTATGTGTGCACATCTAAGTGTGTATGGATATGTTTGCAGATAAATAATTAATGATATACACCTGTACATTATCATGGCAGCAAAATAGTTCTTATCGGTGAAACAAACTTGTGCTGAATGTAACAAAGGCAAATTTGTGCTGTTCAACTTTGAAGAAACAACATCACACATAAGCTCCAACACCACTGCTGGTGCACAGAAATTAACTACACATAATCTGTAATTTATACATACAAACATATACATGTAATGATATAGATATATGCTTACATATACCATAACAAGAAATTATACATATATGTAGACTTTTTGAAATGGTACTGTGTATTAAGACACCAAATGCAGATACAGTAAAACCTTAGTCACCTCAGTAAACGGACATCTCACAATTATGATCACCCTACGACCGTTATATCCGTAACAGTAACACACTGGAAATTAAACTCTGTAATATAGTCACATTGCAATTCAGGTCACTGCAAGCCCTTAGGATGACCTTGTAAATTAGGTACCACCATATTCCTTTCTGTTACAATTAAGGCCTGTCAATGTAAAAACCAAGATTTTAATTTAAGCATCACCCAAACACACACAAACACACGACAGCTCGTAACGATGGCACCAAATCCGCAATACACTGCTACACAAACATTCAGCACAGACAAATTTACACATCAAGCATAGCATGATTCCAACAACAGACAGCCACCAGTCAGCAGCCGTACCAAAACTAGGTACTAACCTCTATGGTAATGCCTGGTAGCAGGAAGTCTATCTGGCTGGGGATTATTAATTTTGAGTGTTCTTTTCACTGTCCCAACATGGAAGAACCTTTGAAGTTTGCTGGTTCCCACACTCCCCACCCCAAAGTGGGACAAAGTACAACTGATTAAGCAAACTCTGAGCTAATAATTATCACTCCTGGCTGATTCCAGGTAAGGGAAAAGAAAACCTCGCATTAACGGATTTTATAAAAACATTATGATCAAAGAAAAAAACTACAATTGGCAGTGTTCGAAATTTAGTTGTTGCGTACATGAAATGTTCAAATTTTAAACAAAATATTAACATTGTAGACACCCTTTGTAGGCAATATTACGGAGGCAGATTGGGCTAACCGCAATTGCCTTTTGAAGTTTGGTAGATCCCACATAAGGACGCTTCCAGGAAATGGCAACCTGACTTTTAAGTAACAGGTAACGCCAGGAGTCTACTTAAAACTAGCTTAAGAACTACTTTGAATGGCACGAGAAATCCTTCCAACAAGACTGCTGAAACCACACAGTGTAGAAGCCACAAACGGCTGCTTACACGTCACTGCAGGAATGAAGTGCCGCCATCATCTGTTCCTGTAACTGCTCCGGTTTTGGCCCCTGTGTCAAGCTGCTCCGATCAGGTATAACGTCTGTGATTTTGTCACTGTCGGTGTCACCCAACGACAAGTGAACATGTGTGTCGTGTGTCACTTCGATGACATTTGTTGAAATGTCTGACAACTCTTCGCTGACAACGTTCGTGTGTTCTGTGTCAAATTGAGGGTGCTCAGTGTTCGATGGATGTGACAGTGACACTGGTTCATGTTGTATAGTTACTGCAGGTGATGAATGACATTCAGATTTGACATTCTGCGTGTCACTGCCCAAGCTGGACTGTGATGTTACACTACCAAGTGCATTACAAATAACAGACCTTTGTCGATAAACATTGCCTGCCAATATTCTTACCTCGACTACAGGTATACCACAAAAACCATCACTTTGTGCGACCCCAATGACATGTCTATCTGAGCATTCGTTGTTTTCCATCTTCACTTTCTTGGCGTCAACTGCATCATTAGCACCGACTGTTGCATTTTCGGCAGCCTGCCCATCTCTACCAAAAGACGCATTAAAAATCTGATCGAACTGGTCAATGGTATGCTGCTCCAGCATAGAATCGATAAGCACGGATTTTGCAGAGGAACGGTGTGCTACTGCCTGATGCCTCGTGATGACGTCACGGGATGACGCCTTCAGATCACAATGATGGCACTGGTATGGCGTAACAGAGCTGTGATTGGCCATCCAATGCCGGTACAAATAATTACGTGTGACTGACGAGTAGGGGCAGAACTTGCACTGAAACTGTCCTGTCTGCTTCCAGTTCTTCATGTACCTGTCCGCAAGAGTCTCTGGTGGTTTGCCAATGCCATTGCACGAGTCAGCAACAAGGCCGACAACATTTATCTCTCGCTGTTGCTCATGTGATACCTTTGACAGTAACATTTTCAGAGCCTTGTTTGTTTCAGGATTCAATGTGGTGCTGCTAGAAGTGACATGTACCTCAAGTTCAGATGTTTTTGGGACCACTGTCACACGTGTGGCAGACACACTTACAATAGTCTGTTGGCCACCTGCAATTTTTGGTGTTGCCGTGACAGAAGTTGTGTTTCCTTGGCTTGGTGAACATACAACTTCCTCTCGCTCGGCGCTAGGCACTTCTTTCTGCGGAGGAGTAACCGTTACACTGTCTTCAGCATGCAGGTTTTCTACAACCTCTTGGCTTTCAATGATCACGAGGTCGCCAACAGCAGGATGGCTTCCAGATATGGCAAGACCTGCTTCAAGCTGTGACAAAGTGGCCACATTGTCAACTATTGCATCATCATCATGTGTGTGTGGGGGAGAACGTGGTGTATTTTCGCGAGCCTGTTTGAAAGCACCCACTGATGGTGCTGGCATAGTTGACATGAAAGGCCCCAACAACTGCGTAAGTGTTGGATGCTGAACTTGCAACGGGGTCATAGTCTGTGATTTGGGGCTCACAATGATGATGGTGTCACTCAATGCACTGGCCGTAACTGGACAAGAACTGGCAACTTTATGTTGGTTCTGCGGCGGCGACACTGATTTCTTTTTCCCACGATTCGTTACGTCTTTAATCGTAATTGTTCTATGCTTCTCCGTTATCAAACGACCAGTGGAACTTGTCATTTTAGCAGGATGTTCACCACCAGCGTGGTGGAGCATGTTGTCACCAGCAGTATCATCAACATGCACACTCCACTGCGCTGCATTCACGTCTTGTGGGTAAACCACCGCAGCAGACTGGTAACCCTGTACAAGTCTTTTGCCCTCAAAATCTGCACTGTCCCCCGCAACATCTGCCTTTATCAAAGGCATCTCATACATGATCTTCTCCACAACAACGTTGCTGCGGCACATGTGATCATCCAGTGGAATGGCCGACACCTCTTCTGGCAGTACTGCATCTTGCTGGGTGTCCCCGTACTGAACATTCGCAGACAATTTCTCACAACTGTCCTGGCTCTCCCCAGCTGGGTACAGATAAGGCAACTCAACTTCGACTGTCTCACTGATTCCCATGTCATCAATCACCTCGTTTCTGTCAAACTGCACATATGCCTGTTCCTCAACACTGTCTTGTTGTTCGTCCATTGGTTCCACATTAACCACACCCAAAGGGCCGACACTGGCTCTGTGAAACTCTTCCATCCCCTGCAGAAGTGTCTCTTGGCCTGATATGGTATCGGCACAACTTTTTTCCATTTTTAACAAAGCATTAATCTGTTTCTGTGTTGGTTTGTTGATTACATACATATTGGTAGGTTCTTTAAAACCACGAGGCTGGGCTTTGCTGCAAGGTTGATGGTCATTATCGCCATGGGATACATCACTGAGCTGGTGATGGGTCTCATCATTACAATGCACATTGTAGTATGCTAAGTTAGGAGGGGCAATCTTATTAGAATTGTTGCATGGTCCTCTCGACTTGTTTCTGACTTGACTGTCACCTTTAACATGGTTGAGCCTCTGGCTGCAACAAAAAATGCAGTACAGGAATAATGATCAGTCCAATCATACTAGCAGTTCAATCATCAATGTGTTTCACCTGTCAAAGCAAACATCTTAATTAGTATTAGCAAAAGTTTAATAGGAATTTTCTATTTACTTCACCATCAGACAGGTCTTCATTAATAATTTGTCCAAGAATAATATATGGCAAGATATTTTATAACTTTCTGTAATTATCCTGCTATAGTATGAAATCTCCTTTAGCCTAGGCAGACTTTACCAGTTAGGGCAGGTTAATCGTAGACATTGAGTACCATTGGTAGTTGATAAGTCAATTTATTATTTGAACAAGTTAAAGGTTTCGGCACTTGTGTCGATTACGGTCCCACCTCGATTTCGCCGTTATAACTTGAGTTTTGCCTAACTTTGGTACCTCAGTGTGTTGGTTCCACCATTCAACATTATCCCAGGCCTTTACGTCTAAGAATATTGGTGCACTTTTGAGGTGTAAATAGCACCCTGGATTGCATCAACATACAGTGCTATATCATTCATATTAAGTACGCAATGTGGCAATGCACGATGGCAGTGGTGCAGACTAGCACAAACTGGGCTTCAAAAGTGCGCTAAGACACAATATTTTCATAGTATAAAAATATTGTGTCTTAGCGCACTTTTGAAGCCCAGTTTGTGCTAGTCTGCGTTGCTGCTGTCATGCGTTGCCACATCGCGTGCTTAAAATGAACTACCCGGTATATAGCAGGGTATGTTGATGCAATCCGGGGTGCTATTTACGCCTCAAAAGTGCACCAATATTCTTAGACATAAAGTTCTTACCTTAAGTTCTTACCTTAAGAACGGTCAATAATTGCCCAAGTTGAGCACTGAGACCGTCTCAAGGTTAGTTTTCTGTAGTGGTATTCCATTGTCTATTGATTTTGCTGCTATTGTTGTTGCTGTTGGCGTTATTGCTATTTTTTCTCTTTATCTTGTCTTTTCCGGTTTGCCTAGTCTCTAGGCTCGATTGTGTGCGTGCGTGCATGCATGCATGCATGCGTGTGTATGTGTTAGTATGTGAAGTTGTAGTTGTAGAGGTCTGGATGGTCTCTCCAGTCTCTTTGGAGGCGGGACTTCAGCTGATTGACTGTCTGTGCTTGGACTGTGTCTTCTGATAGTGCATTCCAGGATCTTACTACACGGGTGGAAAGGAAAGAATGTCTGGTTCCTGTTGATGTCTGTGTAACTAGTTTTTCTGTGTGACCTCTTGTGGTTCCAGTCGCTTTTAGTTACATCTGTTTTTGTGGACAGAGTTGGCATTTACAGTCCTGGTCGATTTGGTCGAGTCCCTTGATAATTTTGAAAGTTTGAATGATGTCGGCTCTTTGTCTTCTGTAGTGTAGTGTGGGGAGTTTTAGTTCTTTTAATCTGCTGCCGTAGGGCAGTCCTTTTGTTTCTGGCACTAGTCGTGTTGCACGCCGTTGGACTTGTTCGATGAGGTCTTGATCTTTCTTTAGGTGAGGGAACCAGACACAGGATGCGTATTCCAGGTGTGGTCTGACCATTGCCTTGTAGAGTAGTAGGAATGTCTCCTTGTTGAGATGCTGGAATGTTCTGGCTAGACACCCAAGAATTCGATTGGCCTTTTTGACACTATTTTCGATGTGTTCGGAAAACTTGAGTTGTATGTTGATGGTGACTCCGAGGCCTGGGATGATGTTGAATGATGGAACTAACGCACTTGAGCTAACAAAGTTATGCAAAACTCAAGTTATAACGGCGAAAGCGAAGTGGGTCCGGATTCGACACAAGTGCCAACGTTTCTATTACTTTAAGACTGCATAATTTGGTTGACAGTAATACAAAATATCAACGATTGACACAGATTATTCATTATCGCCCACAGCCCAGGCACAGCTGCGTTCAACTTCACTGTCTTAAAACAGAATCTGTATTATAGATACTTGTACGTAAATTGATAAATACCCAGAAATACAAATGTCATGCCATCAAAAACAAACGTTGTTTGTAAATGCAGGTGGTGCAACAAATACCCTCACAATCACAAATGACACACATTCACAAACAGTTTGCAGGCAGTGTAACTACTAACTGCAAGTCAAGTTGGCAAGCGGTCGTGCGTTTGAACATCTTGCAAAACACGATAAACTTTAATTGAATTTGTAACTTTTGTTAGTGAACCTGTACCTCACATGATGTTCAGCGGGATGCCAAGCTTGCTCGATATACACAATAACAATAATTCGCTTAAAAATGTTGTTACGTTCTAGAAATGCCTAAAATGTCAAAGCAAAAACAAAACACCAACAAGTCGGTAAATAACCCAGGCCCCATATCACAACGAGCAATACATTTATCGGGACCCTTCATTATTCAAGTTACCCGCGGTATTACGGGGTAGGCCTAATAGTCAAGGGCTTTTATTGTTTGGGTTTGTAACATAAAGTATTTAAAGTGTTTGGATTACATTGAAGGTACCTACAAAACATATCAAGAAAATTTGGGAAGTGTCTCAAAACCCATTTACTCCATGTTAAATACCATTGATACTTAAAATCATGGCATTTACGGAGATAGCCCAGGACCGTATGGCAAATCTAGACATGCTGTGGCAAGCGCCGTTCATGTTAGGATCATGTAAGACCTTGTGGTCTGGAATGATGCAGTTTGTAGCATAGATATATTCAGATTTAGCATAGATCTATTCAGTCCCATGAAGATTGAAATGAGGTATTCATAATAAAAAATATGAATATATCTAAGGAAACGACAGGATCAACCGGTTCTGTTTGAAGATACATGCTGCGAGAACCCCCAAAATGTGTATTTGCTGAAATAATCTGGTGTAGGTTCACACCCGACATTGCAAGTCCAATTGGTGAAGTTCAGTATGTGTTGGATGGTGGGGCTTTGTCTAATTGCATCCCTTGGTCAAGACTTGACAAAAGCTCCGTTGATAATTACTGTAGACAGACTGATACTGAACAGAAAAACCTAGTGGCTAGTGGCTGTCTGTTTAATTACTCACAAACGAGGAAACTATACATGTCGGCTTGGGTGGACTGGTTATGTGGCAGTCTCCATAAAGCTGCTAATGAAGCTTTCCAACTATGGGACAGTATAGGTAAATCCAAACAATTAAGGCCATGTTTTTGAGTTAAAAAGGAAAGTTGATGCTAGATGCAAATATGCAATAAGGTTTATTAAAACATGAAAATGAGTTGAGGCGTGAAGCCCTTGCCAGGAAGATAGTTAATCATACAAATTATAAATTTTGGAAGGAAATAAAAACTATTAAGAATAGTAAAGTACTCTTGCCAACTAATATAAATGGTAACAGTGTTAAAGAAGCTATATTGTGAATATCTGGATTCAACACTTTCATGACTTGTTTAATTATGTAAATAACAGTAGTGCCAAAAAACTAGCCTTTGATGTTAGTTATGAGAGCAGTATTAAGGTGTTACCCGAAGAAGTCAAATAAGCGCTATAAGAAACATTGACTGTAACAAGAGTTGTGGCCTTGATGGTGTTTTTGCAAAGCACATGAAGTACTGAAGTGAACGCACACTGCTTTTACTGTCAGTGTGCTTCACAAGCCTGTTGGTGCATGGCGTATCACCGAGTTCTATTATTTCTGTGATAATAGTGTCCACAATCAAGGATAAATCGGCAAGATAAACAGTAAAGACAAGTACAGACCAATAGCGCGGCAAATCCTATGTCTAAAGTTTTTGAAAAAATCTTTCTTAGCAGAATGGATGACTTTTTAACAACCAGTGACAACCAGTTTGGTTATAAAAGAAGCGTGTGGCACTGACATGTGCATTTGTGTACTAAAAGAGGTTATTGTTAAAGGAAATACAAATAAGGCATTAGCTGAAATCCTTTTTCCATGTGTACACAAAGTTTAATCTTGTATGTAACATTTGACAACATTAAAAAAATACAGAAAAATACATTTGTAGCATAAATTCGATTCTAAACCTGTCTGTGTAGCGATTCCCGCGGAAAATTTAAATTTAATGAGCTAGGCGATCACGTGGCATCGGGACGTCACTTATGACCCACACTCGCATCAGGCCGACCCTTTCCATGCATTCAGAGCATGTTTACAAGTATAGCTTTTGGGTCGAAACGAGCGTCAGAATGAGTTATTGTGCAATATTCCGATGAAATACAAACACTAGTCATCACAGAGGAACAAGGAGTTATCTTACCGTTCCACATGAATCCAATTTTATTAAAAACAATGAATGCGAATGGGCCTATGACTAGGTTTCGCCGAGCTTGAGCTCGTTTTCAAACCGACAGAATTTCACTGACTGATTTAAGTTGTTATGATAAATTGTACCACTCCTCCTTCTTACATCGATATTCTAGTGATATTATGAGATTATACACGTTACGTTTTGTAGCTGGATACAATATATGTTTGCTATGTATGTATATTAGTGTACATTATCTCCCGTTGGTTGCATTCGATATACTTATTCTGAAAACGAGCCCAAGCTCAGCGATACCTAGTCGACTTGGAG
>OZ023215.1:40867302-40942302 GCA_963995525.1 Escarpia spicata | reverse complement strand
AACACAAAATCAGTGGAATCTGTTTAAATCATGGAAACGCATTAAGCAAATAATTAATAAAAATAAAAAGTCTGTACAATCCCCAAAGATGATTATTAACAATCAGCTAACAACCGGTACAAAATAATTGCCGAATACTTCAATAACTATTATGTTAATATTGGATCATCACTGACAGAAAAGATTAGCCCAAATGGTATTGACCCGTCAATGTATATCAAACATAGAAACTGGCAGACAATATTTATTTAACCTATTGAAGCGAATGAAGTAGAAATTATCATTAAAGATCTCAAAATATCAAATCAAGGATGTGACTTAATAACTCCACATAATATTATTGTTAAATTAACTTATCATACTTTTTTAGTCCCTTAACACACGTTGTTAACTTATCACTAGCTAAAGGTATTTTTCCAGACGACATGAAACTTGCAAAAATTATCCCGATATACAAAGGAGGTGACAAGACGATTGTAAACAATGACCTTCCAATATCGATTTTGCTAGTCTTCTAACAAGATTCTAGAAAGAATAATGTACAACAGATTGATGACTTATATAAACAAACATAACATTTTATATGATTATCAGTTTGGATTTGTTAACGGTAACAACCTTAGTAAGCTAGATACTTATGAATCAAGAACTGCAAAAAATTGTTATTTGGTTAACCAGTAGTCTTCTACTTCCCCTGCGGGGTGGGGTCCACGTCACTTGGTAGCTTCTTCAATACTTTTCTTGTCAGTTCTTTCCACTCTCTCTCTCTCGCCCGCAATTGCCATCCATTCATGGCTGTTCACGCCAGCCCTCCCCAGGTCTCGTTTTATGCTGTCGTTCCATCTCAGCCTTGGTCTTCCTCCCTTTCGTCTGCCACTCTCTTCTACTTTCCTCGCTCTTTTCGCCAGTCTGTCTTCATCAATTCTATGTACATGTCCCGCCCATCTCATTATGTTACCGGCTACTTTCCTCTTTAGGTGTTTTTTCATTCCAATCTCCTCTCTCAATTCCTTCATCTTCCTTCCATCCTCTCGTATTACTCTACATATTCTTCTGACCCAGTTGTTTTCTGCTACCTGTAGTTTCTCATCCAGTGGGAGTGTTCCCAACCCGTATATACAGGCTCGTACAACGCAGGCTTCTAACACTTTTCCTTTCAGTTGTTTCTTCAGTTTTCTGTCCCACATAATGTCTTCTACCCTTTTCCATGCTGCTGCTCCTGCTTGCACCCTCCTCTGAATTTCTTTACTATTCCTTCCATCCTCACACACTGTACCGCCCAGGTATACAAAGCTGTTCACTTGTTTAATGGTCTTTCCGTCAATAACTACATGCAGATCTACCTCCTGTTCACCTATCCACATTACTTCAGTCTTCTCCAGACTCATTTGGAGGCCGTGTTTTCTGAAGGTGTCACTCCATTCTTATAAAGCTTTCTGTAGTTCCTCTTTGTTGTCAGCCACCACTGCTAGGTCGTCTGCATACAGTATCTTCTTAAGTTCTTCCTGCTCCGACATCTTTCCACTGATCAGGTTAATCACCACAACTCTCTTTAAGTATAAGTAAAACATATTTTATTGTTTTCAAGTCAATAAATAAAAAGGGATATAACCCAATCAGCAATTTCATTGATTGATGCAAATTACTGAAGTCGAAAACACAAAGTTCCTAGGAATTATAATAGATTATAATTTGTCATGGTCTTTTCATATACAGTACATAAAATGTAAAATAGCAAAAGTTGTTGGAATTGTAAGTAAAGGAAAACAAACGTTTAGTAAATCATCCCTTATGACTTTACACTATACGTTTTTGTATCCGTATCCAACTTACTGCAACACACATTTTAGTTCCTTAATCAAATTACAAAAGTATGCAGTTCGTGTAATGACGTCAGCTCCGTACAGAGCGCATACAGGCCAACTCTTATTGATTTTGTTGATTTTACCAATAGGAAAAATCTATGATAAACAGTTATCCTGTACATGTATAAAATGTCAAGAATATGTTTCCATCACTTATTACAAGGATGGTCATTAGAAATAACGAATTCCACAATTATAGGACACGCCAGGCGGAGCTACTGCATGTACCGATTTAAAAAAAAAACGTGTTAAATAAAACCATTATACATCGAGGTGTTAAGCTGTGGAACTATATAAAAACAACAGTGGATTGTACCTGTGCACTTGCAACGTTTAAATGTCAACTCAAGAGATTTTTGTCAGTAAATAATATTCTTTTTTATGTTATGACCACCTTCAATAGTTTGACGATTTTGTCTTTGGGGGGATCCTTGGCAACAGGAAAGAGAAAAGAAATGTAGTTGTGCGATTTAGTGGGGTTAGGGGATGTAGAAAGGGGGAGGGGATGTGGGGTTTATAAGATTCAGAGGTGGTGCTGGAGCCTGGACTCAAAAGAATCCAGGGTGGTCGCAGATACCACTTCTTGCGGCAGGCTGTTCCACTCAGCTATTGTTCGCGGGGAAAATAACGTCACACCCGATGTCATGGGTTCTCCTTGTTTTTGTTTTACGAGGACCGGATAGTGTATTAGTGGGTTATATAATTAACATTCATTGTTGTAATCTAATGCGTGTATTCATGACAATAGTATTGCTGATGTGTGTTGCCGATTTATTTTATTCAATTGCACAATCTTTCTTTTTGATAAATTATTCTACGTCCATTATGGAATTACATAATCATGTATTGAGAGGGAACAACAGCCACTCGTGGCTTTATACCCTCACTATAGAAACTATACTAATGTATGTATCAAATGTATTGTGTCATAGTTTCTGTAATAAACCATCATCATCATGTATTTAAATTGTTTTACTGTCTCTGGTTCTTGTCAATTGGCAGTTATTCGGGACCTCCCTGTATTGTTGCTGTTTAACATTAGCTTGTTTTTTTTTTTGATTTCCATCACATATTTAGCTGATGTTTCGTCCAGTCGATTCAGTCAGTCAGTCCAAATACGATGCATTAAGTCACCTAGTGCATAACATCTCATAATTAGTGATTACTCTTGGTATTCTTTTGCTATTTTTGAGGTACCGACACCAAGTCTGGTCTTATGTTGACTACAAAGGAGTCAGACAGTCAGGGGTGTTATCGCAGTCAGCCGTGTGGTTGATTTACTTAATTAAAACACATACACATTCTATTATTATTGCAACAGTCGGTCAAAATGCACAATAACACGGGAATTCAAATAACTGCCTGCAGTTTTTTAATGAACAGTAGGCATATAAATCAGTATAAAATGGTAATCTCCGAGTTGACCTACACGTCTTTTGTACAA
The DNA here is from genome assembly GCA_963995525.1 of Escarpia spicata. Lineage (NCBI taxonomy): Eukaryota > Metazoa > Annelida > Polychaeta > Sabellida > Siboglinidae > Escarpia > Escarpia spicata. Next base: position 40,938,993 of record OZ023215.1, on the reverse strand, counting down.
AAGAGCATTATAGCTAGTTAACACACAATAACGCAGTTACAAATACGCATTGACAATATTGTGCAATTAATTGTCACTTGATAGTGGGTGAAATTAATTCTGCTGAAGTTACTCCAACGCGCAAAGAACATTATCTGAAGTGCGAATGTTAATAAAATATAAGACGGTTGATTAAGTAATTCACAATCAAATAGGCATAACAAATTAGACGCACGTACGCAAGCACGCGAGTATGCATGTATCAATAATACCAATTACATTACAATTATTTCATATCCACACATCTTGCCATGCAAAAAGGCAAAGAACGCTCGGTTAAACCTCATCCCTGACCAGTTTTGTTGTATTCCGTATCATGAGTGATGACTATGGATTCAATAGTTGAGTATCGCCTATCAAACGATACGATAAGCTAAAGAATGCCGTTGGCCCTCAACAGGTTTCTTAAATAAATCAAACCAAGACGCATTCAACTAATGTTTGATAACGAAGCTGCCATGCAGAATGTCAACCACAGCGCAGTGCGCGAACTCGTCAGGCAAGTTATCTGAATGATTGTAGGACATACTGTCTCTATTTGTCCATGATACTTTCGAAATCTCCAATAACAAGGAACAACAACCTTATCACGTACCCATTCTATCTAGTAGCGTACCCATTATATCTAGTAGCGTACCCATTCATTGAACAACGCACTCGAAACCCCAACCGACTGTGGTGAAGAATACAATCATTTGTGTCCATACACTAGTTACAATCTTGCCATCAGACTAGTCAAACAAGGCATATACACATAATTAAAATAACTACATGCAATTCAATAACAGTAACATCTTACCTAGTAACATGCCTATTGATATACAACTGTGCCAAGCAAAACTTACGACATGTTAGAGTATCGTCTGTTTTGTTATTTATAGGCAAGTTTCTATATTCATTCGTACGTCTGTCTCCACGTATTCGTTGAGCGGTTATGGACAGGGGCCATAGTACTCAGCAATATATTATATTTCAGAAAATTGAAAACGAGATTAATTAATTACCTAAATGTCAAAATCCAAGTGCTAACACCCAAAGTTCAAAGTAAACGCGGTTAAATCCAACACCGTCCCAATAGTAGAATACTCTGACACTGAGTCCACGGGAACCATCTCCGGAATAGTGACAGGAACAGCAACGTTGACCTCCGTCTTCATCTTCTGCTGCGTGAACCCGTGCAGTCGTTTCATGTGGACCGCGCGCTGCACGGCGCGACTGAACGCATGGCCGCACACGTCACACTTGAACGGCTTCACGCCAATGCTGTAGTGCTGCGTCCTCAAGTGTCTCTTCATGTTGCTCGACGAACGGAACTTCCAGCTGCAGAGTGGGCACTGGTACGGCTTCTCGCCCGTGTGTTGTCGCAGATGCACGTACAGACAGGAGTAGAAGCGGAACTGCTTTCCGCACGTTGGACACACTATGTCCTTCCGGGGCCTCTGCACGCCCTTGCGCGCCTTCTTCGCATGCGTCTCCATGTTGTTCTGGTCGACGAACGTTCGGTTGCCGTCGTCGTCGCAGTGTATTCGCTGATGCTGCGAGTAGGCCGTCGACGATCGGAACTGTTTTCCGCAGGTCGGACACATGTGCGGTTTCTCCCCGGTGTGGATGAGTCGGTGGGTTGCCAGACCTCCCGTCTGCGCAAAGCCGCGTCCACACACGTCGCAAACGTATGGTTTCTCACCCGTGTGCTTGCGACTGTGCACCTGATGGATGGAATAATGATACAGTTGGCATAAGCATTCGGTCAATTATTCCAGACAAGAGTACAAGGGAAAGTTTAAAACAATGTACATCATTACGTATTGCTGGATAGCCATCAACGCGTTTGTCCTAGCAAAATAAATAGTTCAGAGGAGCCGCCTAACGAATGAAACAGGTAGTAATGCACAGTTAATGTTATTGTGGGTGTCAGAACGCGACAGCAGTGTTTTGGTAGTCATGACAAGCCAGGTCAATCGTACTGAGTTGCTCATTTTAGTACTGCTTTGCATTTTACTCCAAGGCAGACGTGTTCATTTGAACACAATAATGACGTATATGTGAAGCATTCAGCCACGCTGCAATTACTGTGCAAAGACTATTTGTACACAAATATCATCCACCATATGTATCTTGATATGTATTCAATTAGAAGGGTGAACTGGAGCAGCGTGGCTTTCGGTGGCAATTGTGCAATACAATCGGTGAATCAGTGAAGTCGGTACAAAACGTTTTAGACATTTCAAAAAAGAACGATTATGACGAAGTAGATATATGCACAAATTGCCTGTAGTGGAATGCCGATTATAACAAACAACATCTATGCAAGCATTCAAAAGTGCTGTTATTTCAATTCGCACACACACACGCACCCGCACACACACAGGTACACACAAACAAATGTGCAAACACGCTCGCCCGAACCCCCACATATGCACACTGGCAATACCTTCAGATGGGAGAACTGCGTGAAAAACTTCCCGCAATGCGAACAGAGAAATGGTCTCTCCCCGCTGTGAGTCCGCATGTGTATGCGAAGGCTGCAGGCGTTGTTGAACGTCTTCGAGCATACGGCACACGTCTTATACGCGTCCAAGTCGTGAATCGGCTCGTGGACGTTGAGGTGCTCGATGGTGCGGAAACTTTTGCCGCACACCGTGCAGCGATGGGGGAAGTCTCCAGTGTGAGTCAGTTCGTGGCTCTCCAAGACTTTGCGACATAGAAACGAATCCCCACATGTTAAACACGTCAATGGCTGATCACCATCGTCCGCACGCTGATGTAGCGTCAAGTCCTCCAGTAATGCGAACGACATGTTACAGTGCGAGCATGTGAATGGCGGGCCGCTCTGGCTATCTGGAGAGACAACACGATTTCCCATGTGTTGTTTTTCGTGGCGATTCAGCAAGCTCTTGCGTGTAAACATAACATCGCAGAATCCGCACCTATACGGTGTTATTTCGTCATGAACCTTAAAGTGCCGTCGCATGTTGCCGGACGACGTGAACATTTTCTGGCACAAGGGACACGGCACTGTCCCCTGGAGCTGGTCACGTGTTACTGGTGTCACGTGATATGCGAGCTGGTGGTTTTTCCAACTGCGGCGAGTTAAAAACACTTTAGAGCATTCTGTGCATTTAAAATGATTCCTGTGGTCGTTTTGTTGTGTGGCTTGTTTTGTGTTTGTATGTTCGGGTGTCACAGGTTTTTCGTCGGGGGAAACGACTAGCGAGATTGACACACCAACTGCGTTAGACGTCACCGACGTGTCTGTAGAAGTAGGCCCATTGTCTCCCACCACTGGCTGCTGGTGTTCACTCATCATTCCAGTCTTCGACACACTGTCGCGGTTGGACGAGTCGCCAGGGTCTGCAACACAGTTGAAGGCATTCGTATGACGCAAGATCGCTGGCTAACTTATGTCTTTGTCCATCACATTTCATGAAAAATGTCAAAACACATTTAAAATCTATATACTGAGAACAAGATAAAATGGTCATGCTCCATTACTGGTAGGGTGTCTTGTCAGCACAGTAAGAACACGTGCTTTCTGGCCTAGACAACGGGGGTCATACACCGGGTCAGCTTGACGTTACATGGGGTGGAATCTCTGGGTTAGCATTAAGCACGGAATAAAAACAAAAACGAAATAGTTCGTACAGCAGTCAATACCTTATTAAAAAAATCTAAATTTAGCGTGACGTTCTTTATGGATGGCCCACATATTACAACAGCACCGAGAACTAACGTACCGGTTGAAATGACTGAAGAATCCACTGGAAGCCCTGTTGTCATCGCTGCAGTTTTCTCATCAATTCTGATCATCACATCATTGTTGTTTTTCTTTTCTCCACCACCTCCATCGTGTGTTGTATCTTCACTTATACTTCCGTTCTGAACAATTTCTGTTTCACTTTCATCTGTGTTATCTCTGTCATCATCCATCAGGGTTGTTGTTGATGGTAATTGCTGGAAACCTTCAGATGTACTCCTGTCTTGTGCAGAGACTATTTCCTCACCTTTTTCAACTGCTAACAGTTTCTTCTGGAATTCTTTTGTCAGATTCCAAAGAGGAGTTATGTTGAGTATCTTGGCTACATCTGTCAGAATGCTGGCGTGTTGTGATAACTCTTCTGTTGGAATCGAGCCTGTGCATAAAACGATAAAACTTACAATGACACCAAATGCGATGTTCTGGCAATAGGCATTAAAAAGTAACAACAGAGGGGACTTTTTCACCACTGACTGTGTCCATGTTTCTCCAACATGATATTCTGTTCGACTACCCAGAATTAGTGGGCATAGTAATTTGTAAAAGGAAGTCTGCTGTGTTGAACGTGGGAAAGTTGGACATCAAAGGGCAGTTAACTCGGCCGTATTGTCAATAAAGCTTGTTTCGAAATTTGATGTTTTGTTTACTATTTGAATGTGTACCTGTGGTCATAGTATCGTATTGTTATGTTTTATTGGGATCATGTTGTCGTCAGGACGTTAGTATTATGGCTAGTAAATTGCGAATCTCGCAGACTAGGGCTGGGCGATAAAGCATGATTAACAACATTTCGCGGGTAAATTTGTGAAGCGACCAAACCAGACAACCCTTACTGCAGTAGTGACCTCGATGCAGAGCTACGTGGTAAACAAGCCATAGTGGATCACTCCATTTATGTATTTAGGGGTGGCAGGCTTGGTGGAATTAATTACATTATGTTAAAGAGTATCCCGCAGAATTTGGTATTGTTTCTATTAATGCAATACTAAGAATTATAGATATATTTCATTTGGTGTTTTCAACAGATATCAGTTAAGTGTTAAACTACTAATCACTGAAACAAACTAAATGGAGCGTTATGTCTATGTTAGTGTTACACTATTATTCCAAGGTGTACTTTTATTAGAATTCCAAGAAATTTCCACCCTATACTTTTATTCTGCCCTGTACTCTTATAATAATTTCAAGAAATTTCCGCCCTATCCTATGTTATTCCGACCTATATTCTTATTAAAATTCCGAGGCATGTCCACCCTATACTGTTATTCCGACCTGTACACTTATTTGGAATGCAATAGTAATGAATGCACCATTTAAAAAAAAATCTTCGGGGGAGCATGCCCCCGGACCCCACTAACAAAGCTTCGCGCCTGCGATGCTCACGTACCCCACCCATACCACTTCGCCCATCATTTTACCCAGGGGTTAATTCCAAGTGGTAAATCCTAACCAGCTCTGAGCGACATTAAGATGACAATGTTGCTACAAATCAGTGATTTTGTAGGTATATAAACGACTGTGTGGTGTAATTTCCCGCCGCTCACCAACACTGAATATATCGAAAAAATGGGCGCACGAAAAACCTACAAGGTGGCAATTTTGGGCGAAGCAGTATAGAAAAACGGTGAGGCGTACTGTACTGTATTGATATACCTGTATAAATGTTATGATGTACAAACGGATGACGTTATACTGATACACCTGTATAAATGCTACGATATACAGACGGATGACGTTATACTGATAAACCTGTATAAATGTTACGATGTACAGGTGGATGACTTTATACTGATACACCTGTATAAATGTTACGAGGTACAGGTGGATGACGTTATACTGATACACCTGTATAAATGTTACGAGGTACAGGTGGATGACGTTATACTGATACACCTGTATAAATGTTACGAGGTACAGGTGGATGACGTTATACTGATACACCTGTATAAATGTTACGAGGTACAGGTGGATGACGTTATACTGATACACCTGTATAAATGTTACGAGGTACAGGTGGATGACGTTATACTGATACACCTGTATAAATGTTACGAGGTACAGGTGGATGATGTTATACTGATACACCTGTATAAATGTTACTAGGTACAGGTGGATGACGTTATACTGATACACCTGTATAAATGTTACGAGGTACAGATGGATGACGTTATACTGATACACCTGTATAAATGTTACGATGTACAGATGGATGACATTATACTGATACACCTGTATAAATGTTACGATGTACAGATGGATGACGCTACATTGATACACCTGTATAAATGTTACGATGTACAAATGGATGATGTCATATTGACATACCTGTATAAATAAACATCAGCACCAGTTCGACCACATAGCCTGGTATGTCAGTCATGTGTAACATGTACGGCTGCGTTTGGTTCTGAAGACTTCCAAGCAACACAGGACTAGCTGCGGCAAGCAGGCAAGCGTGGGCAATGATCCCCCTCCCATCACTGCTCATGATAGCTGTGTCACAGAAGACTTCCCTCTGCCTTTGTTGATCCACGGACAGAAGCAGAGAATCTCTCCAGGATGATGACTCAGAATTCATGTTGTTGCAAACTGCAAAGAGTCTCGCCAAGTCTGAAAATCATTTGCCAACTTGTACATATGTTTGATCCTGACGTTTTCTACATCAATGCTATTTAATGCTAACAACATTCATTTAAATATTCACAAGACTAATATAACTGAGAAAGGAATGGTGTCTAATTCCCATATTGATACAAAGTCCATCCTTCAACTTTCATCACATTATCGTTAAGCAACAAATAAATGATCCTCAGCTGGAAATTCACATTGATAGAATGACAAACTTTATTTTATAGAAAAACATCCAATGGTGACAACCCTCAGGCTCAATCATACTCAATCCTTACTTTCTGGAACATTTGTTTTGATTTTTTGGGCCACTTAAGTAAACAATTACCCAGTAAGTCTTAGGTTTTAGGTGATTTACTCCAAACAGCCCAAACTTGAGCTAACGCAGGAGTTGTGTGGTGCTTGTTTGTGCGCATGCGTTGTGGGTGGTTTGTTTGTTTATTTTATAGGCACTTTAGATGATTGGGTGTGGTGAAAGGAAGGTTCATGATCGCTGTTTGAAATGCTATGGGGCTTTCTAGTTCAGTAATCGGTAGTGGAATCACATCAGGTCAGATTGGAGAGTTTCGTGGTAGGTTTCGGATGTGATTTTGCGATATATAATGCTGTCATCTGCAAAGAGACGTACGGAAGATTGGACATTTTCGGTTATGTCGTTTATGTAGAGTAAAAATAGGACAGGTCCTAGGACTGAGCCCTGTGGTACACCAGATGTAACATTTGTTCTGTCCGACAGGGCTCCATTGACTGAGACTCTGTTTGCGATTGGATAGAAAAGATTTGATCCAGTTTTGTGTGTTTCCAGTTATTCCATAGAAAGCTAATTTGGATAGGCGTTTATGGGGGACTTTGTCGAAATCGAGTAGGATGGCATATATTTGTGTCTTATTATCCATAGCAGTCATCCAGTCGTGGACTGTCTCGATGAGTTGGGATTCACAGGACAGACCTGGTTGGAATCCATGTTGGAAGTGGAGGATGATGTTGTGTTTGTGTGTTTCCACATATTGCTTAGAATGATGTGCTCCATAACTTTGCAGAGGATGCATAACGAAATTAGTCTATAATTAGCAGGGTCTGATTTGTGGCTTTTTTGTGTATTGGTGTTACTAGTGCTTGGAGCCAGTCATCTGGGAGTTTGCAAGTGTTGTATGACTGCTGGAAAATGTGAGTGATGATGGGGCAATTTCCACTGCAGTCTCTTTAAGGACTCTGGCTGGGAGTTCATCGGGGCCTGTAGCTTTATTTTGGTTTAGGTTTTTCAGTTGCTTAATTACTCCGTCTATCCCAATTTCGAGGGAGGGCATATCGGGATAGATGGATGGAGCTAGTTGGGGGATGGGGTCGATTTCTTGAGTAAACACGGAACTAAATTGGTTGTTAAGTGTATTTGCTTTGTCGTGATCATTTGTGATTGGTTGGTCGTTTGCTTGCAGTGTAGGGATGCCAATGTATTCTCGTTTGTTTGCTTTAATGAATGACCAGAATTGTTTTGGGTTTATTTTTAGGCTGTCTCCAATGTGATTGTTTAGATAGTCTGAGTAGGATTTGGTAGCAGCTTTAGTGGCTTGTTTTCGGAGTTGCCTAAACCTTTCCCAGTCACTATTACGTCCAGTTTGTTTTGCTTTTTTATGGCTTTTGTTGCGTTTTCTTTGCATTCTTATTATTTCATGTTATCCAGGGGAGGTGGGTTTTTGCTTTGGTGTTGCGGCTGGCAATATTATTGTTGACTAATGAAGTAAGATTATTCCGGAAAAAGTTCCAATTTGTGTTGACATGTGTTGAATTTGGGTTCGTGTCAAAGTATGTTGTTGTTAGTTGTTTTATGTCATCTTTAAGCTTATCCCAGTTTGCAGATTTATATTGGAACACTGTGTGGTGGTTTACTGTTACAGATTGGATTTAGGTTTACATTAAAGGTCACAGCTTCATGATCACTCATGCCGGGAGTGGTGTGAGTGTTAGCAATTATCGATGGATTAGAAGTGAGTATGAGGTCAAGGATATTGCCGGAATCAACTCGTGTGGGATCGTTGACCATGTTTTGTAATCCAAATTCTCTCATTATTTCTAGCAGTTTGTTATGCTTGCTGGCAGTTCTGTTGTCAGTGGTTTGCTGCTTGCCCCAGTTTATATCAGGAAGGTTGAAGTCACCTGCTATAACTGCATTAGGAGAAGTTTTTTGTGATCTGCACAGTTTTGTTAGGGATTCGTGGAGAGCTTCAAGGGATTGAAGGTGGTCACTGGGGGGTCGGTAGTAGGATGCATAGTATATGGATTTGTTTCGTGTGAAATGGATTTTTGTCCATACTATTTCACAGCTTGAGTTTAGTTTTGTAAGTGGTTTTGCTACAATGTCATCGCGGAAGGCTATGAGAACTCCACCACCATGGGTGTTTCTGTCCTTTCGGATGGCGCTGTAGTTAGGTGGTAGGAACGAATAGGTAGAGTAGTTTTCATCTATTTTGGTTTCGACTAGGAATATGATGCCAGGATTATTTGACTGAATAGTTGTTTTTAATTGGGTTGTCTTTGCGATGCTTTTGACACTGTTGGTATTGATTAGAATTCCGCTAAGTGTGTTACATTTGGTTTTCTTACGACGTTCAGGGGTTGATGCATTTTGAGGGTTTGGTCCAAAGGTTGGATCCCAGGTTTGGGATGTACGACTCGTGTTTGTTTGAGAGATCTGTGTGTGGGGGTCAATGTTTTGGTTATTTTGGTCTGTGTCACTAAGGCTGTTATATCAGTTGTGAGAACATTCCAATAAGTGGTCCTGGAAGAAGGAATGACTACCGGTAGTCAGGATGGTCGCATTTCATGCAGTGCCAGGAACAGGAACTGTTACAGAGGAGATTATATTGATCTGGACTTATGTCACAACATTTAATGTGTACCCACTGGTTGCACCGGTCGCAGCAGACAGCTTGGTGTTTTGAAGCAACAGGCTTTTTACAAAATCCACAGGGGTGTCTGACTGGGCCGGGGTTTGTTTGGATGTCCCCACAGAGGATTAGTAAGACAAGATAACATGTTTTGTGTCCCGATGTAGGGATTGTATAAGCCAGTTTGGTGTGGTACTTGTTACGGGAGTCTCTGGTGAAAGCTAGTATTGTTTTTATGATTAAGTTATATATCACAGCTAATATGAAATCAGAGTAGTAAGATTACAGTAGATGTAAAAGACAGTAGTAAAATTTGCCAGTTAGTAGACAGTTTATTGTATTGTATATTGTGTTTGTTGTTGGTTTCTTGTGTGTTGCTGACAGCGTACAATCCGGATTTGTAACAGTATAATACGTAAGCTTTGTATGAATGGACTGATTTTGGGTTGTTCTAGAATCGATTTAGTTTTGGTGCGCTTTGTGTAAGTTGTTTACAGATTCGCCATCTTGTTTTGAATTGGTTGTTATGGAAGCTAAGGCTAAACCTTTGTCAAATCGTGTCTTAGCGTGATTTGATCGCATATACCACCATGGGATTATATTCTGGTATATCCAAAATAGTACCTCACACAGTTAACAGTAATAAAAACGTTTAGAAATCATGAAAATAATCGATAACAGCGGAGCGGAAACTCGGTAGCAGGGCGCCATTTGGCCGATACTTATAAACTCGTGTTTAATGGACGACGAACGGTGGCAGTGCCACATCACGCAGAGCCTAGATAAGATTTCACAATTATCTACGCTCTTCTTCCAATAATAAAGTTCTAACAAAGTTGTGTGGGTCGACAATTACTGACATATGGGGGAAGGATCTGCACAGCTTGGGATTTAGAGAAAGTTAATGGGTATAAACAAAATAAAAGGTAGCCTAACTCTGAAAACTCTAGACCTTGTATACGGGGCTGCCCACAAGCACAAGTCGCATGCCTGTCCCCCTAGAAAGCCAGGAATAAGTGGGACCCGGAGGATCCTACTGGTGCCCCAAGCCCGCAAACCATTGATTAGATGTGCCCCGACGGTTTACCGCCTCGACTCCATCAGAATGAAGGTGTCAAGTGTGGAGGACTGGACGGTTTCTGGGGGCAGAGCGTTCCAGTCATGGGTGGTGAGGGAAAGAAGCCTCTCCCGTACTGTACAGTGTACTAATCTCGACTCTACTGTGTGACGTCTAGAGACTAGACTCTAGACTAGTCAGTGCGACAGGTGATACACTGGTATTGTTGGCTGTGGTAGAGATTAGCAACAATTTACCTTTGATTATTCACACTGCAGGTTTAGTAATATGTAACGTAAAACATCGGGCATCCGCATGGTGTAATGCGCTTGTTGTTTATGATTCGAATGTCTATAATTTTAGAATTAAACTTACCAACACTACTCCTACCGATCTCTACTAGTACTACTAAACACCAAAAAGTACTGAAACAGACCAACAAGACCGAACCGGGTCGCCCGAAACCAAAGACAGTCATACAGACAATTAACACCACATAGAAAAATATTATTATATTTTACAAATAGGAATTATGTATCGTTTTTGTGCTTGTCTGTTTGTTCTAGTCGCTTGCTTTGCGGTGTTGTTAGCCGCGATTATTTAGGCTTCGTGATGTGGCGTTACTGAATAAACAACTTGGTCTTGTGAACTCGCGTCAAATAATAGTCCGAATGGTACTATACATATTAAGTTACATGTTAAAAAGATGGATTTCCCAATTGCCTTAAAGGAAAACAAAAGGGAACGCTGTGGTGTTTAGCACCTAAAAGATTTAGCACAAACTAACCATTTGCATCTACAATCAAAATTTTCAGTTCAGTGGTTTACTCGGAATGTAGTCTTAAAGTGGAAGATTCTAACGAAATCTGCGATAACATGTAGACTGCCATCTTACCGATGACGCGTTCATTTGGCCGAAAGCAACCAATAAACGAGCAGCATTAGTTTTGCTGTGTACGACACACTGTCTTGTGTTGTTCGCGTAGTTGGTTCATGTTCATGTGATGCGGTTCGTTACATTAGTATAAGTTGAGCTTACAGTGAAAACGTGACTTGCAATATGCCACACTGCTCTACACACGGTTGTAACAATAGTACAGCGAAGGATAAGGAGCTGTCTTTTTGTTTTCCTTTGAAACGAGGCAGAAGTGAAATAGTGGATTCGCAACTGTGGACGGGCTGGTTGGAAGCCTTCGAAATACAACGCACTATGTTCAGATCATTTTGAAGAAACGTGCTTCGAAGGAAATCTATATCATCAGTTAATGACACAAGATCCGACAAAACGTCGCCGACGTCGATGTTTGAAGCCAGGTGCAGTGCCTACGATATTTAGTCACGGACCTCGGCCGTCGAAGCGACGCATATTTTCGGTCAAACGCGCCGCCGCTGCGAAATCGATCGCAAGAAGGTTAGTACCGAGTTACTTGGTATCCAATTAAAATCTGTTGACATTTGAGATGCAAGATATGCTGGAGCCAAGCCAGAACAGTACCAGAATGTACTATATTGCACCACAAAGAGTTTAGTCTTTAGAAGATGGCCGAATAGCAAAAGTTAAAGGCAATCAAGTCGCGTGAGCGATATTACACTTACAGTAACGGATTAACATAGGCTGGAATGATTGTCGTTTATAATAACATTGCAAAACTTACTGTATTTTGTGTTAAATGAACAAAAATACGTTCTGCATTCATTAATATTGCTTTAGACATTGTCATATATCGAAATGTTTGGCCTATTATTTATGTCATGATGTTATATAATTGGACTTCGTATATAATTATGACGTGACTACTGTTTATGTGACGAAGAATACCACTATATACTCTATTGTAAAACATTTGTATTTAGTAAAATTCCATAATGTTACTCAATTTTAGTTAAGGGGATACAACCCAGGTGAAAGTTTTTTTTTTTTATAATACAAAATTGTTTGTTTTATGCCAGATTATGATAGCTTATTATGTTTACTGTGAATAGATATAATTTTATAACAATTACATACCTTTAAACCACTCTTATCCATGAGAATAAGGGTGCCAATATCAAGTAATTTGTATCCATTATGCCACATTTTATAAAAAAAACATTTAAATTCTGCATTTGGAAGAATATCTCTGGGAGTAATTATGTGATCCAAATATAGTTATCAATGAGCTCACCAGATACACCATGTTTGTATTATAAAAATACTGGCATCACTCAATAATCATATATTGTTGAAATATCTTTAATAATATACCATGTGCACACATCTTCACTAACTTGTTTTTTTTTGCACACTAACAGCAAAAACAGGTAACAGCTGTTGTGAAAATATCTTGAATTTGGATCAAAAATTTAAATTATTGTAATTTGCATTTCAGCTCGATCACCAACATAATGTGGCACATGGGGAAAGGCATCAACCGCAAGTTTACTGTGAAGGTCCAAGGCAAGGGATACGAGGACCTCCTTCATTGGATACAGAATGTATCAAACCATCTGTGGTGGTGTTGTGCAACATGCAATGGTGACGCACAGTTGCTGGAGTAAGTACCAAACTTGATAGGTATTCATTTTATACCTGAGGCATGTCCAAAGCAACAAGTAACCTTTAGATTTGCAATGAGTAGATGATGAGTAGGGACCACGACCCAAGTAGTGTAAGGTGAATTCCAGTCGCCGACTTGAATCCCAAACACACAAAATTAGCTCCTATGCATAACTAACATTATAATAAGTTTTCGAAATTACTGCTTTTCATAGGCATCCAACTCGTTTTTTTCAGGATGGCTACTCAAAAGTACCATCCAGCATGGCTACTACCTTATCAGTAAATGTGTTTATTCAGACTTCAAAAAAAAAGTGATACTGTAAATGCTGTTTACATGTTATGTGTTAATATGTGGACCACCAACTTATGAATGGGACCAAAAATGTTACATAGTCAAAGTTCCTGATGACCAACTTTTCAGTAGTTTAGTTACTAAGATGTGAGGGGGCGAATAATCCACAGATGGATAGTGTCCATTCTGTATCACCCTACCTATTCCTTGTAATCAGTTGCTGTGTACATTTATGAGTACAGTTACTTGAGTGTAATAAATTACATCGCCGTGTAATAATTACATTCCAGAATGCAATTGTCTGTAATGAAATAAATAAGAGCACTTGTGTCATTATCACCAATTTTATTAAAGAAATATAAAATCAAAACATGATATCAAAATACAGTGACTGTATATACAGAAATTAAGAAAAAACAAGTTATAATAAATTATGTGAAGGAATGTGATGATGGAATGCCTTATTTGTAAGGATCAGCATCGGTTTACTAATGTAACAGTATGATTACCATGATTGGCCATTGTATTGTTACTAAAAACAACCAACACTTTACACAGGAAAAGCACTTTAAAATTCACTGAATGCTACAGTCATAAGGTAAATAACAGCTGCTTACTAACATATAGACTGGTGTGTTACATCAGTTGTTTGCAGACATTTAATTAGAATACTGCATGCACTATTATTCACTGTAGGAATGAAAGCTAGATTGATGCTGTCTGCTCTGGCATGGAACTACCGACCACGTTCCAGCCCAGACAAACCTGTTGAGACTGGTGTCATGTGGTCCAAAAGACGCAAGCAATGGGTGCTGCATAACAGACCACAGCAGGTGAACCCACGTACCCACCTACAAATGCTCACGGATCGAGTGACAGATGTGTTTATAAAGATATATCACACTGCATGCGATCACAGTCACTGGGGCAGATGTCCCAAAACCAGAGAAGGAGGATCTGCTGGCAGCAAGAGTCAGTCAATTTGTAAAGAAACAGTAAATACTGCCACCACCAACCTACACCTTCATAGGTCACATGTACATTGTCTAGTTTAGTTTTCAAGTCCAGCGTGGTATCCCTCGTGTTGTCCCCCATCGGGGGCAGGGAACCTTGATCTTATTCCATGGCTTGCGCATGTTGGTAGAACTCTCTGTACCCTCCGTCCCAGCTTGCCATGGATCCACCAGGTAAACTGTATGCATGCAGCCCACCTGAGACCTGAAATAAATTAGGCTCAAATAAACATCTGACATTGTAAATAAATGACATATAAAAATCGGTTCTATAACGACACCATTCCTTTATATAAATTGTTTACCATTAAACATGTGTTCTTCTGGAATAAGGCAAATATTGATAATTTTGCACTACAGAACAAATTATGACGGTGCAACAAACATTGTGTCTATACGTTATGATAACTTAAGTGGAACCATTATAATTTGTTCTGTAGTGAGAGAGTATCACTTTATTCTTACAGTAGAATACAATAAAGTGTGAAACGATAACCAAGTACATGTGTGAATACAGTAAATAACTATGTATAGTAGTATATTGCAGCAGGCTTAGGTAAATAATGACCAATGGTTAAGGTACGTCATATTGAAAATGAACACATTTATGTAGGATTACTTGCTGTTGAGGGGAATTTTATTTTGCAATTATTGTCATTAGGGTGATGGTCATCATATTTAAATTAGTCTTGGGTCAAACCAGTGTGGTTCGTCTTTACATTTAGAAAGGGTGAATGACGTTAGCCGGGCTAGTTTAAACAAGCATACGATTGAATTAGTTGTTTTGTTGGTGGTTTTATTCCAAGAGATTTTAAGGAGGTTGTCAGTCTTAGATTTGTTGGGTTCAGATACATAGCCTCTGCAACCTATTTAAATGCATGTTAATTATGATTTTATTCCGTTATTGTTTACATTATGGATTAGTACGACATACTTGTTAGTTTTGAATACATGATCTTTCTTGACGTTAGGTTCAAATGGTAGTCAGTTCAATGATGTGAATTTGCTTAGCATGTGGATGGTAGATGACGTATGGTAAGTCCACTAGGTAATTTCCCTGGAAGATTGTTAATAATTTGGGCATCAGGCATGAGATTGCTGATAACATTATCTATATATATTTGTTTTGCTAGTGCTACTATGAGTATGATGTTGTATTGTGTTCATTATTAATACATTTCAATAAATATTTAACAACACATTTCACTGGTCTTGTAACAATGCATGCACATATATACGTACCTGTTTGTTGGACGGCGTAATTCCCATTCTGCAGCATCACCTGCTCCAAACAAAGAATTCTAAATCCCTTGCTCTTTGTAATGCACAGCAATCCACCTGTAACAAATAATTAAGCTTTTAACTAATAGTTTTACACGAATGTTAAGCAAACATGGATTATTATTCTGAACAAATTTCACAAAGAATGCATCACGATCCTATAACTGTATTCATCCCAGTATTATACCTGGGTCCATGCAGATTAAGGAAGGCCGTTTTGAAATGTGTCAATATTTGCACAAAATGGTGGTCATTTTCTTTGTCACCAAAACAAATGGGGGCTCTGGCTGAAAAATGTTCAAGGTACATTTTATTCATAAGAGCCAATGTAAATTTTTGGCAGAAAAATTGCAGTATGCATGATAAAGTTAAAAATAATCTATCTACCTGCCATGTGTTTAAAAAGTAGTACTGCCACATATTGTTCATACTCTATCATAGCTCTGACCTATACAATTTTGGTTCACATGAATCATGGAACCATTCAACTACATTTCTTTTAAAAAGTGAAGGTACAGCCATGGGTGGTATTAGAAAATGGACATGTCAAAGTTCAAACACTGAGTGCAGTAGCACTGAGAGTGAGATCTAACGTTAAACGTCAACCAATCCCAAATCATGTAAGACAAGTGACGTGTCCCGGCCCGAGCGATCATCTCTCGCTGTTCATACGCAGCCCGGAACTTAGGCTCATCGGTTATTTAAACAATAAACTAAACAGATTAATAATTACCTTCACCAACAGCGTTGCTGTCGAGTAGCAACCGCCTCCTGGCAGCAGACATATTCAGTTCTTGTTCCTGAACAAGGAGATCGCTGCGGCATTTCTTTCTTCTTCTTCTTCCAATACACGCCTAGCCTCAACATGCTGAGGATACAGGCGGTGCCGTGGCATGGCAGGCGAACAGGAAATTTTTGTTTTGTTTTTAGAGTGCAATATATAAGAACACAAATTATTGTGTAAATAAACAGAAATACGTGCAGAAGAACTTGTTAACGTCTAAAACATGGGGTAGTGCAAAGTCTGGATGTTGCTTTTAAACGCATCCAGGCTGTTTTGATTTACAATATATTGAGGGAGGGAATTCCAAAGTCGAATGGTACTGGGGAAAAAAGAATACAAGTGGTAGTTGCATCTGGAGTGAGGGATAAGGTAAGATAAGGAATGTTGTTTTCTAGTGACTACGTTTATAGGAATAAGGTATTGGTTTGCTGGTATACCCACTAGGCCATTTGCTATCTTGTACATCATACATAGTTTTGCATCAGTTCTTCTGTCTGATAGGGATCTCCATCCTAATGTCTGGAGCATGTCTGTTACACTGGAGGTATTGTGGTGGCGATATAAGACATGTCGGGCTGCACGGCGTTGAATCATTTCTAGTTTGTTTATTTGTGTAAGGGTATAGGGATCCCAGACAGTACAGCTGTTCTCCACGATGGGTCTGACAAAGGTGAAGTAGGCCTGAGTTTTTATTTGAATTGACGGGACTTTGAGATTTCTGCGGAGGAAGCCTAGTGATCTATTTGCTTTTAGACAAATGTTATTTATGTGGGCATTCCACCGGAGATCTGAGGTTATGGTTACACCAAGATATTTTACCTGTGAAACAGTTTCTAGTGTTTGACCATGAAGCATGTATTGATTGTTAATGACAGTTTTGTTTCTTGTTACAGGTATGACATGGCATTTTTGAAGATTGAATTCCATGTTCCAGGTTATGGCCCATTTTCCAAGTTTGTGAAGATCTTCCTGGAGCACAGCTGTATTTGTCTTAGGCTTAAGGGCTATATACATTATGGTGTCATCAGCAAAAAGTCTAACTGTAGATGTAATATTGTCTGGGATGTCATTTATATAAAAGAGGAATAGACAAGGGCCAAGTACAGAGCCTTGTGGTACTCCTGATGTTACGGGTACCTCAGAGGAGGCCTCTCCCTCTATTATGACTCTTTGAGTTCTGTCTGTTAAAAATGATCGAATCCAGGAATTTGTTTTGCCTTGGATGCCATAGTGATGGAGTTTGTAAGTCAGTTTTTTATGGCTGACCTTATCAAATGCTTTAGAGAAATCCATCACTATGACATCCGTTTGCGTGCCAGACTGTATGTAAGTAACTATGTCATGTATGAACTGAATAAGCTGTGTCTCGCAAGATACTTGGGAGCAAAAGCCATGTTGAAGATGATAAAGAATGTTGTGTGAATGTGCATGTTTCATTATACTACTAACCAAGATATGTTCCATTAGTTTTGATGCTATGCATGTCAGGGAAATGGGCCTATAATTTGAAGCTATGTATTTTTGTCCATTCTTGAAAATAGGTGAGACATTTGCTTTTAGCCAGTCTGTGGGGACTTCTCCTGTAGCATATGACTTCTGAAAGATTAAAGTTAGCGATGGCGCAATTTCAGCAGCCAATTCTTTTAGAATTCTTGGGTTGATGTTGTCTGGTCCTTGTGCTTTATAAGGTTTAAGATTTTGTAGGAGTTTTAGTACACCAGCTTCTGTAATTTCTATTTCTGGCATTTCTGGTAGTGTTGGATTGGTTAGTTTGGTTTCTTGGGGAGATGGGTCATCTGTAAAGACTGATTGAAACTGCTGATTTAGTATATCCGCTTTGGCTTTAGGGTTTGGTTTTTTCCACACCGACACCAGTCAATTTCATCTCGACATGGTATGCGCCTCGACATTTCGACTGCCCGTGGGCCTTCCTGTTCGTGCCCACCGGCACCCGCCTCTGCCGTATCTTCCATTGTTTTTGTGGTTCAAACCGGTAACCAGCTGCTTTGAAATCGATTTGGTTTTCGTTGTCTTCCGAAGAATTGGAAAGCCATCTTATTGTCACAGCGCATGCGCACATAGTTTAATTGGTAAACTTACCATAGCGCCATCTAACGGAGTTGGGAACAAATAGTACGCAGAAAAGTTACGACAGTGTGACGTCACTTTCTTCTAACAATGACGTAGTCCATAGAAATTCGGTAGTTGCTTGTTCAAAAATGTTTTCCTGGTAAACCGCTGACGTTAAAAATTTGATTGTAGTTGGAAATTGTTAGTTTGTATTAACTCTTTTAGATGCTTAACACCAAAACGTTGCCTTTTGTTTTCCTTTAACATTAATGGGGATGTCAAGATTAAAACTGTAATTCAGAAAGCTCCTGTTTGAAATGTACCAAGTTGGGAGCCGTGATCAGCAACTGATCCTGGAAGACTAACGGTAGCACCACACCAAAGTAATTATATACCAAGCATAGTCACCTGGCGATACGCTATTTAAAATTGGATGGTGGCGCCATCTACTGGACTGAATCTGCAGCGCAGCAAATGTGACCGCCGAGCCAGGACGGCGTCCTTGTGGTGGCTCATGTTGTGCCGTGTTTGGGTGCAACAACCGTTCGTCGAAAGCACCAGAAAACATTTCTTTTCATTTCCGAAAGATCGAACAAGGTAAGGAAAATAGGTATAATTATTGTAACGGTACCGGTTAATTTATTTGGGCCGCTAACTAAATTGACACTGGTGTTGTGTAATCATAATATTACATTTACTGAGTTCCCATCTACATACTGATTTGAATAAAACTCGGAACCAGTATTTGTTTAAAAGTGTCAGTATTCGAAATCAGTAACATTTATTTGATCGACTGAATGCAAACAAACGGTTAGAAACGTTGTTTTAAACAATGAAATGTCGGTGACACGAATTAACGCACCACAGGCACGGACGCCGCCGGATTTTGTATGTGTTAAAAACTCTTCACTATGCGGCTAGAATACTAGATGGAACACACTGCACATAAATATCATCAGATAATCAGATAACTTTCCTGTGACGATTACAACGATATAGTTACGTACAATTTAGTCCAAAATATAATATATTTATGCTTTTGTTTACATCGATGTAATGCTTTCTGATGCCACTTATCGTATTAGTTAATAAACAATTTCTGAGAGGTCTGTGAGGCTATTACATGTTGTTTATGAAAAAAAGTCGTTGTCTGACATGTAAATAAATGTATACATTATTTGCTTTGCTTACCTAAATAATTATTGGTAGGGATTAATTAGGTGACTGGATTACTGGGTGGTATAAATTGATGGCTGTACTCAATGTGTTTATAAACATGAATAAATTGTTGAGAAATATGTATATGTACTAGGGCGTTCTTTGTCCAGTTGTACAATTTCAGTTTGACCCCGTTCTTTGCTGTTTCTTTAAGCGGCGCTTAATTACGCTGCGACACCTTTCTGCAGCGCGATGAAAAGGTCCTTGCCACGAGGTTGTGTGTCGTTGTTTTATTTGTTTGGATGATTTATGACTTAACAAGTGTGGACCGGGATGGTTACCTAAACAACAATATTACAACTGATGTTGTGCACGTACTAGTCATTTATTGATATTATACGACCTAAATGTTGCGTTGTTATTATTAAGAGTGGTGATTCGATTTCACTATAGATGTGTTTCTCATAAACAAATGTTTGTGACTTGTGTGTAGGGAAATAGTTGGGATTGTGACAAGTTGCATTAATTCCATTTTCATACGTAGACATTATTATATCTGTAAATTGTTAAATCACACTGGTAGGCTGTTTATCTCTTGTAATCATTGTTGATACTGTGTGTAGTATGTACAGCTGATATCATGACAGTTCAATATAAGCTGCTCCGTTGGTTGCTAATGCCATGGGCCATGGCAGTGCTCAATTATTTGCAATCGCAATATGTTTGGTAGAATACTGACATTTCTTACTTTATAAATATGGAAACATTTACAGTTGTATCTTATGATCACTGTGTCCTTTGTTGTAAGACTGACACTTGTCTTCTATTTGCTGAAGATATGGTGATTGTTCTGTTCCCTTACTGTGTGCCTAGATCGGATATAGTTCACTGGAACGATGTTTGTGTTTTATTTACTTTTAAAACGATTGTGCTGACATTAGTATTATTGTTTGTGTTGGCAGATGACTCGCCTCTGCCGTCTCTTTGTTCGTATTGGAGTGAAAATGTAACGCCAAACTTGGCAAACGAACCTTAATAAAGGGATTTTATTCCACGTTAGTGCAGTTGATATTTGACAGTTTGGTGCACTAGAACATATATATATATATAACTTTATAAAAAATTATGAAGTTAATGGCAATTCAATCAAACATTTATTCATATTATTGGGCACAAAACAATGACTTTGTGATGTAGTACTTGTAAAGTAAAAATCTATTCGGCATGGCAACACTGTTGGTATACCATAATGTTACCGACTGGTCAGTAGATGAGCATCGTACGTAGACGACACTTGTTTGCAAAGTAAACACTTTCGGTTAGTGACATCAAAGAAACAGCAACGATTCATCACCTTTTGGCTTTGCAGGCACCTGACCGATCAAAACGCCCAAAAGGCGCCTTTGTTTACTACATGTACCTACCCAAATATAACACGTAATAGAAAATATGTGGTGTAATAGCGAAGATTACACCAAATTATATACAAATCAATATATATGTATACACGGTGGAACTGCCAACATTACTTAAATACGCGTACTTACCATATGCTCACCAGAACAACATCGACTGACAGTGTCAACAACAAGCATCTGATTTGATTCATTGGCAGTGTCCCGGCGCCTGACACTTTTTTGGTGTTGTTGATAATTCCATTGATCGTTGTTGCTATTAAACTCCATTAGTCTGACACTGGCACACCACTTCACCTCGCTGATTCATTGGGATAGTGAAACATGCATCTGAGTGGTGACTGTTGCCTCAAATACGTAACGTATTAACCATTTTCCTATCTGTTTACATGGGCGCCGCAACGCGGTTAGCTCAACGACGCCAGACGGCGCCACGCACGTAATAATGGCCGCCCCATTGTTACTGCGTACAGTGACTATGCTTGGTATATAATTGACCACACTAATCATGACCAACAATACCGCAAAGCAAGCAGCTAGAAAAATACGGAGACAAACACTGCAAACGACTACTAATTACAACAGAATCATATCTGTTTTTTCTCATAATATTGAAAGGTCATTTAATTTTACATGTTTTGGTTGCTTTTGCGGGATCCCTTTTCAATGTTGTTGGTTGGTTACTGTACCGTTCGGTGATTAGTAGTACCTGTAGTGATCGGCAGGAGTTAGTGTTGGTTAAGTTGTAGCCTCGATTACCCAGGCGCCATGAGGTGGCAGCACTTTCTCGTGTGAGAAGTGTCTTAAAACGAGGAATCAATATTTACCCCATATTAAATACGATTGATACCTTAAACCGTGGACTTACACAAACAACACAGGATTGTACGGCAAACGTAGACATGCAGTGGCAAGCCCCGTTCATGGTCGGGTCATCAAGGCCCTCGTTGTCTGAAATTATGCGGTTTGTTTAAGAAAAATGTATATTTTCGAAGTAGCATAGATCTATACAGTTCCACGAAGATTGAAATGAGGTATTCATAATAAAAAAATATGAATATATCTAAACAAACGACAATACCTGACATTGACCGGTAATCTCAGGGATGACCATCATACTAAAATATGAATATATACATATATATATATATATATATATTTAAACAAGTATATAATTTGTATTATATCTAAGCAAATGCCAGATCCTGACATCTGTAGAGCAACCCCAGAGCACGTAGGCGGACACGGCCTGTGTAATAACACTTTAATATGTGTCTACAGGCGCTTACATTTCAATTTAACAAATTGTATTTATTCAAATCGATTTTAACACTTTCCCTCACGATATTGTACTAATGAAAAACGACGATGTACGCGTATTTATACAGTTGTAACACGTGCTCGTATTAGAAAATGCATTTACTGTTTAATGAGCAGGTTATCTATTTCCACTAACTTAATTGTACAGTGCACTCTTAACAGTGATGCATATACCACTTCTGCATTACACGGAACATGGATAGGTGCATTATATAATATTTTGTAGTTGTGCTTAACTCATTATTGGGTATTCATTTGATAATTATGCACATATTCAAATACTTTACTATGGCCCTACTGTATACTATGATGTACCTTGATGTCTGAAATAAATGTTTATTATTATTATTACCTGTCTGAGCAAGCAAACAATGATAACAGTGTAAGCGATAATAAAGACCGGGTGCCTTCCACATGGAGATGAGTTCTCTTTGGAGCACTGGTCACCCGGCGGCTTGATCTGGTTTGAAGGAATTGAAATACAATAGTTCTTGTATGCAACAAAAGCACTGGAGCACATTCTGAGATGAAAGGCCATTTCCAGAGCGGTACGTGCACACCTTGTTAGATGTAGTTTCCAGTGGGCTCCTGCTTTCCAGATCCCTAGATGCACCCTTCCTAATATACATGATTAGCCGCAACAACGAGATATTGATCCAATGGGTAAAATGGCAATAGCAATGGATGGTGGTGACGTCTATCCAGATTTAGATGCGGTTTATGGGAAACTGGTGTCTCCATCTTGAAGCTGTATCAGAGATGCTACCCTGTCTAGCTATTTCAGGCCAATCTGGTGTTAAACGAAGTCAGCACCGCATGACTTGCAATCCATGCTGAAAGTATTCATGCGCAGCTTGAAGATTAGCGAGGGACTGGCGAGGTGAAGAGGGATGGCCTTGTAGCAACGACTGACCTGGCTGCTATCCATGCCAGCCTATCCATAGATAAACAGATCAGTGCAATATCTTACTGGAGTTATATAACACACGAGTGACCAAAAGGACATGACCAAATTGTGACAATATTGTGATATGAAAGACACAAACTCTACTGCTGGTGCTGGCGGACAGAAGTCCATCTGGAAACAATGCAACCCTGCGGAACACCATTGCCGGTTGCATACCAGCTCCACTGTCGACGAAGGTTGTGCGAATGCCATGGGCGAGAAGATTACGGCGTCCATGGTTGGTAGATCTGTCATGAAGTATTTATTCAAGCTGTAATGCTTCAGTCAAAATAAACCATGTGTGTTGGCGGTAACCAGGTCCCGATGAACGAAGAGATCATCTTCTAGCATCGTCTAATTGTCATAGCAAGTTTGTTTGAGCCACTGACCGGCTCTGTTTAAAGATAAATGCTGCGAGAACCCCAAAATATGTACATCGCATGTAACCACGGCGGACGAAAGAGAACACGCGCGTCAACAAGGCCTTGTTTCGAGTGAAATGTCGAAGAAAAAAAATAAAGCTGCGATATAAATTATTAAGCAGACATGGAAATGTAGCCAGACAGGCACGAGGGGAAACTGGTGGAATTGGATCCTCAGCTGCGACTGTTGGCGAGGAAATGTCCAGTGTCAACCCGTGATGACGACGGCGCCCTTCACCCGTCGAGTTCTCGGGTCATCGATGCTGGTGAAATTAAACCAGCGATGCCGTCACCAACAACAGATTTTGACGATCCAGACTATCTGCCGACTCGAAAGAAGAAACACTTGGTAAATAGGGATTTAAGCTATGCATAAGGTAATTCAAGATGGAGAATCATAAAACAAGGGACGGTGTCAGACGCAGTTAATTACGAATGTAAGAAAGAAAGAGAATAACAAAACAGAAAAAACCATATAATATTATTATAATCATAGCGTTATTTTATTGAGCGTACGCAATATTGAGTTTTGACAATTTAAAGAAATTTCGCAGAATATGCCTACATTACTACAAATATTCAAATACAACATTCAACACAGGTTACAATAGTCAACACTGGCACTGCTGGTACTGCCATGGCATGACTATCATTATTCCCCTGGTGTGGTAACCCTGGCCTGGTCCAACCCATGCCTGCCTAACGGTGCCCACATACTCATTCAAGTATATTATGTCAATGCACTGTCAATTACAAAAACAACACCGGAACCCATGGACAACAAATTGGCACCATGATGATCAAGACTGCTACCCAGAAAATTTATTCTAGATGGCAGGTGGACAAGGAAACATTTTGGTGTATCGAGAATCCAACCCTTTTTATCTACGTCTATCCCGCCCATCTGAGGTATGTGTCGATTTTATTTTTAAATATAAGCAGTTTACATTGTCATTGGCTTCTCTGTCTGGCGCTTAGGCTATCCTAGTGTTTGTTCTAGTGTCTGCTCTAAAAGTTCACCAATGCCCCACTAACAATGAGCCATGAGGCTTCCATGAGTGTGAACATAATTTGTTTTATATTGACCATCACTGTTCTGTTTCAAATTTTCCAAAACAGAAACTAACCAGAAACAACATGTTACTGAGTCACTCATATTCGTTTCTGGTTAGTTTCTGTCTTTTGAAACGCTATTTTTATATCACCGTAAAGATAATAATCTTACCTACAAATGTGTCCCTGGATGCACACAGAATTTGTTTTAACTTTTTGAGTTATTGCCGTTTGAACATTGCGGATGCTCAAACTTGCAATGGGATCTAATGTTGTTTGATATCGCAGTAAAATAATTATCGTGTCTACAAATATGCAGCTGGATGTACCCAGGATTTTTTTTAGTTTTTGAACTATTGCCGTTTGAACATAGCAAATGCTTAATCCTGCAATGTATACGCGGCAGCAGATATAATGCAAGGTTGAGCATTCGTGATGTCCAAATGGCAATTACTCAATAAGTTAATTCAATTCCTGTGTACATCCAGCGACAAACTTGTAGATTCGATTATTATCTTTATGGTGATATCAAAAACTATTATATTCTGCAATTTCATGTATAGTCTGAAACAACTGGCTGCACTGCTGCTCGCAGTGCTAAAGGATAGGGCACGCTCAGTGAGGAGGCCCCAGCAACATTGCGCAAATGACCACGTTTGAGCGGTCATAAGTGACACAATTTCGCAATGAACAGGCTTCATATTTGGTACATTACTTGACAACAGTATTAAGTTTACGTATACAAAGTTTCAAAGATATTTAAAATTTCGTTTCACTTGGTCTAAGTCGGACAAGACAATTCTGTACATGAGCCAAAAAAGTCTGTGTAGATCATATCCGATAAATTGTATGATTTTGACACAAATGCATAAAAATCTCATCTTTCAATGTCACTTTATATTTTCCATGACCAAAAATCCAAAACAAACAAAATACATGCATTTGCAAACCTATTAATAAAAAATCAGTAGACAATATGAATATTAATTAATACATTTTTAAAAAAACTAAGTTTTTAATCAAAAATGCATATGTTCAAAGTGAGATAATATAAATTTGTTTCACTTTTGCAGGAATCTTTGTACCAGTTGGAATGGAGACCACTGGGCTTGGTGGTGCTTTGTTAGTGCTACGACAAGTAAGCTTTAACAGCACCACCTACGTGGCGAGCAGCCGTCGGCTTGTCATTGCACGTTGCAATGTTTGTTGGCAGTGTCCACCACGCCCAGATTGTGCGCACCCTTGGGCAAGGTCTCGGTCTCCACATCTTGGACATAAAGAACTTGTTTGGCATTATCAAGATGCTTTACCCAGCAACGAAGATAATGCTGGAAGAAATGTGCTCACAAGCAAAGGACGCTATGCGACGTAAGCCAGATGGTGAACAGGGTAGCTTCCGCAGAGCTATCACCACTGCCGATGGGTGCTGGCTAACCAGAGGCCATTTCAGTAAGAACTTCACATTGCATGTGAAGGACTTCCTGACACAGGCCCTGCTCTACTATGTGTACCTGTGTCAGAGAGGCCGCGATGCCATCTATGGGAGTGATTTGTACCTTAGGACAATTAAAAGCTGTGAGGGGTACGCTGCGTTACGTATGTTTCAGCAGGCTACCGGTGAAGGGATGCTCATACAAGTGAACTGGCAGGACGGCGACTCTTCAAGTGAATCAGCATTTCGTGATGCCTTTCATGACAAAGAAAAATCCAAAGTGATGTTGTGTGGGGGACACGTGACACGAGCTCACGGGAAGCATCTAGAGAAATTGGCAGCGATGAAACAAGTTGCCCAAGGATATGTGTGCAAACAGAAGGGCGAATTTCTCTCACTGGCTACAGTGAAGTGCTGCTGTGCAGGGAAAAACATTCCAAGGGCTGTGGTTGCATGAGCGACAACTTTCAAAGAACACCCAGGATTAACCACTTTCTGGCCCTTCTTGAGGCTGATGCAACCAAAGATACAAGAACTTATGCCGACATAATGCTGTAACTTGGCCAACACCACTGCAGAGACGAACACAGCTGGGAAGGTGGGCAGGGCATGTTTAATTCAACCAAGTGCTGTTCGTGTGTGCATTGTGACCCAGATGTTGTCACATGTTCAGGCAAGTCGTACACATCGAAGTATGTGCTGACTGCACCAGCTGTACGAGGTTGAAACGACAAAACGAGCCAATAATGCGGACTCGGTTATCTATCCAGATTTTGGGAGGGGTCACTCCAACCTTCCCGAAGCAGATCATTCTGTGTTTGTGCGATTCAGAGCCAACGAACTAAATATCGAATGGCTGCACTACTTAGTCAGCATCAACTTGGCCCTGGTGCAATCAAACGTGGCTTGGTTGGGTTCGCGGACCATAGTACCAGTGGATACCAGATCTCTACACTGGATTGGGTCTTCCAGTGGTTCACAGCGTGTGAGAAAAATGTTTGAACCATTCACCTTCAGCGAGTCTACAAGCAGAGATGAAACGAAGCACTTTCAAATTCGTCGAAAGCAGGCTCGAGTTGAGGAGAGTGAAGACCAGACACGCTGGGTGAACCACCAGCTGGTGCAGCACTCATATGGTGACGTGGAGGAATACGATAAAGAGGGGGGTGATGATGAAGCTGAAGCTGAAACAACAGACATCATTGTCAAAGAAAACATTGGGGTTTCAGCAGAAGTTGTGGAAACTATCTCTGACGTGGCAAAGTGCTGCGAATGTGGATTCTCACAGCACAAACGAACATCTCACAAGGATTGATTTAGGCGCAGTATGAGTTATCTTATTATTATTATTATAAATAGCCATTGTGAACTTATACATATTTCATTTCTACAGAATGTGCTATTTTGATAGCCGTCATATTTGCATAAAGAGGATTGTGAATACATGTGTCACTGTCCTGAAATGATCTACGGTGTAGGTAGAAAATGTGTATACACGCTAGTTACATTTGTAAACTTTTTGTACTCATTTGTGTGGTTTCTATTTGGACATAACATTAACAGAACAACTAAATGTTCCATGTTTACTTAACAAGATTACAAAAATTACAAACAACTACTGTTTGCAGATGGCACAGCGCTTGGGCGGGTTGGGCCATGTTGCAGTGGCCGTCTCTTCCATGGACACAGCGTACACCCACAACATGTGAAAATTAAGAAAAATTTACTGAGCAGTTACCCGTAAATAATTACTTTATAATACATACATACATACATATTTGTTGTGTATTTTTTGCATTGTTGC
Source organism: Escarpia spicata (assembly GCA_963995525.1). Taxonomy (NCBI): domain Eukaryota; kingdom Metazoa; phylum Annelida; class Polychaeta; order Sabellida; family Siboglinidae; genus Escarpia; species Escarpia spicata. Next base: position 40,911,101 of record OZ023215.1, on the reverse strand, counting down.
TTTTATATATTTTCTAAATGACTATTTCATAGGCGACTGTAAACATATTGTTACAATGTAAATAATGTAATATACAACGTATATTATTTCTGATATTGTACTGTAACGTGTCAAAATATTAGACATGGTTTTCAAAGATTTCATAGCATTATTAACGTATTATGATACAATACAAATGCTATAATATTTTGCAGAACTAAAATGAACTTATTTTTTATTAACTGGTAATTATTTAAAAGTGGTTAGATTTGCTTCTGGCTGGTTGTTGAAGAAGTCGTCCCGCTGTCGGACTCCTTTGCTGGGGAAGTGCCGTCTGATGACGTCGCGGATCATTTTTTGGTAGACGTATGTTGGCGTCTTCCCATCATTAAATTTCTTGTTGCCATACTGCAATAATAAAGATGTTACCATCACCGTTAATGTTGTATATATGGGACGCATTTGTAGTCATATAATTGGTCTCTCTGTATACATTTTATACATACATTTTTTTTGTAGTTGGTTAATATTTTCTACAGGAACAGCCCTTTGTTATATATTCACTGTATACGTGCTCTGCCAAATAAATTTTGTTTTAATACGTTATGGTACTGTGGTCTTTATGTTAAGGCAGACTTCTTTATGCATATCAGTCCTTACACTCCTGTTAAGTACCAATGGGGTACGCCTTGCCAGTGGGAACGGTGAATAGTTCTGTACAGCTTAGTAAAAGATTGCCCAGTTTGTAATGTACTAAAATGGTATCCTGATTCCTCCCATAAAAACGGCACAATGATGACTGCAGAAGTTGCACTTGGAACATCATGTTACTTGTGTCATCACTGTCGATGCGTATACTCAGAAAGATGTTAAAATATTCTTTATGACACATTACATGTAACTACACAATATGCAAATGAATTAAACGTACCCACGACACTCCAAACAGTCACAGATGCACGTCCGCTCTGCTCCCTCCGTGATGGCACAAAATGTGGCGGAGTCCTTTCGGACGTCGAACTCTAAAACACAAAATACCAAAATTGGCACTTTTGTATAATCCATCCCACCTTGATGTTACCGTTATAATTATATTTTTGCGTAAATGTAATACCTCATTGCCATTGTCTAGTATCCGGGCCCACGTCGACTTCGTCATTATAAATACATTTTTGCGTAAAATAAAATTAATTTGACACTTCGGCGCGTTAGTTCCGTCCTTCCACATAATCTCAGGCTGATCTATGTTTCGAAAATATTGCGTCTTAGCGCACATTTTTGAGACCGAAAGGGCAATCCGGTTTGCAATAACACACGCTGCTATATCGCTCACTACGTTAACGCACGGCCGCTGTAGCCCAAACAGGCGCAAAACGTGTCGATCTATCGGCCTCACGACACAAGTGCGCTATTAAAGACACAATATTTTCGCAACACAAATATGCTGCGATTATGTTAGGTCATGGGCCAGATATGCCCCTCGTGCACCCCCCACAACTCTACCAATCCATGTTTTTTTAAGCTTTGGGGTCCCCTGAAGATGATTTTAAGTGGTAACAGTGAAAACGTTGGGTCTCACTACCCATTTCCAACCTGTCTTGGATGGTACCCTGAAATATCGTATTTGTCGTCAATGTCGCGTGGTATTTAATCACCCACACCACAATCGTCATTGTATAGTCGTATGTGTCTCAATATGTACTTATGATATGTCGATTTGAAGGTTTTCATCTCCTGATCATCATAATAGCATTCAATATATATTTATTATTATGTCATGTGCCATAATTAGCATAGAATAACTATACCCTATTCTCACTTGTGACCGCATAGATGACATCATTATTTTTATCAAATATATCAATTTCCCTTGATCCCATGGCCTCTTTAAGATCAAAATAATAATGCATAACAATCTGCAGCATCATATCTTTCATTTGATACCAAGATTGTCTTCCTGTCATTACAAATGGATTAGATATGGTGCTTCAAAGATAACCATAGTGCCGCGGATCAAGAGGTAACCATAGCGCCGCGGATCAAGAGGCGTAACTCAAATATAACCATGGATAGTCATAACTGCCAACATGTCAACACTGTCTAGATAGATTATGTGTGTGTTTTCAGGTATACATTTACGCCAGATTAATTTCAGATACATAAAACAAAGCAATACATATTTCATATAATGTACATGTATATTAGCCTAATATGGTATCCAAAACTCGTGAATTAAGTTGTGACAAACGTCAACAGTACAGACAAATCGAAAGCCAATACCTCACAATATGATAATTCAGTTTAAAGCGAATTAGTGTGTATGGCATTCATTTAGATGCTAGACACTGATAAAACAACATGTAGTTAGATGCCACAAAGTTATTCACATCTTAATTGTATGCAATGACATATCTAGGTTGATGAACGGACACTTTGCCAAACATTGATAGCTACATAACCAATTAGTCACATTTTGAGGCTCAGTCATAATCACTGTCACTGTCAGCATGTAGTTCCATCCCATCAGACATGTCCATGTCAGACTCGTCATCACTATCAGTGTGGTCGGGGTCTACTTGAGCTATATCAGCCAGTTCACGTGGCAGCTCATCTCCATCATACCAGAGTGGCTCAATGCTTCCATTACTGAAGTTCCAGCCATGGTTTCTGGTCACCTTGGAATATGTGCTCTCGTCCATATGCTAACTTGATAGTTGACTCTTCTGACATGCTGGCTGAGACTGCGCTTGCATGGTGGTAGATTGGCCATGTCAATATTACCTGAAGGAATAACACGGTTATCCTTGGCAGCTCATTGATACGAATTAGCCTGAAGTCATCACCTGTTTACACCTTTGATGCTTTAATATGCAAAGCACAAGTGAAGCTGATCGTAACTCAGGAGAGTTACGAATTTTTCACTTCTGAACATATGATGCATGGACTTGCTCATGAAGATGTGTTTTGGTAGCTTCAACTATCCATTGGTTGTTGCCCGGTAGATGTCCTGACCAATTGACAGAACAAGTCTCTGTTGCGGGAAGATGTGGGAGCTGCCATCCCGGTTATGACATAACAACAATTTTTGGAGTGTGTCTGGTACGATAGTGTCAATTCTGTCACAATCACGGGTTGTTGGTGGCCATTTAAGACGAGGTGCTCAGCAAACCCATCCTGGATAATCTGTCGAAGATATGTACCAGTGGTACTGATAACATCAGTTGATCCCAACTGGAAGGCATGTTTCACGTCTGTGTTGATGTCAATATGTGAAACGTAGACTACTCTTGGAACTTCCCCATATCACAGAAGGACAGCCGGCCTTTGAAGGGTTCATGGGTTTCAAGTTTGAGTTTTAATTTCTCACTGCGATAGTCAGGATTACTGTGCTCTGTATTCTCTAGGCTGGATATGTACACTTGTTGCAGGTCAGCCAATTTCACCATCTTCCGCTCATGCAGGACATCCTTCTCCACCATGCAACAGACTATGTCAAATGCCTTTTCATGAGCTTCCATCAAGTTGAACTGGTTAACACGTGCTTCTCCATTTGTACTTCGCCATTTGTCTGGTTTTTGCATATAGTTCATGCGGCAATTCTTGTGGAACCTGGCTTCACAAGCAAACAGATCAAAACCTCGTATTCTTGTGAAGAGCTTCTCATCCTGTTTTATTTCTGCCATCTTCGCCACAGTCTTCCATCCATCAAATTAAAACTGACGCATGCCTTGACTGGTCCATGTGCCTTTCACCTTTACCTTCTTATGACGCTCTGATCCACAGAAAATACAGCCCAACTTGAAGATGATTTTATCACCTTCTGGGAAGTTCTGCGGCTCGTACGTTGGGGTGTGGAGGCATCAGATGGTTGTGATGAGGTGGACTTCAGCCTGTCCATATTCATGGTAAAACGTTAGTGGCATTCCCAATGGAAGCCACGATATTCCATCAGTGTGTTGGGGATGAGCTTGCGCGTGTCCTCCATCTTGTGGGTTGAAGTTGGATGTTCTGAACGTCTGTTCTCTTAGATCTCCTGCAATTTCGCCAACGTCTTCTCTGCATCCCGCATACCAGACATGAGTTGAAGTTCTCCATATTTTAGGCTCTTTACATGAACTATACAAGTAGGTTCGACAGTTAGATCACTTGCTCGTTTTCGTTTTAATGGTAAATACATACAAAGGTAGGTATGTAATACCAGCAGGTCAAATTGGGGTAAGTAATAAATCTTGTAATTTACCATTATCCAACTTAAACAAAATTTTAACTTATAAATATTTGTGAAGTTGACCTAAGGTATTCGTATAAGCTGCAAATGAGACTTAAATAATATAATATGAGACTTAAATAATATAACATGGGATACACCCTTGTGATCTCCGCATACCATGATGAGACATGTAAGAAAACTAGTACTCCAGCTGCAAACATGTACCTAGATACTGCAAAAGAACGTAAATGACTTATAAAACAACAATATTATAGTCACTTCTTCATCACATTTTAAACAATCCATTGCTGATGGAGTACAGTGTGTAATCACTAAAAATGCCAGTTGCCAGTTATGACTATTCATGGTTATATTTGCGTTACGCCTCTTGATCCGCGACACTACGGTTATCTTTGAAGCACCATATCTAAAGCATTTGTAATGACAGAAAGACAATTTTTGTATTAAATGAAATATATGATGTTGTAGAGTGTTATGCATTATTGTTTTGATCTTAAAGAGGCCATGGGATCAAGGTAAATTGATATATTTGACAACAATAATGATGTCATCTATGCGATCACGAGTGAGAATAGGGTTTAGTTATTCTATGCTAATTAGGGCACATACCATAATAGTAAATATCTACTGAATGTTATTATGATGATCTGCAGATGAAATCCTTCAATTTGACATATTATAAGTACATATTGAGACACATATGACTATACAATGACGATTGTGGTGTGGTTGATTAAATACCACGCGGCATTCACGACAAATACGATATTTCAGGGTACCATCCGAGATAGGTTGGAAATGGGTAGTGAGACCCAACTTTTTCACTGTTACCACTTGAAATCATCTTCAAGGGACCCTAAAGATTGAAAAAAACATGGGTTGGTAGAGTTGTGGGGGGTGCACGAGGGGCATAGCTGACCCATGGCCTATGTGAAAGGATGGAACTAACGCACTGAGGTATCGAATTCAGGCAAACATTCAAAACTAATATATTTGTATTCTAATTAGTTCATCATTACACATAATATCAACTTTATTTCTATTGACACAATAACATTAAAATTGGTATAAATGGAAAGAGATGTACAAACTTAGTTGATCCAAACATCCAGAGACGACCCCTTACGCCATTTTTGTATAAAACGCACGCGTCTTTTACTAAATTCAGAATAGCGCGTTAATACACTTCGTTGAAAATTCATTTATTTGTCTAACTGGGGCATAACCCCAAAATCCCACTAATGCGCGTGTTTTCTTCACAGGAAGCTCATTACGCTTGGCGCCATGCATTTAGGTTATACATAGACACAAAAATGACGATTTTTAATGTGCATTTCTCTAAATATGACGACACAGCCACTGTTTGTCTTCACAGAAAGTTTATTACGGTTGGCGCTATGCATTTAAGTGATACATAGACCCCCCCACACGCCGTGCTACGTGATCATGAAACGCGGATTTCCGAAGTTGAATTCCAATACGTCCTCTTCCTCTAAATATGACGCCACTGCCGCAGTTCCTTGTGGCATAGATATCTAAACGGATACAGGCTAACGTTCTGTGATTAAAAAAAAGTAACACATTCAACTGACACGATAGGCATCAGAGCCATATTAACTGTCCCGTTGGTCGCATACATTATATTTAGCCGTGCATGAGCGCTCAGACTGCAGACCGCCGCAGAATGTTCCTGTTTGATGGTGTCGCAGTCATCCTGGCGCTCTGCCTCCAGTTGTTCGTCGTTGTAACAGGTCAGGCGAAGCAAGCCCCGGCACATTTCTACCCCTACGGCTCGGGTGTGGGTGACAAGACGGCGCCTGTAAATGACGACGGCAGTACGGGCAAGATTCCGATATCTACGCTGTTTCCCTATTTCGACAAGCAACATAGCTCGTTATATGTAAGTACCCTATTCTGTAACGTTTGGTATTGACGGTGGCTATTGCGCAATATGTACCGAATTATGTAGACATTTTAGAAATTTGATGAAACGTGTAAAAATAAAAAGGTAAGTTCTTATAATAGTATCTAGTCCTCAGGACTGCTCAAAGCAGTAATAAAAAGCAACTGGTGTACTTTTGTCTGTTAACAAAACGTAGCAGATCTGGAAGATCAAGAGTGTTTCGGTAATACAAAGTACATTGTCTGATGCATCTTGAGGAATGAGGGAAGAGGAATGTGTTAATATTTAATGTAACTTTTCTATTGAATATATTTAAAATGAACTAATGCTTTCTAGAAAAGTCGAGATACCGTTCGAGTGATCAGATCTTTCAGAGGGTAAAGTGTAACATTCTTTGAATAGTCCAAAGGACAGGATACCGCGGTGTCTACGAACATATATATTCACGTTTCTCACTACATGGCGTTTCAAAATGATTTGATGGCGCTTCGACTTCTCCAATCAACTGCCGTACAACGTAACTAGTATAATTTATGTTGTAGTAACTAGCGTTAGTACCTACATGGACTTCGTTACAATATCAATAATTTATATTATTCTCAGTAGTAGGTCTGATAATGAAGGCTTGTCTGTTTCCTCAATTGTTTGACTTAAATTTATTGAGGACCTCCACATCCAATTTGTGATATGCATTAAAATAACATCTGACAAAACGTATGTGTTCGTGCTTTTTTAGCAGTAGGTGTTTTGTGATTTCAAAGTAATGTCTGTCTCTCTCTGCCTGTATGTATATATATATGGGGTGGGTGGGCGCGTGCGTGCGTGCGGTCGTGCGTGCGTGCGGGCGTGCGTGCGTGCGAGGACCTTTGTATATGTCGTTCCTATAATTCTCAACAGCGTTGTGAGTGAACACGTTTTCTAACCATTTCTCGTGGCTTTGATCAGAACCACGAAGAACAATGAATGACCTGTGTCTTGTGTGAGTTTGAAACGTTTCGCTTCAAACGAACCGTCATAAAAGTCTTCTCCTGTCGGATCACAAAAAGCGAGTCGCTATTATGACGTTGCTAGATGACAGGCACCCCGTGACTCAAGCTCGACAACGTTTACCCTGTTCTTGTTATTATGAATCCTTTCAAACATTGGCTGCATTTACCCGATCTTCCGCTTGGCACAACCAGGTGAAAGTAAAACAAGAAGACATCACCCAAAATAATAGTACCAACATAACAGTAACCTTTGGACCTCGAGTCGCTACGCTGTACAGATCATAATATAGGAATTGCAAACTGCCAGATCGTCTGCTTTGCAGGGCTCTGGTAGGAGAGGGCATACTGGGATATAGTCTATATAATTCGAGGGTCCTCTCCGTGTAGCCAAACGTTCTTTCATTTACAGCTACATTCTCTCAGTTATGCGTACACGTTGTTTGCATTCCTTGAATTACTATACCGCGTATCGTCGCCACGTCACGTATCTTCAGCTCTTCTTCAATTTCTACGCTACTCGACTGACTCGGCTGTGACATCGAAAGACGGAGATTGGTGGGGTGTTGTTAAAATATATCTTCACCTGGGCGGGGGCACATTCCATTATGTCTAGGGGGAACGATTAAATTCGAAAGGTCTAGAGGGGAGCATGTTGTCATTGTTTTCATTGTCTTCGACGTCATTACTGCAAGTAATTGATATAAGTTTGTTCACCGCTTATTTTTAGGTCAACACAAACGGGCTGATTTCCTTTCTTCGAGAAGTTTCCCAGTATACGCCCGACGCCTTTCCGCTGGGAGAAGATCGTCGCCTGGTCGCAGCTTTCTGGGCAGATGTCGACACAAGAGAGAATGAGGGCCGCGTCTACTACAGAGAGACGACGGACAGCGCGATCCTGCAGCGGGCGACAGACGACGTGAGACGGGGCTTCGTGAGACTCACTCGTTTCTCAGCCACCTGGGTCTATATCGCCTCCTGGCATCAAGTGACATACTACGGAGGGTCGAGTAATACACCTGTGCGTGTATTCTGATTAGTAGAGATTGTGTGTGTGCGTGTGCGTGCGTGCGTGTGCGTGCGTGTGCGTGTTTGCGTGAGCGCGCGCATGTGTGTATGTGCGTGTGTGTGCGTGCGTGCGTGCGTGCGTGCGTGCGTGCGTGCGCGCGTGTGTGTGTATATGTGTGTGCGTGTTTGCGTGCGAGTGCGCATAAGTGTGTATATGTGTATACTTGTGTGCGAGCGTTCGTGCGTGCGTATGTGAGTACATGTGTGTAGTGGCTACATCTCAGTCAAATCAGTGCAAATGGCAATATGGATTATGCGTGATCACACAGTTTATATACAACCGTGTTTTGTTCTAACAGTTGAACACGTTCCAAATCGTGCTGATTACAAATGGCCGCCATTCGTTCACAATTTTCAACTACGGCGACATCTGGTGGACAACTGGAAGTGCAAGTGGCGGGAATATATCGGACGGTCTTGGAGGCACGCCAGCCCAGGTAGCAACTGACTCTTTCATTGAAAGCAAGGGTTGAAAACATTACGACATTGCACGATTTATGTCAGTGTTTTTTTCAGTTCACTCATCCTCGGTATTTTGCGTGCGGTGTGCGTGTGGCCAGGTGTGCATGCGAGTGACAAGAACACTCTCAGAGTGATAATATACCAAAAGCAGACAGGTCACGTTGTTCGGATTTCCTTTAGACAATATGGATTTGTTTGATTTTGGAAGGAATTCATGGCTGTATCCGATTTAATATGGTCTGCTTCAAATGGAAACATCATGATGAAGTACATATTTTTCTTGAATTCATCACACAAATATAAAATCGGACGATAAAAATCGAAAGTAAAACATGTTTTGTCGCCTGGCAGATTCCTTATTCAACCTATCGGATTTGGTTCAATGTATGTATGTGTGTATGTGTGTATGTGTGTATGTGTGTATGTGTGTATGTGTGTATGTGTGTATGTGTGTATGTGTGTACGTGTGTACGTGTGTACGTGTGTATGTGTGTATGTATGTATGTATGTATGTATGTATGTATGTATGTGTGTGTGTATGTATGTGCGTGTGTATGTGTATGTATGTATGTATGTATGTATGTATGTATGTGTGTATGTATGTGCGTATGTATGTGGGAGCCAGATATGTGTTGGCATTCATTTATTTTGTACGAAACCTAAAGGATTGTTTGGATTGATATATTTTGTAGCCTGATAAATAGTGATACTCGAAAGGAATACGCACGATACAGCGTGGTTAACTAATGCAAACTGTTGTACCGATTAATACAGTTGTATGTGGAATTTCAAGTCACAATTTCAGATTTCAACCAAAACAATGTACCACGTCTACAAAAGTGAAAAAGCAACAAAGTTACTGCCGCCGCTGCCATAGTCAGCATCGTGGCTACCACCATATCTTGGTACTACCACACTACGTTACAGCCACATTCCACCACAACCGCCACAACCGCCACAACCGACACAACCGGCACAACCGCCACAACCGCCACAACCGCCACAACCGCCACAACCGCCACAACCAGCACAACCAGCACAACCAGCACAACCGCCACAACAGCCACAACCGCCACGACCGCCACGACCGCCACGACCGCCACGACCGCCACGACCGCCACGACCGCCACGTCCGCCACGACCGCCACGACCGCCACGTCCGCCACGACCGCCACGACCGCCACGACCTCCAAGACCAGCACAACAGCCGTGTTTTATTTTGTTTTAGAATGCATTGGGAACAAAGAGAGTGGACTGAAAGAATAAAGATGACGGACCCGATGAAAGAGGTTTGGATGAAATGCAGCCTAACATAGAGACTGGTAAGAAGCCGGATGAGATGGGCAGGCCACTTGAAAAAGATGTATGCAGGCACAATTTGCAACGAGTGCAGAGGCGGGACGACACCAAGGACGCGGGAGAAGGGGAAGGCCACAACTGTGATGAGCGGGTGAGGCTGGAAGATGGAGTGGGAAGACTGCTGACAGGAAGCTATGGAGAGAACGAACAGGACGAGTGGTTCAACAATACTACACCTGACATCACCCCTGTACAGGGAGCAAGGAGGAAGAACACACATACTACACCTGACATCACCTCTGTACAAGAAGCAATGAGGAAGAACACACATACTACACCTGACATCACCTCTGTACAGGGAGCAAGGAGGAAGAACACACATACTACACCTGACATCACCTCTGTACAGGGAGCAAGGAGGAAGAACACACATACTACACCTGACATCACCTCTGTACAAGGAGCAAGGAGGAAGAACACACATACTACACCTGACATCACCTCTGTACAGGGAGCAAGGAGGAAGAACACACATAATACGGGTTTCTAGACAAAATACAACTCATAGGTCAGTCGGTGTGTAGACAGGCCCGTCCTCAGGGTCTATCAAGAGGGGTCCGGCGGTTTATAAAAAGCTGCATACTGTCCCATTATTTGGACAACTTCCGAATGCATCACCCCTTTGAGACCTCCAACTGTATCAGCCCCTCTCCACCTCACCCTTGAGACCTACAAAATAGGTCTCCATCCTCATTCAAACCTACAGTTGCATCAAGTTTAGCCTTTGTTATTTCCCACCATAGGTTGGCTTCAACGCCGGCGACGGTCTGCGCTATTTCTCCGTGCCCGGCTCACGCGAGGCAGCCATTGCGGACGTCGAGACAACGAGCAACGTGGGTCTTCCCGGCCGCTGGATGTTTCTTATCGACGATGTGTCGGTGAAGGCTGGGGGATGCAACAATGGAGGTTCGACCGTTGTTAATATACTCACTTCTAGTATCACTCACTATGCATTTATAGTCTGCGTTTTTTTTATTTCCGGTATACTAAAATTTATAAATTCGCCGGTGCTTAAAGACGGAAGAACGCGCATGCTGAACTAATATTTTAATAGCACAATAATATTATTAATAATAATACAGTGGTGTAGACATTACAGAACATTTGCATTACTAATAAATTAATAAGATAAAACCTAACATATTTTAAAATATTTATGTGCAAAATTATTTCCACATAAGTCAAAGTATAGTTATTGAATTATTGATTTTGAAATCAATGATAACATTAAATGTTATAGTTTATAACTTTTCCTTTGTTGCTGTGTTCTACTTGCGAAACAGAGAGTATAGTATTGGTGATACTGCGTTTTTGTCATCCTTCACTATATTGCTGTTTCTGCAATAGTACCGCCTGTTAAACTGTCGCCAGGTACACTGGCAACTGGACCCAGCTACGGACCGATGCTTGGTGGGATAATGGTAACCGTCGCGGGGCCATGTTTTGACGACATTTCGGACACGACGAATGTCGTGTGCAAGTTCATTGACACTGAGACGCCAGGCAAGGTCATTGATGCCACGCGTGCGCAGTGCCTACTTCCCATGCTCCTGAGAGTAGGGCAGATACCAGTGGCGTTATCTGTGGACGGTGGAGTTAACTACAATTACACCGGAATCTTCACCCTTGGTAGTGGCGTTTACTCTACGATTTTAGAAACAAAAACAACGCCACATATATAAGATGTGGTTTGGGTCATGTTAATTAGGACAATTTTGCGTCGCTTGTTAACATACATTGTGATCTTATAGCTATGTATTAATCATAATTCCTAATTGTTGTCAGCGTTTATTGTACAATTGTGAAACAAAAGCACCACATACTCTCTACATAAGTAAGATTTAATTTGCGTCATATTAATTAGGCAAATGTTGTGTTGTGTGGTAACATAAATTGTGATCTTGTAGCTATTTATTAATAATAAGTATTCACTAATTGTTGGCAGTGCTATTGTTATTATTGTCACCGTCGTCGTCCACGTCGTTGTTATAATAATAAAAATAATAATTATTATTAAGTGGTATAATAGTAGTCGTCGTCGTAGCAGTAGTAGTAGTAGTAGAAGTAGTGGTAGTAGTAGCAGCAGCAGCAGCAGTAGTAGTAGTAGCAGTAGTAGTAGTAATAGTAGGAACAGCAGCAGTAGTAGTAGGTATAGTAATTGTAGCAGCAGCAGAAGCAGAGACAACAACAGCATCAGTAGCAGGTGTAGCAGGAGTCTAACGTAACGATATGTTGCAGTGGCACAAGACAAGCGTCACTCTGTGGCTGTGGTCGGTAGGACGTACACTGTGTTGGGAGATGTACAGAAAACGCTTGACATCTCTTGGCTGAATTCATTTTTCAATACCACCGAAGTTGTTGTAGATTGCATTGTGTTCTGGTGAGTAAATAATATACGCGTAATCGATAATGAAAGACAGTGTGTTATTGAATTTGGAATTAAAATGACCCACCGTTTCTCATGGACTATAATAGCATATAGTTATTGTTGTGTTTTTATTTGTTATGTCTATTCTGTATTCTGTGTTGGTTTCTTTGTCTGCCATATTTGTTTGTTGTTTGTATCGTTATGTGTTCGACTTGTGTTCGTCTGACGTACGCATCGGACTGTGTACAAACGTATTATTTAGACTTACTCAGACACGTGGTAATTATCCGACGTATGCCGATTTCCTAGTTATTGACGTCTTCTTCTTCTTCTCCTCCTTCTTCTCCTCCTTTTCCTTCTCCTCCTCCTTCTCCTTCTCCTTCTTCTTATAGGTCTCGTGTCTCTTGCAGGCATTAATGATCATGTCTCTCCAAACATCTGGGTTGTGTGTGTTTTGTAACAGCTTTATAATTGTTCTGTTAATCTCCTTCCCAACAATTTTTTTAGACTACCCAGTTTTATTATTTGCTGACGTCCTTTACATTTCCCCCCTAAATTTGTCCTCTTTATTGACACAACTGGTAATTTTACATTTGGAATATCCTTGACGTGACACTGTCGTTGAACAATTACATTTTTATTTCTACTAAGACAACAATGCTGGGTCAGATCTATATTAACAATAAAGAATATTTGAAGTGACGTAGACAGAGTATAAATTGTCAGCCCCAGTGTATATCTAAATTATATATAAATGACTGAATGAACAAATCGTATATGAATATGACATTAAAATAAGAAAGAACGAACGACAGTCAGTCCACTCCCCTTCCTGTCAAATGTAATGGCACATTTAGCAGTTCTTTTTCGTTTCACCAACGTGCTTCTTTTATACGAATTTTGCTTTTACAGGATGAGCAACGACAAACCATATGTGCAGGAGCGAATCGTTCCGCTGGTGAGGTCGGCAGAAAACAACGGAAATCTGACGTTACGGAGTGATATCGCCGAAATATTTACATTCGGCAAAGTGGGTGCGCTGCGCGTGCGTGCACCAAAGTCCAGCGATAACAGGCGAGTGACGGGAAGTAACCTCCCCTAGTATGGTAGCAAAACAGGAATATGAGCCTAGAAAATGACTTTCGTAGGGCACCCCTTATAGCAAAGGTTTGACCTGCCAAACATGTTGTCTATGACCTACATTTGAACTTCTGTTACATGCACATCCGCCATTTCTAATGCGGCCACAAGACATTGAGTCAACGACCACGTTCAATATTTACTTAATTAATTCAACTTACTTTGTATGTGCTTATTTGAAGTCTGTGGCTTCATGATTATGCGACGATGTCATTCTTTATTTGGCACCTATATGTGATACAAATAATGTTGTCGTTGGTATTTGTTAGAATTCTTATGCGACCTTACGGATCTATGTTACCAATATTAAAGGAAAACAAAAGTTTTTGTGTTAAGCACCTAAAGAGTTAATACAAACTAACAATTTCCAACTACAATAACATTTTTAACGTCAGCGGTTTACCAGGAAAAGAAACTACCGAATTGCTATGCTTCTGCATACTAACTTTGTTCACAACTGCATACGGTGGCGCTATGGTAAGTTTACCAATTAAACTATGCGCGCATGCGCTGTGACTGCGTAAATAAGATGGCGTGTCGATACGGGTTTTTCGATTCTTCTTCCGACGACGCAAACCAAATGGATTGAAAAGCAGCTGGTTACCGCCTTGAACCACAAACACAAGGGCCTATGTTGCAAAATAGGCCAGAGGCACGTGCCGGTGAGCACGAAAAGGAAGACCCACGGTGACGGGCAATGAAAATGTCAAGGCGCATAGCATGTCGAGATGGAACAAGAGTACGTCTGCTGTCAGGACTCAAGGAGGCGGTTGCGACTCGACAGCACGCCGAGTTTATTGGTGAAGGTAATTATTAATATGTCTGGTTTATAGTTTAAATAACTGTTGAGCCTAAGCTCCGGGATGCGTATGAACAGCGAGAGATGATCGCTCGGGCCGGGACGCGAGCGGCCGGGTGGTAAACCAGCCGGGACACCCCGGCTCGGGGACACGTCACTTGTCTTACACTTAGTTGACTGTAGACTTAGTAAGATCTCACTCTCAGTGTCACTGGACTCAGTGTTTGACGTGTCCATTTTCACGTTTTCTGCGAATACCACCCAAGGCTGTACCCTCACTTTTTAAAAGAAATCTTGTTGAATGGTTCCATAAATCATGTGAACCAAAATTGCCTAGGGCAGAGGCAGAGCTATGCCTATGATAGAAAATAAACAGGAATTAACTCCCCTTTTGTTCTATCCCCGTTGACACTCTTCACATTCGCAGTAATGGTTATTCATGTACATAAGCAGTATGTGGCAGTACTACTTTTTAAATCTTTTAAACACATGGCAGGTAGATAGGATTATTTAGAATGTTATGCATACTGCCATTCTTCTGCCCAAAGTTTACAATGGGTCTTATGAATAAAATATATATTGAACTTTTTTCAGCCAGAACCCCCATTTGTTTTGGTAAGAAAGAAAATAACCACCATTTTCTGCAAATATTGACACATTTCAAAACGGCCTTCCTTAATCTGCTTGATGTCTTGATATTTCTATGAACCCAGGTATAATATCGGGATGAATACAGTTAGAGGATCGTAATGCATTCTTTGTGAAATTTGTTCAGAATAATAATTCATGTTTGCTAATCATTCGTGTAAAACTTTTATTTAAATGCTTAATTCTGTGTTACAGGTGGACTGTTGTGCATTGCAAACAGCAGGGGATTTAGAATTCTCTTTTTGGAGCAGGTGATGCTGCAGAATGTACTAGTTGCCATTAACCATAAAGTTAGATGACTGGGAACTAGACCTTCCAACAAACAAGTATGTATATATGTGCATGCGTTATTACGAGACCAGTGAAATGTGTTGTTAAATATTTATACAACATCAAAGTAGCATCAGCAATACAAATATATATATATATATATATATATATATATATATATAATATCATCAGCAATCTCATGCCCGATGCCCAAATTATTAGCGATCTTCCAGGGAAATCACTTAGTGGACTCACCATACCTCATGAGGTGTTAGTCACCTCTGATCGCCCAAACCTCGTCATCTACCATCCACATACTAAGCAAATTTACATAATTGAACTGGCTGTACCATCTAAAACTATCGAGAAAGATGATGTATTCAAAACTAACAAGTATGCCACATTAATCCATGATATAAACAATAACAGAATAAAATCAGAATAACATGCATTGAAATAGGTTGCAGAGGCTATGTATCTGATCCCAACAAATCTAAACTAACAACCGCCTTAAAATCTCTTGGAAGAAAACCACCAACAAAACAAACAAAACAACTAACTCTTTTGTATCCTTTTCTAAACTAGCCCTGCTAACGCCATTCACCGTTTCTAAATGTAAAGATGAACCACACTGGTTTGACCCAAGACTAATTGAAATATGATGACCATCACCCTAATATGACAATAATTACAAAATAAAATTCCCCTCAATAGCAAGTAATCCTATACATAAATGTGTTCATTTTCAGTATGACTTACTTTAACCGTTAGTCATTATTTACCTAAGCCTACTAAAATATACTACTATATTTTATTCACACATGTACTTGGGTTATCGTTTCACACTTTATTGTATTCTACTGTATGAATAAAGTGATACTCTCTCACTACAAATTATCATAACTTGTGGAACCATCATAATTTGTTCTGTAGTGCAAAATTATCAATATTTGCCTCCTTCCAGATGAACACATGTTTAATGGTAAACAATTTATATAAAGGAACAGTGTCATTATAGAACCAATTTTATATGTCACTTATTGACAATGTCTGAAGTTTATATGAGCCTAATTTATTTCAGGTCTCTCAGGTGGGCTGCATACAGACAGTTTACCTGGTGGATCCATGGCAAGCTGGGACGGAGGGTACAGAGAGTTTTACCAGCATGCGCCAGCCATGGAATAAGATCAAGGTTCCCTGCCCCCGATGGGGAACAACACGAGGGATATCATTCTGGACTTAAACTAGACAATGTACATGTGACCTATGAAGGTGTAGTTGGGTGGTGGCAGTATTTACTGTTTCTTTACAAATCGACTGATTCTTGCTGCCAGCAGATCCTCCTTCTCTGGTTTTGGCACACCTGCCCCAGTGACTGTGATCGGTTGCAATGCGATATCTTTTGTTTATATGATACGATAATACTAATATTAAAAAATATATACATTTTTTAAAATATTTATTTTTATTTAATTAATTACTTTTTTTATTTATTACTATTTTACATGTAAAACGCTTTGAATAGTTTCTAACTAGAGTTGGCGCTATATAAGTATATTTATTTATTTATTTCGTATAAACACATCTGTCACTCGATCCATGAACATTGGTAGGTGGGTACGTGGGTTCACCTGCTGCGGTCTGTTACGCAGCAACCATTGCTTGCGTCTTTTGGACCACACGACTCCAGTCTCAACAGGTTTGTCTGGGCTGGGACGTGGTCGGTAGTTCCACGCCAGAGCAGACAGCATCAATCTAGCATTCATTCCTACAATGAAGAATAGTGCATGCAGTATTCTAATAAAATGCCTGCAAACAACTGGTGTAACACACCAGTCTATATGTTGTTAGTAAGCTTCTGTTATTTACCTTACGACTGTAGCATTCAGTGAACTTAAAAATGCTTTTCCTGTGCAAAGTGTTAGATGTTTTTAGTAACAATACAATGTAAAGGTAATCGTACATGTACATTAGTAAAATTATACCGATCCTTACAAATAAGGCATTCCATCATCACATTCCTTCACATAATTTATTATCACTTGTTTTTTTCTCATAATTGTTGTATCTGCTGTATATATACAGTGACTGCATTTTTATATCCTGTTTTGATTTTATATTTCTTTAATAAAATTGGTGATAACGACACAAGTGCTCTTATTTATTTCATTACAGACAAATGCATTCTGGAATGTAATTATTACATGGAGATGTAATTTATTACACTCAAGTAACTCTACTCATAAATGTACACAGCAACTGATTACAAGGAATAGGTAGGGTGATACAGAATGGGCACTATCCATCTGTGGAGTATTCGCCCCCTCACATCTGAGTAACTGAACTACTGAAATGTTGGTCATCAGGAACTTTGAATAAACACATTTACTGATAAGGTAATAGTCATTCTGGCTAGTACTTTTGAGTGGCCATCCTGAAAAAAACGAGTTGAAAAGCAGTAATTTTGAAAACTGATTATAATACATGTTAGATATGCATAGGAGCTGATTTAATATTTGGGACTCAAGTCGGTGACTGGAATTCACCTTACAGCAATAATCACTACTTGGGACGTGGTCCCTACTCATTATCTACTGATTGAAACTACTTGTTGCTTTGGACATGCCTCAGGTATAAAATGAATACATATCAAGTTTGGTACTTACTCCAGTAACTGTGCGTCACAGTTATATGTTGCACAACACTACCACAGATGGTTTGATACATTCTGTATCCAAAGAAGGAGATCCTCGCATCCTTTGCCTCGGGCCTTTGCAGTAAACTTGCGGTTGATGCCTTTCCCCATGTGCCACATCATGTTGGTGATCGAGCTGAAATGCAAACTACAATTATTTATATTCAAATTCAAGATATTTTCACAACAGCTGTTACCTGTTTTTGCTATTAGTGTGCAAATAACAAGTTAGTGAAGATGTGTGCACATGGTATGTCATTAAAGATATTTCAACAATATATGATTATTGAGTAATGCCAGTATTTTTATAATAAAATGTACAAACATGGTGTATCTGGTGAGCTCATTGAAAACTATATTTTGATATAATAATGACTCCCAGAGATATCCTTCTTCCAAATGCAGAATTTGAATGTTTTTGTTTGAGAAAATGGCCATCAAATGTGGCATAGTGGATAAAATTACTTGATATTGACACCCTTAATCCATGGATAAGAGTGGTTTAAAGGTATGTAACTGTTGTAAAATGTTGTATATGATATATTCATAGTAAACATAATAAGCTATCATAATCTGGCATAAAAACATTTTAGTATTTTGTTCTCAAAAAAACACTTTCACATGGGTTGTATCCCCTTAACTAAAATTGAGTAACATTATGTATTTTTTACTACATACAAATGAACACATTTTAAACGTTTACAATAGAGTATATAGTGATATTCTTCGTCACATAAACAGTAGTCACATAATTATATAACATCATAAATAATAGGCCAAACATTTCTCATTTCGATATATGACAATGTCTAATGCAATATGAATGGATAAGATACCTATTCACCAGAACAAACCAGAACACAAAGCACATTAAGTTTTGCAATGTTATTATAAACGACAATTATTCCAGCCCACGTAGATCCGTTACTGTAATATCGCTCAGGCGACTTGATTGCCGTTAACTTTTGCCATTCAGCTTTCTTCTAAGACTAAACTCCACTGTGCAATGTAGTTCATTCTGCTACTGTTCTAGCTTGCCTCCAGCATATCGTACAACATCTCAAATGGCACAAGATCATAATTGGATACTGAGTACGACGTAATAGTAACCTTGCGATCTTATTTCGTTTGACCGAAAATATGCGTCGCTTCGACGGCGGCGTCGGATGTCCGTGAACTAAATATCGTCGGCACTGCTCCAGGCTTCAAAAATCGACGTTGGCGACATTTTGTCGGATCTTGTCCCATTAACTGATGATATACATATATTTCAAAGCACGTAGGTATCTTCAAAATGAGCCGAACAAAGTGTATTATATTTCGAGGGCTTCCACGACAGTTCCAACCAGCCCGTCCGCAGTTATGAATCCACTGTTTCACTTCTGGTCGATTCAAAGGGAAACAAAAAGAACACCGCTCATTACCCTTCGCTATATTATCGTTACAACCGTATGCAAAATATATGGCACATTGCAAGTCACGTTTTCAGTGCAAGCCGAACTTCTCGTTTATTGGTTGCTTTATGCCAAGTCAACGCGTCATCAGCAAGATGGCAGTCTTCATGTTATCGCAGATTTCGTTAGATTCTTCCATTTTAAGACTACATTCTGAGTAAATCACTGAACTGAAAAAGTTGATTGTAGATGCAAATGGTAAGTTTGTGTTAACTCTTTTAGGTGCTTAACACCAAAACGTTACGTGTTGTTTTCCTTTAAAGATGTACACCATGCAGGATTTGTACCTGTACATTTAATACTAATAATAATATTAATTAACGTAATTTTTTTTGTGCCGAAATCCTCGGAAACCAAGCGGAGATGGCGCATCAGATCAGTTGCGTACACCACGAAGATCCGAGTCTCCAGTTAACAATATATGTCCTGTCTTACTTACTGCAGATCCCTGTGGTCGCCGATCCACCTCAATCAGTGGTACTACAATGAGAACTCCACTGACGTCATCTCGCTAGGTGGCAGCAGCGGCGGCAGACCCAGCCCCGATGGGAGTCCGCCAAATCTTGCTCCCGGACACGCCAACAATCGCCAGTATTCTTCACGTTGTATAGAATGGTACGAGGGCGAGAAGCGAAATCCACCATTCGTGCAAGGTTTGCCGCATTGCCCGTGTACGCGTCGACAAGCTCGCATTGATACCCGCTTTGAGAACGACCCCAGCTGCTCGGAAGGGAGTCCAGGGTGTGATTACTTTCACCGCGGAGCCCACCACTGTATCCGATCAGTCTCCCCTAGGTAAGCCTCTGACAGACATGATATTTTGGTAGGAATCTCAATAGCAACGTAGAGGCGACTAATTGTTGTGGTTAACACTTCCGCCTTGCACGCGGTGGATTTGGCGTTGATAAAACTAACTTTTGGCGCTGTGCATCGCGACTAGTGACTCGGATATCTAATTAACGCCAGTCCCGTCTGCGTATACATATACAGAGTAGTCAGGTAATAGAACGTGGCCGGGTGGTGACCATAAGTAGAAGTAGGCATAGAAGTATATACAGTAGGTTTTCGCCACATAGGTGCCGTGACAACCTCCTAAAATTGTTTTAAAAATGAACAACTATTAAATCCCTTTTTAACCATGCACCTTTGGATGTAGTGATAGAACAACAAATATATGGAATACATTGCGGAAGTCCGCTGTGTGTGTATGCGTGCGTGGGTGCGTGTGTGCGTGCATATGTGTATGTGTGTCATTGAGGCACCTGCTAGTTCTGGTAATCTATGTATGGATAAGGGTACATAATTTACAATTGTTTACAATAAATTCGATATACGGCTGTATGTAATACCTTCAATATGTCATATGCATTAAAACTTCATGTATAATTATGTAAATCACGCGACAATAAAACAAGATAAACGTGTGAGCAAGACGACTCCAAACACCTTTACTATTCGCGTAAAAGCGTGATAATGAGAAACAACCAGATATGTTGCAATGCTACTTTTAACAATTACAAACTGTTGGCAATGACCCACAGTTTGCATGGTGCTGGCCAACAGTGCTGCTACGACACCAGTGGAAACATTTTGCCGTACGAAAACGGCGGAGGTACATTTGACCGGGCACACTTTAAAGGCTACTACAGCGCCAACGTCATCAAAGTTCCGGTGGTGAGCCACCTGATGGAAGACGTACAATCATTTCTCTGGTGTTGTGAGTTCTCGAACAACTGTGAGAGATACGGAGAAGTACGACCCACGGATAACTGCAGCGCCTACGACCCACCGGCCAGTGGTGCGTATGTTTAGTTTACTTTCATTCATTTGTATGTAATATCATTCTGTGGTTCCATACCTCCTCGGAAGGTCGGTTCCCATGGGACGCCACTCCACTGTGCTCCCGTTGTGTCTTCATCTTCATTAGCTTCCCATGGAGCTACAAGCAAAGACCAGCAGTTATCACCATTATTATATTTGCAACTTGTGGTACCATCAGCGGAACCCATGACCATTCAAAAAGTACATAATTCCGAATAACTGTCTTTGTGTGCTTTTTAAATGCATCACCAATTCGTAGATCAGAGGCCACTGGTCCAAGGAAGCGAAAGAGGCATGTGCACCTAGGAACCCGAGAGGAGATACATTTACATAGCGTATTAATACAATTAAATAATGTTTATAGATGTTGACAATCCATGTTGTCTATCCATGTAGCTATTGGTCTTCCCCTACGTGATTTACGTTACATTTCCCGTTGGATTTTTTTCTTTATCTTATTATTCCATCACACAATGGCATTTTGTATTTATGTGCTCTATTGAAGAGTTGTTTTTAATTCAAGTAGACAAACAAGTGCGGGCTGTACGTGTTGGTCAACTTGTATATTCGCGACAGTGACACGTCCAGTCCAACGGATACGCAATTTTCTTCATGCCTCCACCTTTTGGACGCTTTTTGTCATTTTTGCTATCTTTGTGCCATTTTTATGTTGCAATTTCTTGATATGCGTTGCGTTTCGATAGGTAATAATTGTTGGTAAATATTTTGCGATAATATTTTCAAAACAAAACTGTATTTATCACAACGAAAACATGATCCATGATCACAATCTGTGTTCCCGACATGTGTGTATGTTGCTATATATATATATATATATTGCTATATATATATATATACGTACGTGTGATCTAACGTCGACGTTTACTCATTCTGGGCAAAGACATGACATGATGGTAATGTAATATATATATATATATATATATATGTATATATATATACATATACATGTCGGTATTGCAGCATTCCTGTTCGGAGAACAACACATTATTACGATGGACGGGTTCCAGTACACATTCAACGGGCTCGGTGAGTTCTGGCTCGTAAACAGCGCTGACTTTCGACTGCAAGGAAGGGCAACGAAAGCCAAGAACGATCGAGGTATTGGAATACTACGATGATAAAAAGGTGACATTATCACAAAAGTATAAGACTCAAATGGACTGACTTTAGATAGTAACTGGTGTTATTGAGAAAGGTTTCAATGAGACAGGGTGGCTCAAATAAAAGTTTCACAATTGATTTGGCAGTCTGCAAATTCCTAGAGTTTTCTCTCTACCGTAGTTCACGACTAGCCTATTCCTACTTCTAGATGTATTATTACTGATGATGTACATGTAATCATACTTCTTTTATTTGATATTTGTTTATAATAAAACTTGTCTTCGTCTACGGCATTTTATTAATCGTTTCATAATCATTGCCCATATAGTTATATCCTTCCAGGATACCACGAATAATTAGTCGGTCCCTTTCGTCACGAA
Source organism: Escarpia spicata (assembly GCA_963995525.1). NCBI lineage: Eukaryota > Metazoa > Annelida > Polychaeta > Sabellida > Siboglinidae > Escarpia > Escarpia spicata. The sequence goes on along the minus strand of OZ023215.1, from coordinate 40,888,416 downwards.
GTTGAAGATTGTCATGATACTGTTTCCATCCAGGAGAATTTATTAACGCGACTGTGTGGACAGCCATAGCGGCCAGGATGTCTAACAGCAGCAGCGTTGTCCATGTTCAGATCAACGAACGAACAGGTCTCGATATCATCATTGACGGCGTCAAGGAATATTTCGATGACCTTCCAACGCTAGAATTCACCGGTAAATTTGCAGTATGTCAAAGGCGATATGTGTATGTTGTTGAACCTACGGACTTTTTAGCCTGACCATTTTTTTCAAATGTTATTTTGGTTATTTAAGAAGCCATTCAGAGCAAAACAGATGGCAAGTAAAAAAATAAGTCTTTGGCTTGTCGAGAGCCAAATTTGTTTTATCTAGAATTTCAAACGACTCCCGCCTTTCGGTCAATTTTATTTTTTAAGCATGTTCACGCTGCTAGCAGCGTTTACCCAATCAGCAGATAATATGTTACATTCGATCAAAGTCCTCTGTGAGAGTAAATATATTTCTTAAATCTAATCTATCCTGTTTCGTCATTGACATTACTTCGTGTCCTATAGTTCTTCTTCTAGAGAGAACAACTATTTCTATCAACATCTCATAACCATGCCATATTTTAATCTCCTTTTTGCAAGGGTTTCTAAACCACATTCTCTTAGGCGTTTTACGTATAGGTATATCATTTCTGAACTCAATGTAGTTGCTCTAATATGTGATTTAAAAGTTTCTGTATCTGTGTTAACCAGGTGTCACCGTCACGTACAACACGGACAATGTAACGGCAGTTGTCCGCTTTCACGGTGCCAACGAGTATGTGTTGAACATTGGGGCCGTCGTCGGTACGTTGTCTTATTCGCTGAGTTGGCCAACAAGTACAGGTATGTAAAATGATAGATTGTGTTGCAAATTCCGTTGATTACATTCAAAACACGTCAGTTCTACCGACGCTGATTTCGGAATTAGCTCACGTACGCCTCTCGGCACATCAATACCATGAACATTTTGTACCCTGATATTTCACTAAGAATTTACAAGATTCTTATTGGGAAGCAAGAGCGTATTTCACGCGTAGCTAGCTATCATGAAGGCAGAATAGTTGTTATACAACTATAATGCTGAGAGTATCGGGAGGTAATACCAGATGGTAAATAAATCAAAATCGTCATCGTAAGCAGAAACACCAAACACGAGTGTCTTTAACAAGATTTAACAAGATTGCCATCCAGAAAATTACTCTGGATGGCAGTTGGACAAGGAAGCCTTTTGGCTTATCGAGAGTCCAATACTTTTTATCTACATGTATCCCGCCTTTTTAAGGTGTGTGTCGATTTTATTTTTAAACATATTCACGCTACTAGCACCAACACAATCAGGAGATAATCTGTTCCATTCATTTACAGTCCTTTGTGAGAATGAGAACTTTCTTATATCTAATCTACACTGCTCCTTTACTAATGTAGCTTCATGTCCTCTGGTCCTTCTATCTTTCTTAACTGAGAAAAAAATGTTTCTATCAATATTTTCATAACCATTCAATATTGTAAACACTTCTATGTGATCTCCTCTCAATCTCCGGGTCTCTAGTGTTGTTAAACCACATTCTTTTAGGCGTATTTCGTAACTAAGATCCCTCAGATTTGGTATCATTTTAGTCGCTCTCCTCTGTACTCTTTCTAGCATGTCTATGTCCTTCTTGCGATATGGCCTCCATACTTGTATACAATATTCTAAATGAGGCCTCACTATTGTTTTGTACAGCAGTACTATTAATTTTTTTTTCTTATACGCTATTTTTCGCCTAATTAATCCAAGGATTTGATTTCCCTTTGACGCTGCAATTCCGCACTGCTCTGAAACCTTCATATCAGCACTAATGGTTAACCCTAAGTCCTTTTCTTTTACAGTAGTACTTAGAACAGTACCCCCATTTTATATTTTACCTCTTCATTCCCATGACCTGTGTGGAGGCATTTACATTTCCCAAAATTGAACAGCATTTGCAACTTTTCAGACCATTTGATCAACCTATCAAGATCATCTTGTAAATGCTGTCTGTCTCCATCACTTTTAATCCTTCTAAACACTTTTGTATCATCCGCAAATGTTAACACCTTGCTTGTTATATCATCGTCCAAATCGTTGATATATATTAAGAATAATATAGGTCCTAGTACTGATCCCTGTGGTACCCCACTCAATACCGATTTCCAGTTTGAAGCCTCCCCATCAACTACTACACGTTGTCTTCTGTCATTCAGCCATTTTTCTATCCAGTTTATTATACCATTTCCTATGCCATGGGCCTTTAGCTTAAGGAGTAATCTTTGATGTGGTACTTTGTCGAAAGCTTTTTGAAAATCTAAATAGATGATATCTACTGGTGATTCCTCATCTACCCACCTAGTGATGTCTTCCAAAAAACATAACATATTTGTTAAGCATGACCTCGCTTTTAAAAACCCATGTTGAGATGGGTTTATAAAGTTATGTTTAACAAGAAAATCCAGTATGTGATCTTTAATTAGTCTTTCTAATAATTTGCAAATCACTGATGTTAAACTCACTGGTCTATAGTTCTCTGACTTGTTTCTCGAACCTTTTTTAAATAACGGTATAATGTTTGCCTCTTTCCATTCTAAAGGAACCACTCCCTCTTCTAATGACAAATTGAAAACTGTTGCAAGCGGTGCGCTAATTTGTTCTACAATTTCCAATAGTAGTTTGGGCGGAATCCCGTCCACTCCAGGTGATTTATTATCCTTCATAGCTCTTATTTTCTTAGCTACCATTTCCGAGGTTACAACTAACTGTCCTAAATAGTCTGAATCTGCCCCCTTGAACTTAGCCTCTGGTACTGGCAGTGAACTAATATCTTCCCTGGTAAACACTGAACTAAAATACTCATTCAGGTCTTCTGACATTAAGAATCCCTCTGATATTGTATTTCCAGCACTATCTTCTAGAGGACCGACCTTATCCTGAACTTTCTGTTTGCTTCGAATATACGCATAAAAACTCTTACTGTCATGTTTTATATTGCTAGCTAAGTCTTGTAAACGTTATATGCCGTACACTATGGTACCTAGGTTGGAACGAGTATCAATTGTTTAACATGTTTCATGTTACCCAGATATTAACTTACGAATAAAATTAGAAGCGCGATGAAGATGGCATAGATGCCTGTGACACTACCAACGACTGCAGAATAACTAAACTAGCAATATATTTAGTAAAATTGCTTTACATGTACTTCAACTACCCGTTTTGTTTTAAGTCTTTGTGGGTCGTTTGCGTTATCATGTTACGTTCGCGTTACGTTTAGCTGTTGTATATGACCTCCAGATCAAACTCATGGGATGCTTGGCAACGCGAATGGAGATCCGGATGATGACCTGCAAACTCCAGAACAAATTACCATTCCTACTAACGTCACTAAAAGACAACTGCACGAAAGGTTCGGCATGGCGTGTAAGTAGGAAGGCAGCAATCCGACGACTACTGAAACTGTGAAATTGTCCACGACGATTTAAATGATTACGCAAGATGTACACCGATAAAATCGAATTAACAAGGCGTATTAAGACCAAAACAAACAACACCAAAGTTAACATAAATATGCAAACCTAAAACTTATATATTGTTTGTTGACCTAATCTAAATTACGTATAGTTACCCCTTGAAATTATGATACATTAGCCAACGCAAGCATTGACGCATTCTCCTCAAAACAATCATAAATATATGACAAACGGTTACCACACGATTTGTCATAGTCTGGTGGATGGATACGACTGATGGTGAACACAAAATGTTTACAACAATTATATATTATTTATTACAGTTTCATTATAATTTTGTTTTGGTTCTCTTGTTTGTCATTATTGCTATTACTACTGTTGTTGTTGTTCCGATTTGTTTAATTTGTGAAAAAGATAATTATACAGATCTGGGTGGTCCTTCCGTTCTCTTCTGCGTCGGGATTTCAGTTGTTTCCCATAACGTGTCTTCTGACAACGAAATGTAGGTTTTTACTGCGCACGTGCTTTCAGGGAATACAACCGAGTCCGAGTCATTGTTCGTCTATGACACTGGAGTCAGTCACTCGTCGTTCTTCGATGCCTCGTTCGAACCACTGTTTGAAATTCCGGTGGTAGGTAACGCCATGTTGGAAAACGCAACGAGAATATGTGGTACTTCCGAGCAATGCGTCTTTGACTACATCGCTACAGGCAACGAGCAGCTAGCGAGAGCCTCGGCTGTCGCTGTTCAACAATACGAGGAGATCGTTGAAGCCTCAAAGAAAGGTACATATCATAACAAGACAGAAAGAGCACTAAGACCCTACCTGTAAGAGCACTAAGACCCTACCTGTAAGAGCACTAAGACCCTACCTGTAGCATAGCATCTATAACACGACCGACCAAACTGTACGGTCGTCCAATTTGAGAGTTTGAGTCTAGTAGTTTTATAAGACTTGTATAGTACATCTTTGATTTTACATTGTTTCGATAAACTGCATCTCCATTGATGGTTAGATATTGTGTAATCTTCATTTTACACCAATTGGTATTATTTTTATTAGTGTTTCACTTTAGGTCTACTACTGTTACAATTGATATATTTTACAACTATGAATTACATAATATAAAATTTACATTTTATACAAAATATAAGCTCTTTAACTTGATAGTATATTTTTATTTCTCATAAATGCTTTAAGCCAGCGGGCAATTGTTTGTTACTGTTTATTAATACACTCTCCATTTATAAGTAATTATTGAATTAATTGAATTGTGCCGACACGCAATATGTTCAAATGTAGAATAACGCAAAGCATAACATATACCATACATAGGCCTTACGACATGTTACCATCCTGCAAACACTGTTGTACACCGTACGACGACTGTTACAAACTGTTATATTACAACCAATCGTTAGTATAATAAACCATCCGGTAATATACTAATCAACCGGTAATGGAATCAACTAACTGGGGACGTAATAAACCAACCAATAACGTAATAAGCCAACCAATAATAATCACCCGGTAATATGATTAACCAACCAATGACGTACTAACCCACCAGTCGTATAATAAAACAACCGATAATGCAATAATGCAACAGAAAATGTAATAAACCAACTGGGTAATGAAATAATCAACCGGTAATACAGTAAACCAACTGGTAATGAAACAATCAACCGATAATGTAAAAAAACCAACCGGCAATATAAAAACCAACCTGTAATGTAATAATCAACCGGTAATGTATTAAACAACTAATAATGCAAACATGATGGCGATGATGAGATGTGATGCTGATTATGATGACAATCATGATAAAGGTGAAGACGGCAATAATGATGATGAGGAGGAGGAGGAACATGACAAATATTAAGGTTGATGATAAAGACGACGACCACGATGATGATGGTGATGATGACGATGACGATAATGATGACGCTATATCGACATTACCGACTTCCTTCCAGTGGAAAGTTGCGGCTTCCTCTCGACCCCGCTCGACGGTAGCAAAAATGGCAGCAGTCCGCTTGAGGGCGCCACCATCTCGTTCTCCTGCAACGAAGGATTTCGTCTACAAGGCTCTGCGCAGCGAACCTGCACTGAAGAAGGCACTTGGACCGGGGAAGAAGTCAACTGCAACGGTTAGTAGATTGAAACTTGTCTAAATGCGCTGCCTGGAGTGGTCCCTCTACAAACTGACCAGAATAACAGAGGTACGAATAGAGAAGACCACCTTACGATTCCTTAAATTAATTAATTGCGTCATAACTGCCCAAGTAGTGCCCGTGTTTCAACGAGTTGTATATAAATAATTACTTTCTAGCATAATAATAATAATAATCCGTATATGTATTCATAATGACATCGTGTATCCCACTAAAAAATCGGATGTTACAAAACGCTAGTGGCAAGAAGCCAAAAATAGTAACGTTGCTATTGACTGCGAACACGTGTCTTAGCCGCTGCATTTTTGACGCTCTGCGTTGGTGGGTTTTGGTGGAATGGTTACATCGTGAGTATCTTCATGATAAACGCTCATTCATAGTAAGCGCTCAAGACTGCTAAGTACTTAGTTTACTTCATTTTCACTAACATTACACAGTGGATAATAATTTAATTCAATTGTCAAGGGTTTTGCTAATAACATTAACAGTAACTATTTTTGTGGACAGTTGATGATGTTTTATATTTGGTTCTAGAGATCAAATGCGCCCATCTGGAGGCGCCGCAAGGTGGCAATGCGAGCGGCAGAAATCGGACAGTCGGCTCTGTGAGGACGTTTTCCTGCCCGAAGAAATACCGCTTGAAAGGTTCTGAGAAACGCACCTGCACTCGAGCGGGCACCTGGGACGGCGAAGCAGCTGTTTGTGTCGGTCAGTGAAGGCCTCTTCCATTGTTCTTTTAGGGTATTCAGTGATCGTGACTTTAAATAGAAGAACTTCAGGTATGATTAGTTGACGGTACGTTTGTTATTGTGAAGTGACGTCGTTCGGAATGTTAATGTTTTAAATATTAACTTTTGTATCAAAAAATAATTATGACGACACTAAAATGTCCTCATTCCACCACATATTATTATAGTTTTCTGTTGTCGTCGTCATTGTTGTTGTTGTTGTCGTCGTTGTCGTCGTTGTCGTCATCGTTGTCGTTGTTGTTGCTGTTATTGTTGTTGTTGTTGTCGTTTATGTTGTTGTTGCTGCTGTTGTTGCTGTTGATGTTCTAGCTGTTGTTGTTGTTGTTGTTGTTGTTGTTGTTGTTGTTGTTGTTGTTGTTGTTGTTGCCGGTGTTGCTGCTGTTGTTGCTGTTGTTATTGCTGTAGTTGTATTTGTTGCTGTTGTTGTTATTGTTGTTGCTGTTGCTATTTTTGTTGTCGCTGTCGCTGTTGCTGTAGTTGTAGTTGTTGCTGTTGTTGTTGTTGCTGTTGCCGTTGTCGTTGTCGCTGTCGTTGTCTTTGTCGTTGTTGCTGTTGCTGTTGATAATGATGACGCTATATCGCCGTTACCGACTTCCTTCCTGTGGAGAGTTGTGGCTTTCTCTCGACTCCACGCGATGGTAAAGAAGTCACATGCAACGATTAGTAGATTGAAACTTGTCTAAATGGAGTGGTCCCACTACAAACTGACGAGAATAACAGAGGTATCAATAGCGAAGACCACCTTACGATTCCTTAAATTAATTAATTGCGTCATAACTGCCCAAGTAGTGCCCATGTTTCAACGAGTTGTATATAAATAATGACTTTCTAGCATAATAATAATCCGTATATGTATTCATAATGACATCGTGTATCCCACTAAAAAATCGGATGTTACAAAACGCTAGTGGCAAGAAGCCAACAATAGTAACGTTGCTATTGACTGCGAACACGTGTCTTAGCCGCTGCATTTTTGACGCTCTGCGTTGGTGGGTTTTGGTGGAATGGTTACATCGTGAGTATCTTCATGATAAACGCTCATTCATATTAAGCGCTCAAGCCTGCTAAGTACTTAGTTTACTTCATTTTCACTAACATTACACAGTGGATAATAATTTAATTCAATTGTCAAGGGTTTTGCTGATAACATTAACAGTAACTATTTATGTGGACAGTTGATGATGTTTTATATTTGGTTCTAGAGATCAAATGCGCCCATCTGGAGGCGCCGCAAGGTGGCAATGCGAGCGGCAGAAATCGGACAGTCGGCTCTGTGAGGACGTTTTCCTGCCCGAAGAAATACCGCTTGAAAGGTTCTGAGAAACGCACCTGCACTCGAGCGGGCACCTGGGACGGCGAGGCGGCTGTTTGTGTCGGTCAGTGAAGGCCTCTTCCGTTGTTCTTTTAGGGTATTCAGTGATCGTGACTTTAAATAGAAGAACTTCAGGTATGATTAGTTGACGGTACCTTTGTAATTGTGAAGTGACATCGTTCGGAATGTTAATGTTTTAAATATTAACTTTTGTATCAAAAAATTATGACTACACTAAAATGTCCTCATTCCACCACATATTATAGTTTTCTGTTGTCGTCGTCATTGTTGTTGTCGTCGTTGTCGTTGTCGTTGCCGTTGTTGTTGTTGTTGTTGCTGTTGTTGTTGCTGTTGCCATTTTTGTTGTCGCTGTTACTGTTGCTGTTGTTCTTGTTCTTGTTGTTGCTGGTGTTGCTGTTGCTGTAGTTGTAGTTGTTGCTGTTGTTGTTGTTGTTGCTGTTGCCGTTGTCGTTGTCGCTGTCGTTGTCTTTGTCGTTGTTGCTGTTGCTGTTGATAATGATGACGCTATATCGCCGTTACCGACTTCCTTCCTGTGGAGAGTTGTGGCTTTCTCTCGACCCCACGCGATGGTAAAGAAGTCACATGCAAGGATTATTAGATTGAAACTTGTCTAAATGGAGTGGTCCCACTACAAACTGACGAGAATAACAGAGGTATGAATAGCGAAGACCACCTTACGATTCCTTAAATTAATTAATTGCGTCATAACTGCCCAAGTAGTGCCCATGTTTCAACGAGTTGTATATAAATAATGACTTTCAAGCATAATAATAATAATAATAATCCGTATATGTATTCATAATGACATCGTGTATCCCACTAAAAAATCGGATGTTACAAAACGCTAGTGGCAAGAAGCCAACAATAGTAACGTTGCTATTGACTGCGAACACGTATCTTAGCCGCTGCATTTTTGACGCTCTGCGTTGGTGGGTTTTGGTGGAATGGTCACATCGTGAGTATCTTCATGATAAACGCTCATTCATAGTAAGCGCTCAAGACTGCTAAGTACTTAGTTTACTTCATTTTCACTAACATTACACAGTGGATAATAATTTAATTCAATTGTCAAGGGTTTTGCTGATAACATTAACAGTAACTATTTATGTGGACAGTTGATGATGTTTTATATTTGGTTCTAGAGGTCAAATGCGCCCATCTGGAGGCGCCGCAAGGTGGCAATGCGAGCGGCAGAAATCGGACAGTCGGCTCTGTGAGGACGTTTTCCTGCCCGAAGAAATACCGCTTGAAAGGTTCTGAGAAACGCACCTGCACTCGAGCGGGCACCTGGGACGGCGAAGCAGCTGTTTGTGTCGGTCAGTGAAGGCCTCTTCCATTGTTCTTTTAGGGTATTCAGTGATCGTGACTTTAAATAGAAGAACTTCAGGTATGATTAGTTGACGGTACGTTTGTTATTGTGAAGTGACGTCGTTCGGAATGTTAATGTTTTAAATATTAACTTTTGTATTAAAAAAAATTATGACGATACTAAAATGTCCTCCTTCCACCACATATTATTATAGTTTTCTGTTGTCGTCGTCATTGTTGTTGTTGTTGTCGTCGTTGTCGTTGTCGTCGTTGTCGTCGTTGTCGTCATCGTCGTCGTTGTCGTTGTTGTTGTTGTTATTGTTGTTGTTGTTGTCGTTTATGTTGTTGTTGCTGCTGTTGTTGCTGTTGATGTTCTAGCTGTTGTTGTTGTTGTTGTTGTTGCCGGTGTTGTTGCTGTTGTTGTTGCTGTAGTGGTATGTGTTGCTGTTGTTGTTATTGTTGTTGCTGTTGCTATTTTTGTTGTCGTTGTTGCTGTAGTTGTAGTTGTTGCTGTTGTTGTTGTTGCTGTTGCTGTTGCTGTTGCCGTTGTCGTTGTCGCTGTCGTTGTCTTTGTCGTTGTTGCTGTTGCTGTTGATAATGATGACGCTATATCGCCGTTACCGACTTCCTTCCTGTGGAGAGTTGTGGCTTTCTCTCGACCCCACGCGATGGTAAAGAAGTCACATGCAACGATTAGTAGATTGAAACTTGTTTAAATGGAGTGGTCCCACTACAAACTGACGAGAATAACAGAGGTATCAATAGCGAAGACCACCTTACGATTCCTTAAATTAATTAATTGCGTCATAACTGCCCAAGTAGTGCCCATGTTTCAACGAGTTGTATATAAATAATGACTTTCTAGCATAATAATAATCCGTATATGTATTCATAATGACATCGTGTATCCCACTAAAAAATCGGATGTTACAAAACGCTAGTGGCAAGAAGCCAACAATAGTAACGTTGCTATTGACTGCGAACACGTGTCTTAGCCGCTGCATTTTTGACGCTCTGCGTTGGTGGGTTTTGGTGGAATGGTTACATCGTGAGTATCTTCATGATAAACGCTCATTCATATTAAGCGCTCAAGCCTGCTAAGTACTTAGTTTACTTCATTTTCACTAACATTACACAGTGGATAATAATTTAATTCAATTGTCAAGGGTTTTGCTGATAACATTAACAGTAACTATTTATGTGGACAGTTGATGATGTTTTATATTTGGTTCTAGAGATCAAATGCGCCCATCTGGAGGCGCCGCAAGGTGGCAATGCGAGCGGCAGAAATCGGACAGTCGGCTCTGTGAGGACGTTTTCCTGCCCGAAGAAATACCGCTTGAAAGGTTCTGAGAAACGCACCTGCACTCGAGCGGGCACCTGGGACGGCGAAGCAGCTGTTTGTGTCGGTCAGTGAAGGCCTCTTCCATTGTTCTTTTAGGGTATTCAGTGATCGTGACTTTAAATAGAAGAACTTCAGGTATGATTAGTTGACGGTACGTTTGTTATTGTGAAGTGACGTCGTTCGGAATGTTAATGTTTTAAATATTAACTTTTGTATTAAAAAAAATTATGACGATACTAAAATGTCCTCCTTCCACCACATATTATTATAGTTTTCTGTTGTCGTCGTCATTGTTGTTGTTGTTGTCGTCGTTGTCGTTGTCGTCGTTGTCGTCGTTGTCGTCATCGTCGTCGTTGTCGTTGTTGTTGTTGTTATTGTTGTTGTTGTTGTCGTTTATGTTGTTGTTGCTGCTGTTGTTGCTGTTGATGTTCTAGCTGTTGTTGTTGTTGTTGTTGTTGCCGGTGTTGTTGCTGTTGTTGTTGCTGTAGTGGTATGTGTTGCTGTTGTTGTTATTGTTGTTGCTGTTGCTATTTTTGTTGTCGTTGTTGCTGTAGTTGTAGTTGTTGCTGTTGTTGTTGTTGCTGTTGCTGTTGCTGTTGCTGTTGCCGTTGTCGTTGTCGCTGTCGTTGTCTTTGTCGTTGTTGCTGTTGCTGTTGATAATGATGACGCTATATCGCCGTTACCGACTTCCTTCCTGTGGAGAGTTGTGGCTTTCTCTCGACCCCACGCGATGGTAAAGAAGTCACATGCAACGATTAGTAGATTGAAACTTGTCTAAATGGAGTGGTCCCACTACAAACTGACGAGAATAACAGAGGTATCAATAGCGAAGACCACCTTACGATTCCTTAAATTAATTAATTGCGTCATAACTGCCCAAGTAGTGCCCATGTTTCAACGAGTTGTATATAAATAATGACTTTCTAGCATAATAATAATCCGTATATGTATTCATAATGACATCGTGTATCCCACTAAAAAATCGGATGTTACAAAACGCTAGTGGCAAGAAGCCAACAATAGTAACGTTGCTATTGACTGCGAACACGTGTCTTAGCCGCTGCATTTTTAACGCTCTGCGTTGGTGGGTTTTGGTGGAATGGTTACATCGTGAGTATCTTCATGATAAACGCTCATTCATATTAAGCGCTCAAGCCTGCTAAGTACTTAGTTTACTTCATTTTCACTAACATTACACAGTGGATAATAATTTAATTCAATTGTCAAGGGTTTTGCTGATAACATTAACTATTTATGTGGACAGTTGATGATGTTTTATATTTGGTTCTAGAGATCAAATGCGCCCATCTGGAGGCGCCGCAAGGTGGCAATGCGAGCGGCAGAAATCGGACAGTCGGCTCTGTGAGGACGTTTTCCTGCCCGAAGAAATACCGCTTGAAAGGTTCTGAGAAACGCACCTGCACTCGAGCGGGCACCTGGGACGGCGAAGCAGCTGTTTGTGTCGGTCAGTGAAGGCCTCTTCCATTGTTCTTTTAGGGTATTCAGTGATCGTGACTTTAAATAGAAGAACTTCAGGTATGATTAGTTGACGGTACGTTTGTTATTGTGAAGTGACGTCGTTCGGAATGTTAATGTTTTAAATATTAACTTTTGTATAAAAAAATAATTATGACGACACTAAAATGTCCTCATTCCACCACATATTATTATAGTTTTCTGTTGTCGTCGTCATTGTTGTTGTTGTTGTCGTCGTTGTCGTCGTTGTCGTCATCGTCGTCGTTGTTGTTGCTGTTGTTGCTGTTGATGTTCTAGATGTTGTTGTTGTTGTTGTTGTTGCCGGTGTTGCTGCTGTTGTTGCTGTTGTTGTTGCTGTAGTGGTATTTGTTGCTGTTGTTGTTATTGTTGTTGCTGTTGCTATTTTTGATGTCGCTGTCGCTGTTGCTGTAGTTGTAGTTGTTGCTGTTGTTGTTGTTGCTGTTGCTGTTGCCGTTGTCGTTGTCGCTGTCGTTGTTGCTGTTGCTGTTGATAATGATGACGCTATATCGCCGTTACCGACTTCCTTCCTGTGGAGAGTTGTGGCTTTCTCTCGACCCCACGGGATGGTAAAGAAGTCACATGCAACGATTAGTAGATTGAAACTTGTCTAAATGGAGTGGTCCCACTACAAACTGACGAGAATAACAGAGGTATGAATAGCGAAGACCACCTTACGATTCCTTAAATTAATTAATTGCGTCATAACTGCCCAAGTAGTGCCCATGTTTCAACGAGTTGTATATAAATAATGACTTTCTAGCATAATAATAATCCGTATATGTATTCATAATGACATCGTGTATCCCACTAAAAAATCGGATGTTACAAAACGCTAGTGGCAAGAAGCCAACAATAGTAACGTTGCTATTGCCTGCGAACACGTGTCTTGGCCGCTGCATTTTTGACGCTCTGCGTTCGTGGGTTTTGGTGGAATTGTTACATCGTGAGTATCTTCATGTTGTTGTTGTTGCCGTTTATGCTGTTGTTGCTGCTGTTGTTGCTGTTGCTGTTGCTGCTGTTTCTGTTGTTGCTGTTGTTGTTGTAGTTGTTGCTGTTGCTTCTGTTGTTGTTGTTGCTGTTGTTGATGCTGTTGTTGATGCTGTTGTTGTTATTGTTGTTGTTGTTGTTGCTGTTGTTGTTATTGTTGTTGTTGTTGTTGCTGTTGCTGTTGTCGCTGCCGCTGTCGCTGCCGCTGTCGCTGTCGCTGTCGCTGTCGCTGTTGCTGTTGCTGTTGTTGTTGTTGTTGTTGTGTGGTGTGTGTTCAACGACTCGGATATATCAATATAAGCACAATATAGAAGTGTAATTCGCGTGCCGACCTATATTTTGTATATCGGCCTCTATTAGGCCACAGCCGAAAGAGAATATTCCATTTACACGTGATTAACAGGTTATCTGAGCATTCATTGGTTGATCCAAAAACTGGGGCAAAGTTCACGTCCATGTTTGTTCGGATGAATCCTCCATGAGTGATAATTAAATATTAGCACCGGTTAATGAGTATGGTGGATCTGGAGTTTTGCGTAATACAGCAACCTCTGTGTCCAGATTTAATTGAATACATATTCCAAGATTTTGCGTTTCAGCTGAAGCAGAGGAACCACAAGGTTTCCGCTGGTCAATGTGGGTGATCCTAGGAATACCTGCTGCTTGTTTTGCCGTCATTCTTTTACCGCCTTGTGTAATCTATTTGGTCACACGCAAGCGTCAGATGTAGGTCACATCATCTAGTAGATATTTACGTTGTTTACACCACGATCATATGACATGCAATACGTTCATGAGAAACACTGTTCTAACAGAACTGCTCGTTTTACGTTACACGTACTTGGTTATCATGTATGACAGCCGATGAGATATGTAATTAGTAATTCTGAATTGTCCATATCGTAACGAACAGACAAAGAAAGTTGAATACATGTATATAAGAACACATATGTTCGAAAATAATGTATTGATACAACACTACGAGATCCCCTGAATTGTTCTATTTCGGTTAGAAATATGTAGACATATCATATGATGTTTCACACACAGACACGTACACGCACACACACGCATGCACACACGCACGCACACACACGCACACACACACACATATCACACACACATCCTCGTTAGCTCTTGTATATTAGTACCCTGTTACCTGGTCGTTACTGTTATTTATGCGCATGTGAGGAAACTGGTCATAGCTGCGTTAAACTATTTTGTTTCAGTTGGACACCGGAGGTGCCGAGGCCGAGAAACCGGAAACACGAGAAGTGCGTCGCTCATTTGTGTTAGCAAGAACGATTTTGAATGATATATTAGTCGGTTTCTTGGGCGTTATTTGAACACACAGCCACACTGAATGAATGTCAATAAATAACTAAATACAGAAATGTAGTATTTGGTTCAATTTGACGTTTATTTAATAAAACTTTTCTCGATTTCAGCCACATTCCGATGGACTTCACCGAACGCTACAACACTAAGCATTTCTGAAGAACAAATAGGATGGCCGAACGCTGATAGACCTCTACCAAGAAGATATACTGTGTGTCATATATAATACTAGCGATTGCATGGTTTCTTCAACATATGTACCATGAAGCCAGTGTCATGGATGATTGACTTGGCATGTAACAAGATACTTCAGTGTATTCTGACAGAACCCAAGATTGGTCTTATATAGTTGATATAATCATGATGTATGTGCCACTGATACATACATCCTCCTATGCAAAGCAACAATGCAAGACACATGTAGATTGAAATAGGCCAACTTAATGACATTTAGCTTTATTCGTTTACATAACTCATAAACTACAACATAAATACACCAATACATGTTCCCAGCAAGCATGCCGGCCCCAATGGTATTGTTAACCAATACCTACAAGTCGTAGACGTATTACCAACAACCAGTACTAATTATCTCACGACACTATATTTACAGTTGACACCGTTTATAACCAATGAATGTGTTTACTATTATGTAATTTGAAAAATAAAATAATAAATAATTGAAAAACCTTGTTAATCTACACCTGTTCCAGTACAAGGATAAAACCATTCAACATTCGATACAGACCAGTGATTCGACTCAATAATCGGCTGTTTATATTGCATATAGCCATATACCATGGAACTGCACGTCTACACGTATTGTTGTATAGGCAGCGGTAGCGGTAAATATCATATATACAATTATACTTCCACCATATATGTTTTGGGTGAACAGTTTCAATATAGTTCAGCTAGATGGGAAGATTAGTAAGAAAGCGCATGAAGTGGGCAGGTCATTTGAAGATAATGCAGACAGACGGACTACAAACGAGGGCAGATATCCACACAACCTTTACCACAATTAGTGTACAGAACCTCGCTTTACGGTCACCTCGGTAATATGGCCACTCCGCAATTAAGGTCACCATAGGACAGTCCCAAATTGTTTGTGTAGCAGTTCTATATGACAAATTAGTTATATTAATAATTACAAATAGTCACCTCGCTATTCAGGTAACTTTGGTCCAGTCCCTATATGACCTTAATAGTGAGGCTACACTTTATAATATTGGACTAGTTTTTTTTCGGTATCAAAACGCTCTGAATATGGAAGCGGTAATGTTAAGAAATAGCAGAAAACACAAAAAAGTCACTCATTGCAGTGCCTCACAAAATTAATTTCTAGATGGCATATAAATACAATTATATCTTCAATAACTTTTATATCGCTGTTTATGGTCAAACTATTGCTCATTGCTCATGTGTGAATTCGACTCTTCAAATAACCAAGACAGCTAGCTAAAGTGGTGAAGTTTGAATGTATATACAAGAGGTCAATTGGATTTATCTTTTCGCAAAAAGTTACCAACTTGGCAGAGGATCATATATAATATTACACACTAAACCCTAAAACATGACAATGAAGTTCCATTATTTTGATTCTTCGACAGCGATAAGATGAGTTCTAATAACTGTATACTCACTTCATGCTGCGCTAAATGCTACAATCGCAGTCATCACAACAGTCAAGCGCGGGTTCGTCACAATTTCCTGAACAACTAGAATATGCAGCTTTATTGCGCCTGCGCCTGCGCTTGACGCAAGTGAGACTGATACTACAACAACGACCAACGTAGCAACTAAGAGCAACATGCAGTTGAACACAATTAATCCAATATTCCAAGTTCCGTTGATGTCGGGATGCGGAGCTAGGCCAGCTACACCTGTCAACAGAGGACGAATGTGCAAGTATGCTGATGCTGGAACTTTTTGTCGTAAAAGAGACGCCTAACAGTGTGACTTGATAATATTTAAGAGTACAGGACATTTAAATGAGACCAAATACCTTTGTTTGAAAAGATACTATGAAGAAATTACAGGATTTACAAGTATTTACGGAAATGTGTGGAAGAACATGTCACGAATGGCGCGCGTGACTGAGGGCGTGTGCGTGCATGCGTGTGTGAGGGTATGTGTGTGAGTGTATGTGTGTGTGCGTGTGTGTGTGCGTATGTGTAATAAACTGAGTCTGAGTCAATACACATGCCCACGCGAACGCGCGCGCACACAATTGAAGCTGCCACCTCATTAATGACAATCGCTATACAATTCGTAGAACACCACACTATATACGCAATCGTTGTTACTAGTTCTATGTATTAATTCACAACCAAACTTAACTCAACCTTATATATATCAACATTTATCTGTTAGTTACTTACAAATAGCTTACTCGCCGTCCCAAGTTGCCTAATCAGTGCATCGTCGTTGAGTCTAACCTATCAGAACGAATCCGTCGTTGCAAGAGAACGCAATGGTGGAATCAACCAGCGAACTACTTCAGGTCTTCTTATCATTTAACGGCGTCTCGAGAATCCCACACGTGACCACTGCAAGAAAATAAAGAACATGTAAATAACGTATCCCCCGAACTGTTTACTACAAATGGCATCATGTCGCAAATAATTTATATATTGCCATTTGAAATCTGTACCGAATGCACGAATGCTAACTGCGTATAAAATATTTTCTAGGGTTGTCACTCAGATGCCAAGTATGTCGCTTGCTTTTCTGTGACGCTTTGACGAAGTTCTCGTGTTCTCGTGAGGCCATCTGGTTCATGTGCTTTGTTGTGGTTGGGGTTCTTGGGGAGTTTCTCCATTCCCTTTACTGTTGTTTCGAGGTTGTTGCAGGGTGGGTAGATTGGACTGTCTGGGGTGGGCGGACACCTCTGGTCGAACTCTTCCACAGAGATCTGGTCTTTGGGGCTGAAGACTGAACAAAATTGTTTGCTGAGTAGTTCGGCTCTTCTCCCTTCAACGTCAGTGATGAGTTTTATTCCAATCTTCAGTGCAGATACACCCATCACCTCAGTCTTCATAGACTTTATGTAGGCCCAAAACTGTTTATTGATATGTGGTTTCTCTGTCTGGTCTTCCGTGAAGACGCCCTCCATATGGTGCCAGTGCTGTAAGTGAAGTCTCTTTTGGATGAGTCGCTTGAGAGACTTGAATTATTTTCTTTTTTTCTTCGCAACGTGTTTTCCATCTTTCGTGTAGTCTATTCCTTCTCTTATTGATTTTCTAGGTCTCAAAATCGACCCGTGGGTGGCTGTCCTTTGGTTTAGACATCTTGTGAAGAATGTATTGGTTAATTGCTTCTGTCAGTCGGTCTCTGATGGTTGTCCAATTTTCCTCTGTGTTACTGTCATCGTCATATGATGACGTGGTCTTTATCGAAAGTTGGAGAGCTGAAGCCTTCACAGATTTCCAGTTAGCTTTACTGTATACAGGGATGGGCCGACTTGGAAGTTTCTTCTTCTGTGTGTGAAGCTGCAGTTCCATGAAAACGGCACCACGTTCAGACAAAACCGGTAATACTTCTATTCTGGTGACGAGGTTGGGGCAGTTGGTAAGGAACAGGTCAAGACTGTTAATTTCACGAGTTGAGGTTTGAACCATCTGTTCCATGTTCAGGTCTTGTATGGTGTCCATGAAGGTATTTTGTAGGCGGGGGTAGCTGGTTTCTGTTTTGAGGGTCTTAGTGGCCCAGTCCCAACCAGTTAAGTTAAAGTCACCTCCGCAGACTTTGCAAAGTGTGTCAGACTGGGTTCATCGCTAGTAGTAGGCACACACCAGGAGGCTGCGGCTGCCTTTTAGTTTGATTTTTATCCATATGATCTCACAGTTCATGTTGGTTAGTAAAGGTTCTTCACAACAAACTAGTTCCCCAGTGACAGCAGTAACAACTCGACCTCTATCTCTATTTATGTCTTTCCGGAAGTTCCGTGGACATATCTCTGAAGAGTTGATTGAGGTTCTAGCTATGTTTCAGTCCCTGATATCACAATAGTGCTCTGTATTAGATTATCCAATCCTGCAGTTTTCCCAACCACTGATCCGAAGTTAACATTCATGATGCGGAGGGGACAGTGAGTGTTACGGTTATAACGAATAACTCGCGTTGGAGATGATGCAGAGGCTTGAAAGAGGTATCTGGAGAAGCAGAATCATCAACATCAGATCGAATAGTTGACTGTCTGGAGTCAAGACCATGCAGACCAAATGCTACTGAACTGTGTTTATCAGTGGCGCATACAATGCAATGCCAGGTGAGATCACTCCTTCCTAGCAAGTTATATGACCCACTGCCCACACTCTGGTAATCTGCGTGGAACCACTGCCCACAATACTCGCATGCTATGCTACTCTCATTCCCGTTTACAGGTCGGTAACAAGTACCACAGAGATATTTTGTATATTCAGATGGGATGGAGCTGTTTATCTGTGACATTGTCATACTTGTATGTATCAAACAAATGTTCCAGAATAATCGGTATAATAAATAGACTTAAACAAATTCTGCCAATGAAAATAAAATAATATTGTATAATACATTACTAGTACCACACATAACTTACTGTTTAACAACACGGGGGTACCACTCTCAAAGAATTAATCAACTTCAGAAAAGGGCTATACGCATAATAACTTTGAGTCATTTTTATGCTCATACTGACCCGTTATTAAAAAAATGTAACTTACTTAATCAGCTTGTAACATTATCAGAATGTGTCATGTATACAATATGTTCACCCACTGTATACAATATGTTCACCCACTGTACACAATATGTTCACCCACTGTACATGTATACAATATGTTCACCCACTGTATACAATATGTTCACCCACTGTATACAATATGTTTACCCACTGTATACAATATGTTCACCCACTGTATACAATATGTTTACCCACTGTATACAATATGTTCACCCACTGTATACAATATGTTCACCCACTGTATACAATATGTTCACCCACTGTATACAATATGTTCACCCACTGTATACAATATGTTCACCCACTGTATACAATATGTTCACCCACTGTATACAATATGTTCACCCACTGTATACAATATGTTCACCCACTGTACACACCAGATCGTATTTGGAGCTGATTAGACAAATTAAAAAAGACTTTAGAGGGAACCGGGGTAACATTAATGACCAATTGGATGCAACTCATTCGCGCGCCAAATCAATAGACATCTTGGCGTTGTACCGGAAAGACAATTTCTTTGTTTTTACATGTTTTGTAGTATTGTGTGTCGGATATTTTGGTATACCTGCAAAATGTATAACATGTAACACCTGTGTCTACGGAAAAGTTAGTTATCGAAAATGCTCTAGCCGTATCGTGTGGGCAAAGCTGAACATGTATGTGAGCGCAGGCAAAGAGGTGTTACCAGTTCAGTTAGTGAAGTTACTATTATACAGGTGTTATTAAGAACTAAAATAATTGTATATTCACACATCATTTACTGATAATAAAATTTGAATGCAATACTTCTGTTTCTGTTGGACAGTAATGTAATTGTCGTGATGTGTAAGAAGCGGTTTATGACCATTTCTTCGTTGTCTTGTTTGCTTGCTTTTACTTCCCGGTCGGTCAGGTGAGAGGCGCTGAACATGCAGGCAGAGTGAACTATAGAATTGTTGTAGCTGACTCCGTACGTGAGATATACTGAAACTGTGGATGGCTGTCATTTTTATTTCTGCAATGACCAGTTCATTTTTGGAACTATTGTTGTGTATTCTGAAACCCAACGTGTTGCCACTATAAATGACGCGGGAGTGCATGAAAACTAATTCTGGGCAAGCGTTACGTGACAACTGAAAGATGAGAAGGGTCAGCTCGTTTAGAAGTACTAGCAAAAATGTCTGTCACCTGACGGGATGCCTTGGTATAAGGCAGTCGTGATAAGAATATTTACCAAATGTTAGAAAACACACAGCATCGTTGCATAAACACCATAACGCGCTCGCAGATACTTGTTGTAAACGATGAACGTCGGAGACAAATGTTAAGTTTACATCCATCGATAGGCCCTACTCGTGATTGTAGAATTGTCAAATAACATTCGTATTGCTATGCTATAGGCATGAGTAGACGTAAGCATAACTGTGTCTGTGTCTAGTCCATGTGGCCAAGTCTATGACACAGGGGCCGTTTTCCCGAAGTTTTTTCTGCGCGCGTGTGGTTCCGAACAACTGATTTACCCCATACAAGGTTAGAATCTTGACATATATGGGATATTTTGAGAAAAAAGAGTATAGGTCTTACGTCCTATTATATGGGAAGAAGATTAACCCCTAAAAGTTTGGGGCTCGGGGTTCAAACCGTCTATGGGAAAACGTCAACCTACCCGCATAGGCAAGATAGATTATAAGTAGATCACACTGATAGCAACAATGAGTATATGTCAGTTGCAATCAGAAATGTGCGTGTTTTAGTGTTTTGAGCGTATCAATACAAAGAGCTCCCGATTGCTTCCATGGTTACAATAGAACCTGTCTTATAGGCGAACTCGCGCGAACGATCACCTGTCTTGGGCGACCACTTTCCTATGTAGACACAGATTGTTTGTAAAAGTACTGTACCTGCATAAAGCGATCAGCTGCTAAACGCGACCAACGACCACACAAACAGGTCACAAGGCCGCTACTTGTACCTGCCATTAGCGACCATAACACGACAACAGCTAATTTAGATCATTACATACCTCAAATTAAATACTGCATAGCGGACAATTTGCGCACTGTCCTTGTCGTTTGCGTCAACAGAAACATGGACAGTTGGTGTTATTGTTTAATAATAGTTATATATACCTTAATTCAACCAATGAATTACAAAACAGTCTAGA
>OZ023215.1:40859802-40864802 GCA_963995525.1 Escarpia spicata | reverse complement strand
ACCCTGCTATATAAGCAGACTGACAAGGTGACAAAGGAAATCCACAGTCTGAGTGAAGACAAAGTTGGTTTACACCAGTTTACAATAGCTCGCTCAGTTAGTTTTGACATATACTGGAGATTCGATACAGGACGATAGTTTTTTGGAATAGGATCCAATCCTGCTTTTGTAAGCAGCGGCACTACAAGTGCAGTCTTCCACTTGTGTGGGGATTCCCCAGTAGCAATAGAGAAATTGACGATGTGCGTGAGGAGTGGCAGTAATTCTTCCATAATACTCTTTAACCAATTTGGTTGGCATGGGGTCAAGAGCACAGCTGGTTGTTTTAGATTTCATAACAAACTTGCGCACATAATCTTCGGAGACCACCGCAAATGTATCTAAGTTAGCATACACACCCTCTCTGAATGGCATATATAGTGGTTCGGTAACACCAATGTTCGTTCGAATATCATCTATTTTATCACTAAAAAAATTGCCAAATTCAGTTACAAGATTTTCCACAGACTCACGATCCGTTAGTGGAGTACTTTGCTTTTTACCACACATTATGTTTATGAGGGAAAATTATTTCTTCGAATCGCCCTTAGCTTCTAAAATTAAGTTAGAGAGGTGGTCAGTTCGTTTGGTATTCAGTGCATTGAAATCTACAAATCCGTGGAATATCAATGACAGTTAAAGGGAACCAAAAGGCCACTTATTGTAATGCACCTAAAAGTTATAAAAACAAACTCAGAATGCGGCCTTCAAATGGAAGATTCTAATAAAATGTCCGATATCATGGAGCGCAGTGGTGCAGTTGCTAGAACTTCAGACTCTCGACCGAGAGAACCTGGGTTCGAATCCTAATACTGCGGTGTCGAACCTTGGGCAAGATCGTTCAATCTACGTTGCTCCAGTTCATTTTGCTGTATGAATGAATACCTGGCTAAAGAGAGTGGTTGATATTTGATTACGGATAGTCTTCGCGCATTACTTGCAGCGTGGCTGAATGCTTTTCAGAGAAGTCGAGATGGTGTTCGATTGAACAGGTCTGCCCGGAAGTAAAGTGTAATACCCTTTGAGCAATCCTGAGGATTGGATATTACGTTATAGAAGATCTTATCTCTATGGAGACCTGACATCTCGCCCTTGGCGAACTTAATTGACCAGTAAGCGCCGGCCTGTGATGTCCGTTATGACACGACATGTTCCTAGTTTTTATAGAAATTTATACGAATATCCCGGCTCATTAATTGGTTTATCCTACTGCCTTCGATTGAGAAGCTGATTGACATGTTTGTATACATAAACGACTGTTATAACAGCATACATTACCATGTACCATGCGGACACAACAGTTTTATAGATTATAGCGGAAAAAAAAACAATTTGGTTATTAACCTGCTGTACAGATTCTATGAGTAATGCACTGGGTGTGGATATTAACATCCCACAATATACACAAAAACTTACATCATAGTAACTGAAAGTGGTATAATCAGCTGAGGACGGTTGAGGACATGTCATTACAGACGCCAACAAGCGGTTGGCCACACTATATCGGTTTATTTTGCTTCGTAAACTTGACTAGTATTTCCAGTTCGGTGACCTGCTAACTAGGAAGAGTAGAAAATCGTGAAGTCAGCCCTTCTATGAAAATGGTGCTTCCCATGCAACTTCGTTCTTGTGACCTCAACAGGTTATTCTAATAAACAATGGTATAATGTTTTAATTGTATTTATAATTTGTTAGTTTTTATTAACACTTTTATATACCAAAATGTGTGCTTTTGTTTCCCTTTAATAAATGAGGGTGAAGTAAGACGTGAGTTAATTGAATCGTATTTCAGCAAGACGGTGCATTTCCTCACATACCAAGTGTTGCCTTAGATTTCGTGAGAAATACAAGGAAGCCTTGCTGTGCTGGAGATTTTTTCTACGTAGAAGGTGTGTGTCTGCATGCGTGCATGTGCGTGTGTGTGTGCAGCAAGGGAAATTCGGTTCCTTCATTGGCGGTTGTAGCTGAAAGCGAGAGCCTATGAAGCATGTGTTTTGTACTTCACACCATATTTATTTTTCAACACTACAACAAACAAGCGGCGCGCACGCAATTTAACTTTGGTACAAGGCACGCTTCGTTAATAACTTGGGCGTTCAGTGCTACGGTGCCGCGCCGCTATGCAAGAGCGAGGAACAAGCAAAAAACACACAAATATGACGAGCAGAGATTGTGAACGGAAACGATATATCTTTATTTATGTTATCTCCCGGTACGCAAAGTGGTGAATCATCGTTTTGTTGCGTAAAGGCACACCGCTTCGTTGTCACACCAGTGTAAATGAAGGTGGTAGTAACTGAGCACGCAACCGCGTTCTCATACGGCGAATTGCCTGTGTTTTATTACACGTGGACCCGCTGTTGTTCTCGATATAACGCAACCGTAAATTAAGAAAGGATGTGTGCCACAAAGGCGCCGCACCGCCGCGCTCCAGGGTGGGAGAAAGAAATATTAGGAAATTTATGAGCAAGCTAATCAGGGGTTCACCTTTAATAACCTTTTTTCATTCGTTATCATTGGTTAATTTTATTAGCCAAATATAACAAAAGTCCTGTCTTTAAAGCTACTTTGCATCCTTCGAATTCGTATCATATATCATTGTTGTCGTCATCACTTGTATTATTATTGTTATTATAAATTCAGCAACTCTTAATAAAACCACAAGAACAATAACAAGATGTACGAACCAGTGACAGTTTCGACATCAAGCTACCGCCCTTCAACTTTCATGCCGAGAACAGCTTTCTACAGTTCAATGTCACCATATAATTTTGCCATCCGGGGTTTGTCGGCGTGCTGGACAGGCTACATACCAAAATGGTTGGTAGACCTACTTGGTGGCAGCATTTGATCGTGCGATATCGGAATTGTTCAACGATGAATCACTCTAAGAACACCTTCCATATCGTTCGAAGGTTCCTTGATAAGGATCGCTGTCTGCTATCAACGATATCTCCAGGCAGTAGTAGGTCGAGTTTGTAGAAGAATAAGGAACGTCTCTATTTAGATGAATCACTCTAAGAACACCTTCCATATCGTTCGAAGGTTCCTTGATAAGGATCGCTATCTGCTATCAACGATCTCTCCAGGCAGTAGTAGGTCGAATTTGTAGAATAATAAGGAACGTCTCCATTTAGATGAATCACTCTAAGAACACCTTCCATATCGTTCGAAGGTTCCTTGATAAGGATCGCTATCTGCTATCAACGATCTCTCCAGGCAGTAGTAGGTCGAGTTTGTAGAAGAATAAGGAACGTCTCCATTTAGATGAATCACTCTAAGAACACCTTCCATATCGTTCGAAGGTTCCTTGATAAGGATCGCTATCTGCTATCAACGATCTCTCCAGGCAGTAGTAGGTCTAGTTTGTAGAAGAATAAGGAACGTCTCCATTTAGATGAATCACTCTAAGAACACCTTCCATATCGTTAGAAGGTTCCTTGATAAGTATCGCTATCTGCTATCAACGATCTCTCCAGGTAGTAGTAGGTCTAGTTTGTAGAAGAATAAGGAACGTCTCCATTTAGATGAATCACTCTAAGAACACCTTCCATATCGTTAGAAGTTTCCTTGATAAGGATCGCTGTCTGATATCAACGATCTCTCCAGGCAGTAGTAGGTCTAGTTTGTAGAAGAATAAGGAACGGCTCCATTTAGATGCGCTTCAGGGTAGTACAAAATACACTTTTTACGAACACCTTCGAAAATGTATTTTATGTCGTAACTAATTAAAAGCGTGACACGCACAGAGATAACTAAAAAATAACTGGCGCACGAATAGTCTTCGCGCATTAATTGCAGCGTGGCTGAATGCTATTTCAGAGGCTCACTACCCTGAAGAGTCGTTTGCACTACTACGTAGGACATTCTACAGAGAAATAAGAGTATGTGTCTTTCCCAGGAACACGAAAGGGTACAAGAAGGCACAGAAAAAACACCTTGCCTGCAGAACGTTTGCCATGTACCACTTCAATATTTGCTAATAAAAGTTGGATTGTGTATACATAAAAATATTTAGTTTGTGCCGTGTAATCATCTTAATTCCTTTACCACATTTCTAACACTTTGACATTGTTTGAAATATTTCCCACCTTCCTGTCAGCTGTGACATTTGTTTGACACTTTCACTTTGCATTAACCACATTTACGAATTGGTGCAACAACTAATTAAAAAACTATTATTCATTAATTAGCAACAATAAAAAAAACAGTAGTTGTTACTCTTACCATATTTTAAACTTATACTTGGTCCTACAACCATTTAATTTCTACCATTAGAATGACATGCAGCAGATAATAATGTCATGATAAATAGAACATGACTGCACTGGCGCCACCTGGGATATGACGTAATACACAATTTGTCCACTGAAAAAAGTAAATAACTACCTTTATACTGTTTACATACCTCACCAATTGGTAGGTCAGGGGCCAATGGCCCAAACGACGTGAACGAATATTGAAAGAGGTAAACAGCCGTTAACACCCAGGAAAAGATACACATGTTAGTGCATTAATAAACATTTGACAAAGCACTGGAACATTGAAGTAATGTTAGTGGAGATGAGCACATTTGAACAAAACATAGGTTATTCCTGCTATTTCTCCCACAGTCCCGTTGTGTCAGGGAACATGGCAAATTATATATGATATAGTGTATAATTAGGTAAAGCGGAAGACTGATAGAGGTTAGAGCCGGTCTACAATAAAGAACAACACTTCAGCATCCCATACTGTCAATTATTATTAAGGTAATTATAAATATTTCGTGACATCAAAATATTTGTTTAAATCCCAGCCATATGAAATTTATCAAAAATAAAGTTTGGATAAGGGAAAAGCGAAGTTCCATATAATTATGTTACTCCCACAGACAACCTCTATTGCAGTAGGCCCTGTATTATGTAATAACACATTTTATTTGGTATAGTGCAGATCTAAAATTGTTCTGGCGTTTCACA
>OZ023215.1:40838362-40854602 GCA_963995525.1 Escarpia spicata | reverse complement strand
GTCTAGCGCCGGCTTTTAACGTTTGTGATGCCGTTTGAACACTCCATTGGATGCTTCGTTCAGTTGTCGAATATGTTTGCTCCGTTGCTTCCGCGTAGCAGTAGTTCTGTCACGTACATGTTCTGATACCAGCGTGCATAGTGGATGTTCGACCACAGACATTTAACCTTCCTAAGACAGAAACAAGACGTTGTATGGTTAAGAAGACCTTTCCTGCGGTGATAGGTGTAGATATGGTGTTTTCATGTGTCCAACGAATATATTATAAATAGCTGTTATGTTTTAAGTTTTACTAAGAGCGCTATAACAACAATAACATCATTCGAAAATATTTAGTAATTTGATCTTCTGGTTGTTTTTTTTGCACATCACGAATGTTTAATAACAGCTGGTCATACTACTACTACTACTACTACTACTACTACTACTGCTACTGCTATTGCTACTGCTACTGCTACTACTACTACTACTACTACTATTGCTACTGCTACAGCTACTGCTACTACTACTACTACTACTACTACTACTACTACTACTACTACTACTACTCCTACTACTACTACTACTACTCCTACTACAGCAGAAGTAATATAACGAATACCGAAATATTTTGTGTATACCATAAATCAATAAGTGACGCGTATTTTGGTGTGAATATACAAAACAATCTGTTACGAGATCGGTAGTTTAATAACCTATTTAGTTAACTGTTTCACTCACGCGTCATCGCTGGAATTTGCCGCGCGCACTCGTATCGCTCCTACGTGACCGGATACGAGAACTGAGGCGAGACTGAGGCCACCGGGCAACGTTAGACTTCCGTTATTGGCAACCGACCTCGCGAGAGGGACGGCTTTGGTTTGGACCTCTTTCAGGTAGTCTACGTACCTAAAAGGTAACCTCGACGATAACTTCAAGTTTTTTTACAGATGATTATGATAAAAAATGCATTAGCTAAAATGTCGATTAATTGTAGAAAAAAATAATTCTATAAAATATCACCTTCACACAGTCAAATATTAACGATTCGACAAGCAGGGTGGGAATTTGGGTTTCATGTAAGAAGTGATTGTACTTATTTAAAAATAGTAATACATAATTTGCTTAACCAATTTAAACTGGACAGATGTTGTTAATTAACGTAATTAGTAATCCGCCGTGATTGGAAAGACAGTGTGTACACGCTAACTCGATAATACAGTAAAGATGAGAGAGATAGCGTCATGGATACGATGCGCATTTGTTCATACAATATGGCGTTCATTCAAAGAAGTTTATACCTTGCCAAGTAAGGACACAAGTGTGGTCGATAAATAAGAATTTATTATTGAGTGACCCAGTTACAAAGTACCGATAACTTACATGGTTTTACGATACAAAAACATACGCTACTTACGAGAATATGACGAAGTCAACATCGACATTAGATGTGTTGAAATATGAACGCGGCCACGTGATTTGGAGACGTTTGTTGAAGTCACCCCATTCGATCCTGGCTCCGTTAATGAGCTTGACTGCGTGCTGACTATATTCGCCAACTACAATAAAACAATGTAACCTATAGTCATTCAGACTAATATTAAATATTATATTAAAACATATTCTGCAATAGCGTCATAAAATTTCTCATTATTTACATATCAAGATTCCATACATGACTATATAACACATTTATTAGCAAATAAGTTGTTGTTTATTATGACAGGTGTCGAATATTATGCAAAGGTAGACGAATTATGAAAATCTCAAGTTATACCTAAGTTTAATAATACATTATATATGTATATAACAATTATTCATACATGCTTTGTTTACAATTACGATCGCGTGAAACAAATATATACGTTTGCAACAAATATGACGCTATATATTTACCGAGTGTGTATACTCCAGTATGGTTGTATGTATGCCCTCCGTCGACAGAAAGCGCCAGCGGTATCCTTCCGGTTTCAATCAGCATCGGAAGTATACACTGCGCACGCGTGGCGTCAAGAATCTCCGCAGGAGTTTCGATGTTGTTAAACTTGCACACCACCTTAGACGTGTTTGACAACTCGTCGAAACACGGACCGGAGATTGTGACTGCCAGGCCGCCAAGCATTGGTCCGTAGCTTGGTCCAACCGCCAGGGAACCTGTCATGACAATATAGTAAAAAATGTTCTAAAGACATGAACTGGTTATAATAAAATACAAACGTTTCTATCGAAATAACTATTCGAAAATGGAACGATAACATTCTTGGTAAGTATTTTCTTAACATGCATAATTATAATTGTAATATTTATAATTGCATGTGTAAAACATTACTCTCGTGAAACAACGTGGTGGCATAATGACAACTCACAACTTATACAGGACTTATATTGTGTATAAATAACGAATTCTTACATGCTTATCTGTATCAAGATTACCACACAGAGCCCAATTCCCAGAAGTGGATAGGGAAGCCATTGGCTAATTAAGGGCTGATTTATGTATAACCCGCTCTTTCGAGATGTGTTCACTTTAGTTTAAAAAAATATACACGCTGCTACCCGTTACAACACAAACAGACAATCTGTTCCATTCAATCATTGTACTTTGATATATTTAATCTACACTGTTTTTCGCAAACGTCATTCGGTGTGCTCTTGTTCGTCCAGCGTATTAAGTGAGAGACAGATACTTCTCTCAATATATTCGTAGCCGTTCGATATATTAACAATTTCTATTTGATTCCCTCTTGTCGCTAAGGTCATTACACAATTTTATTTAGCTGTTTTCTCAGTTCTGGAATAAGTTTAGATGCCCTCCTCTACAGTTCATTGTCTAGTGTATCTATGACCTTCTTATGGTATGACATCCATGCTTGTATTCAGTATTCTAAACGAAGCCTAACTATTTGCTTCATACATCGAACGTTCGCATGAAAGAGCTAGAGTCGAACCTTCAGTGTTGCAGCCCCCGGCCTCCACTGACACGTCGTCGATACGGAACATCCAGCGGCCGGGAAGACCCACGTTGCTTGTCTTCTCCACGTCAATGATGGCCGCCTGCCGAGATCCCGGCACGGAGAAGAAGCGTCGACCGTCGCCAGCGTTGAAGCCAACCTGTAGTATCAGTGAACAAGGTAATAGCGTTGCTTAATGTGATGATCTTGGCTGTTGTTGTCGTGATTGTCCTCCAGGTAAACGCGATTTCGTTTTAATAGAATGTGTAGACCCACACGTTGATTTTTATAACTGTGTTAAATCCTACCAGTTTATTTTCGAGAAGATTTACACGGATGGTCAAAATGTTCCGTATTATTTTATCAATCAAGCCAACCCGGTTCTGTTTACAGGTAATCCTTCCATATTATAATGCCCACTATGTTTTCTAGACATCTATAAAATCGTAGGTCATTTGTATGCCGTCAAGCCAAACGTAAATTAATTATATAGTTCACCTTACCTGTGCCGGTGTGCCACCTGTACCGGTATTGGGATTACCACCGCTTGCTTTCCCAGTTGTCCACGAGATGTCGCCGTAATTGAGCATTGTGAAAGAATGGCGGCCGTTTGTAATCAACACGATTTGGAATGTATTCACCTGTCAGAACAAACATAGACATTAGTAACTAGTGTGTGTGTTCGTGTGGTGTGTGTGTGTGTGTGCGTGCTTATGTGCGTGTGTGCGTGCTTACGTGCGTGCGTGCGTGCGTGCGTACGTATACATGTACGCACGTGTGTATTTATCTATGTTTTGTTGGTCTCTTGACATCTGCTTCTATAGTGTATACAATCTTCAGAGGAATTATAAATCGGAGACAGATGTTTAATGTCTAGTTTCCTTGCGCAATACGAAACGCTCACTGCAATTCTACGCCCGCAACCCGAGAAGGAGCATGGTATATACACGGTATAACTTGATGATGCAGTATAGATCAGAGGGACAACGGCTTGATGAGGAAAATATATAAGTTGATAAAAGCCGGTGTTCGTTTGGAGAACATTCGCGACCTGCTACAACGTTGCGGGTATTAAATTGCAAAATTGTTAAATTGAGTTTTATACCTTCTTGGATTCCATAGGTTATGAGCTTTAAAGTGATACCTCATCTGTTGAAATATCTGTAGTAGGCCTAGTTTTTGATTTGTTGCCAAAATTGATGCAAACTATAAAAAAGTGAAGTTTTGAGAAGCGAGGATATTTTGACTCTTATTGTCCATTTGTTTTTTAATATATGGATCCGTAAATACATGTTTGTTATTTGTTTTGGATTGTTTGTCTGGGAGAATAAACTAGGCATTGACAAATTAAAGTATACGGTATGCATTTCTGTCAAAACCACAGGCCACTTTTACCCGCGCCTGCACGGAGCAAAGGTTGACACGTCAACTATGTAAGAAGACATATAACATACGTACCGGTGTCTTGCTCGAACCGCCGAAGAACGTCACTCGATGCCAGGAGGCGACGTAGACCCAGGTGGCGGTGAAGCGAGTTAGTCTTACGAAGGCCCGTCTCACGTCGTCTGTCGCCTGCTGCAGGATCGCGCTGTCTGTCGTCTCTCTGTAGTAGACGCGGCCCTGGTTTCTTCTCGTGTCGACGTCTGCCCAGAAAGCTGCGACCAGGCGGCGATTTTGCGCCAACGGGAAGGGATCAGGCGTGAACTGGGAAACTTCTCGGAGAAAGGAAATCAGCCCGTTGGTGTCCACCTAAAGAGTGTGTATTAGCAACATAAGTTATCCATATGCCGTCAACAGCAGCAGCCACGGAAACATGCCTTGCAGCAGCAACAGCAGCAGCAACAGCAGCAAGAGCAGCAGCAGCAGCAGTTGTTGTTGCTGTTGTTGTTGCTGATGCTGCTGCTGCTACTACTACGACTACTACTACTACTACTACTACTACTACTACTACTACTACTACTGATACTACTGATACTACTAATACTACTAATACTACTACACGTTCAGTTAAAATAGTGTTCATACAAAACTAACGTCTTATTGCAAGATAAATGCATAAGCAAGTTCTATTATCGAAATGACCGCTGCTGAGTGGCATACCTTGCAGACGTCATGTCACACGTGTTGTTTACTTCGCCTGCACCAGCGTGCCTCAGAAGTATGTTTGTACAACCGGCTTTCAAGTAGGTCTGCCGTATACATACGCAGTTCCACAGTGTTCTAGAATTCTACGTAAAGTAGGTCCCTATATAATTGGGAGGCGGATGGTTTCGGTCCAAAACGTGTTCGGACCATGGGCCAAACACTCCGTTTTAGAAATCTGTGAAGCGTGACACGCGTGGACCGAATTAACCGTTTGTGTAACCGTCAATCATCGGTTACACGAACCATCCGTCTTGACTGTTTTTGTTGTGAAATCTGACTTGCGACATGTGCGGTCTAATCGTTATTCTGTCTAGCGTATTCTTACCGCGGTCTTGTAGCTATTTCGAATTGCGACCCACTTACGTACATTCTAACTAGGAAATAGTTGTCATAATAACAACCGGATATTATTAATTCTTGAGGAAATATTCTGACTTGCAACTAATTCGACTTACGGAAAGGAAATGTTTGTCATATAATAACAACCGGGGATTATATATATGTTTTGTAACATCTGGGTTCGGTTCAAACAAACCAACCGACAAATAAACAAACAACAAAGATATGTAGATAATTGGTAGATAATTTACTGTGAAACATTCTAAAGAATCTTCAAACGCTACGGGCCGAACCACTGCTTTCATAATTATTATTCGTAGGCCGAAACATCCGACACCGCACACCGACGTTTGGTGAAATGGGCCGAATCATCCGTCGATGTCGGCCGAAACATCCGGGCCGAATCATCCGTCTGCGTGGGCCGAATACGTCGTGGGCCGAACCATCCGGGACCCATATAATTAACTTACTTTATATTGTAGGGGTAGCGCGTAATATTAACACCGTGTACTGTCGATGCAAGCGATTATATTTGTGACAACTAAAATCACGATATGACATTCAGGCTTTACAACATATGCGTGTCACGCGTTAAGTACTACCCTTCCTGAGGAAGTTAGGCCTATATCCTCGACGAACGTATGCATAAATATCAGTTAGCAAAACTAAGTTATATTGTTAGTTTATCCAGAGCCTATTTACTGTCTATTGTCAAATGGTGTTAGCGCGTTACGTGTTTCCTTTAGAAGAGGGCAGTTTGTTCCTAGTGTTTAATTAATTGATTAGTATATGGTTCTTAAAACTAATACTAACTATGTTGAAGGTATGCTCCTGTCATAATGTATTTAGTAAGCCGTTAACAACGTTCTCAGTTTGAAAGATACGACCCCGGAGCATGTTCAAATGGTAAACAAAACATCCCGTTTCAATACTAGCTTTGTTGGCAGTACTGTTGAAGTGGACTTAGTTAAGTACGGGTTAATTTTGAACGATTTTCTATTTTCCCACGTTCTATACAGCAGATTTCCTGTTACAAATTACTACGCTTCGTGGCTTATTTCGGGTAAAGGAAAAGACTGTCTCCCTTTAAATAAATAAACAAATGACATATCCGTCCCTTCGTATAGATTTTCCGTGTTCAATACGGATTTGCGTGGAATTACTCCCGTATCCCGTTTTAATCGAACTTACTTCAAAAGGAAACATCGTGATAACGTACTTGCGTCTGGCGTGTTCATGACTCAATTTAAGTAACTAACTATAACTTTGGCAGCAGAAGAAAAAATACTTTGATGCTAGGCATAAATCCAACAAAACTCCCTTATTCGGTTTGATATAGGTATATTTCGTAACCTATGCCAAATGGGGAAACGGATTTATGCCCTACGTGGATTTAGACAGAGTTTCACTCCAAAAATGCGGATTAACTAAATTAATGAGGCATGTCTGAAACAATGTAACATAAACTCACATAGAGAGAATCGTGGCGCTCGTCAAAGTACGGGAACTGAGTTGAAATAGAAATCTTCCCGCTGCTTCCGTCGTCGTTGGGAGAGATCGTCGCATCCCCTACCCTGGGACCGTAAGGATAGAAATGTGGCGGTGCCGCCATGGGCTGTCCCGACGCCGTCGCAGAGAGCAAAGCCCCAAGGCCCAGTAATGTTGCACAACAACGTAAAATCATGTTTGCACCGTGTCGTTGATATAAGAAGAACTTGGCCAGACACAGCGAACGCAGTGCTTTTATATTAGATTCGGAAAGGATCTACACGGAACCCGGATCCGCGCGCTTGACGGGATGATGCTAGATCGACTGCGCAAGAATCCTGTTTACATTCACGGTAACAGATGCCGAGTTAGGACTGACACCAGACGCGGAGGGGTCGAGAGATGTTTAGAGGCTTTGTTCGAGAATTTTCGCAGAATAATGAGTCACACCCAGCACTTGAGTAATGGAGCATACCACTAAAAACCAATCCACCCACGCGCTTTCATCGTGGCTATTTTGCCTCGGGATGGGGGAAAGGGGAGGCGCACTCAATTATAATATGCTAGTAGGTTCTATACCATCCTTAAGACAATAATAGTAACCAAATGTGTTGATGAACGCTGCGTACATTACGGAATTTAAAACGTTCAATACAGGATCTATGTTTTTGGATTTAATCTATCAACCTAAAAAGACCTACTTTCGTCTAACGTGTGAATTGTGACTTTTGTACCTAGAAAAAGATGTCTAGTATATCATTGTATTAGGACCTACAATCAATTCAACAACTTGTGTAGTTAACCCTACACCCTAAACAAGCGCAGTGTATTAAAAAACTTGTTGAACAACTTATTAAACAACACTTGTGTTTGATATGTTAATGTTTTATATACAAATGACGATGGTGGTAGTGGTGGTGGTGGTGGTGGTAGAGGTGATGGTAGTGGTAGTGATAGTGGTGGTGGAGGTGGTGATGGTGATAGTGGTTGTGGTTGTGATGGTGATGGTGGTTGTGATGGTGTTGGTAGTGATAGTGGTTGTGGCGGTGATGGTGGTGATGGTGGTGATGGTGGTGATGGTGGTGATGGTGGTGATGGTGGTGATGGTGGTGATGGTGGTGATGGTGGTGATGGTGGTGATGGTGGTGATGGTGGTGATGGTGGTGATGGTGGTTGTGGTGGTGATGGTGGTTGTGGTGGTGATGGTGATGGTAGTGAGAGTGGTCGTGGCGATAGTGGTTGTGGTAGTGGTGGCGGTGGCGGTGGCGGTGACGGTGGCGGGGCGGTAGCGGTAGCGGTGGTTTGAATATAGTCATGACGGCAGTAAATAGAAACCGACTCAAAGTATGATCGCAGGGAGCACTATAGTGTTCTAGACATCGGGGGAGAGTGTGTGTTGGTAAAATCTACCCCTACTATATTTGCAATATAGGAGGAAATCATACAGAGCAAAAGTGTAGACATGTTGAAGACTCCCATGTATGTCACGTGCTGATATTTGAGGCCTTATCTTGATACAGAACAACAATAAGATAATATAAGATAGATTTGTTGCCATGTTTTGTTATCGCAGTCAATACAATAAAACATTTGAATGTGTTGCAAGCACATATTCATACCAATATACTCACAAGCAGCAAACCTTACCTATAATATGGGGGGATTCGGGCTGAAGTTTTTTTTTATAACTAGAGCGTGACTAATAAATGGGCCGCTGACTGTCCCTTGCTATGGGACATCAATATACGAAAGTCCGGCTCAGCGCAGGTAGTGTAACCGTGACCCGGGTTTATAAATAGATCCGGATATAGACGCGACATCTGCTAAACGGCGCACAGTACGTCGTATTCACCGCTCACATTTCTCAACTGCGCGACACCCGTTTCACACGTTTAATGTGCGAGGTTCTAGTTCTTGCTCTGATTATAATATTATGATCAAGAAGTTTTAATAAAGCTTGGGCATTCTTATTGAATAATGCGTGTGCGTGCGTGCGTGCATGTGCGTGTATCACTGTGTGTGTGCGTGAGCGCGTGTGTGTGAGTGCGTGCGTGTCTTTGTGTGCGTGCGAGTATGTGTGAGTGCGTGCGTGCATGTGCGTGTATCACTGTGTGCGCGTGCGTGAGTGCGTGCGTGCGTGCGTGCGTGCGTGCGCGTGTGTGTGCGTGCGTGCGTGCGTGCGTGCGTGCGTGCGTGCGTGCGTGCGTGTGAGTCAGTGAGTCAGTGAGTCAGTGTGTGTATAACTCCTCAATTAATTTTGCCTTCTGTGAATGAATGAATGTATGAATGATATCCACTTAATATATCATATTTGCTATCATTTTCAATGGAAGTTGATACGTGATTTGCTTTTTAAAATTATGCATTTCCAAAATTAAAGAAGTAAATTCCCAGATAGCATTTCTAACTGGAAACAATATTGGCCCAGTGTACGTTGCTATTTATTTCAATGTTGACATAAAGCATTGGCCCAGGATCGGGATGTCAACAGGATCAACATTGGCTCAACCGGACTAACATTGGGCATACATTGACGGCCATGATTGGTATGCCAATGTTGGTCCACTGTTGAGAAAATGTTGGGCCAACATTGGCCACTGTTGACATGTCCACGGGACCAATTATTGGCCAAATAATAATGTCATTGTTCCTTGTTGTTTGGCCTAACACCGGACTAACATTGGGCCAAAAATTGCATGACAACCCTGGTCCAATATTTAGACAATGTTGGGCCAATATTGGCATACCGTGCAGGCTACTACATTGGTCCAATGTTGGCATGCATTGAATGGCTCAAGTTTGGCATGTTCACAAAACAAAACAATACAGCATACTCTTTAGTTCGTTTAATCTCCGTTTTTTTCCCCTGACATTGAGAGTTATTTTTTTATTTACTTCCGAGAACTCTACTACTACTAGCCGCACCGACAAAGGAGACACGACAGCAGTTGGGGTAAACATATATTTTTAACCAGCACGAAGTCGATTTCAAAATCCATCTACGCTTGGCTAAACGTGGGCCTACAACTGTGCAAATGTAACTCCTGAATACGTGTTGCGGTGGGCGCTAAAAGCGTGGTTGTCTGTTCTGTTGGGTAGTCATTAACAGGAAGTTCGCTGAGTCAGTAGTAGGACGTTATGTGCCGAACTTGTGGTTTGATGAGTGCCCGGGAATCATGCAAATACAAAGGTAAGGACGCAAGCGGAGACCCGGTCGAAACGCGGTCGAAACGCGGTCGAACCTCTACCGTTTAGACCGCGTCTCCTTGGTGTGCGGGCTTCACAAGACGCACCAAGACAGTGTCGAGGCATCTTGAACGCGCCGTAAACAAACGAGTCTTGAGCGAATCTCGAGAATCAAACATTTGTGCCCCGCCACAGCGAGCCTGGTACTAAGTCGCACAGGTCCATTCTTCACACGGGGCAACAATAGTTGTCCACGTCATGTCCCATCAATTTTGATAATGTTGCAGAAAAGCGCACCTTATGATCACAACTTTCAATGTCCCGTTTATTTTCCTCAACAAAAATCCAAAAGTAATAAAACACAAGTATTTACGAACCCAGAAATTATGAGTCAGAATCACATCGTTTCTCAATACGTCACTTTTTAAAGTGTATTTAAATTTTAGCAATAAATCAAAAACTACTGAAGGTGTCTCAACAAATGAGGTCACATTTTAAAGCTTATTATACGTAGAATCCAAAAAGATAGCTCCATTTCCCACTTTTGCAACTTAATATCCGCTCGTGCGGTCGAGACGAGACGGAGCAGTTCCACTAGCCAATGAGGAACGGGCCTGGAGCATACAGTGGGTCGCACACATGTGCGGATCTATAGGAGGTCCGGGAGTCCGAACCCCCGTTTTTGAGCCAAAAAATTTATTAATTTACAAATAAAATATAATAATTGGCTTTAAATCATATGACAAGTGTCACAAAAGTGCACATGTTCAATTTTTTTGTCAAACACATGTTGCTGTCCTCCAAGCGGCCAAAGAGACTCGCTCGAGAAGCGGTCGAGACACGTTTTTGATGCATCTTCGAAAAAGCGTCTCGAGCGCTTTTCGATGCGTCTTGGAGAGCGCATGCTGTGCCCAACACCTGGCGATGGTTAACATCGCCATCAAATGTGCCAAACATTGGGAGCACATCGTGTGATAGTCTGGTGGATGTGTCTCGACCGTGTCTCGAGTATCCCATCTCGTCGCGATGCGTCTATTGTCAATCTCCTGCCAGTCCCGACGTGATGTACCCGCATATCGAGGACACGAGAATACGTATCATGACAAGACAGGTCGATGCGCGCGCTCATGTAGACAAACGTCGAATGCAGAAACAAAATGGCAGGGTTTTGTTGCTCATTTTCGAAAAAAGCGATAAAATAATCGAGTCTTACATATGCTTCTGGATTGCGCGAAGAAATGCAATAGGCAAGAGAGGTGACCTCTTTGACTGCCGTCCTATGGCCACTATGACTGCAGTTCTACTCTATGTTGCATTTATCGGAACTTTTCCGAACACTCTTGTATTCGTCACCAACGCCCCTCATATTATCACCTACATCATCATTCTAGAATAGCATAAGAATAAGAATAAACGTATTATTACTTGTACACGCACCCACCATATAATCCCCGAATCCACACAAGTATCATACTGTTACAATACGACACAACATTATGCTACAATACTCATAAAACATGTTGTACTCAATAAAATTAACGCAACAATAAAGATACTGTTAAGTAAATTACACAAAATCGCCCCGTGAACGCAACTCACTCCGTATGAGGCGCTTTATATTAAACCGTGTACATTATCACTGCATTACTATCTTTCATTAAAAATAAGACACTTTAAATATACTAAGATTAAATAATTTTGTTTAAATATTAAAACTGATTGCTAAAATCATTAAGTGTTCTGGCAGTGTACTAAACACCATGGAATTAATGAGTTTTTGTAGCGATTTGTGTTCGCCATTGGGACGGGTAACTCGTTGAATGATCATTGTCTATATGACACATTTCAAGTATTTGGTAGTAGCATATTCAGTTTGTGGTCGCTACGCTTCATTTTAGCGAAATACATTTTACACAATTCATTGCATCTATCGTGCAGCGTTGGTAAGTTTACCATCTCCAGACAATCCTCGCACACACAACCAGGAAATATAGTTTTGAGACACGTTTTTTGAATTATTTCGATGTTGTCCGATAAGTATTTAGGCAAGTTCATGTGCCATACCGGGCAGGCATATTCAACTACTGGTCTAGTCACAAATACATATATTCTAACCAAATAATTTTGGTTGATACCAGCTCGTTTCAACTTCACCCTGTTTTGGTCTGGTCGTGCTAGCATCAGATTCAGTGTTTTATATGATCGGCCTCGTCTTCACCCACAACGAGAATATCATCCATGAAGCAGATCACATTTTCAATGCCACTCAAGATTTTTTCCATAGTCGCTTGGAAAATGGACGGTATGCTAGCCTGCGCATTCTGCACAGTCCCTTGTGGGTGTTGATTGTCAGCAGAGGAATCGACTGCTCGCACATTCCCATCTCATTGAAGGCCCCACTCAAGTCAAGAACCAAAAACACCTTAGGCGTCTTATTTGTCTGAGCCAATTTGATGAACAAATCCTGCGTTGTAGGAAGCGGATACTTGTCATCTTCAATTGCTGCGTTCAACAACTTGAAATCGCCACAAATCCGCACCGACATCTTGCCGTTTTTCATTTTTGGAACATTGAGTGGGGCTTGCCCATTCACTAGACTCAACACGATGAAGAACGTCAATAGATTCAAGACGGTCGAGTTCACTCTCAACGACTTCTCGCATGGAATAAGGCACCGGACGCGCCTTCTGGAAAAACTGGCCTTTCATCTGGTTTCACTTTAGCGATTTTGGGATTGACACTGAAAATTGCTCCCTAGTCGAGTGGTATCTACTTTACCCAGTCCCGCCCCATCAATGCTAGTCGTGACCCTTTCGCCACAAACACCTGCAATGAATGCTTGTTACCACGGTATCTGACAGGCAAACACACTTTATGTGATTAGTTCTCCGATGTGTGACCTTAGCTTCAGACCGGTTTTTTCTAGTGGAAAGCTACGTAAGAAATTGTTATATACATTCTCCGGTACAATAGACACCGCCGCCCCAGTATCTACAAGCATTGACTCATTGTGTCCATTTAACTCCATGTTCACATGCATGCCTTTCTTAACCTCGCTAGCTTTTCATTGAACTCCGCTGAGCTCTTCACGGCCATTTCCTGGGCGATCGCCGTCTGATAAGCCTCATTGAAGGTTAACGAATTGTCTCTGAGCAGTAACTTCGCTTGTACCGCCGTCAAGTTCAGGCCCTTTATGAACATGTCTCTCAGAGCCTCATCTTGATAATCACGTGGGTACTCACATTCACCGCATAATTCACGCAACGCCAGCGCAAACTGCGCCACTGACTCTGAAGGCCTACGCGGTCTGTTCATGAATTTGTTTCTCAAGCCTATGATTGTTAGTTGCTGTTTGTAAACCGTGGTCGCCGCACGAATTACAGCATCTATTCCGCATTTGCCGGTGTATCCGGCTTCAGTTGCGTCTTCAAATTCGCGTAGCATTCAGCGCCAACGTTCGACAGGATAATGACACCTGCGGATACGCCATTACTGATCACGAAGGACTCGAACCGTTCAACGTAGTTTTTGAAACCCTAGTAGTAATAGATGTCCCTTAGCGTAGGCAAAATCCGTTCATGTGAGGAAATCCCATGTTAAGAGATAGGGATTTTGCACTCAGTTGACGGCTGGGTTAAGAGATAGGGAATTTTAACATGGGAAAGATAGGGATTTTTCCTCCAGTTGACGGCCGGGTTAAAGATAGGGGATTTTCCTATGTTATGAGATAGGCTTCCTCCAAAACTTGTTTTTGACTGGTGCAAAATGGTGCAAAATGACGAAAGTAGTCACAAAATGGTTTTCGAGATACGGATTTTGCACCAGTGAACGGCCGGGTTAAAGGATAGGCCATTTTCTCCGTGTTAAAGCATAGGGAATTTTCACCCCATGTTAAAGGATAGCAGCTATTATCGCAAAGGTATCCGACCACTTTTGGGGTTTTTATCCCATGTTTAAGCATAGGGAATTTTTTTCCCATGTTAAAGGATAGCAGCTATTATCGCAAAGGTATGCGACCACTTTTGGGGTTTTTATCCCATGTTAAAGCATAGGGAATTTTTTATCCCATGTTAAAGGATATCAGCTATTATCGCAAAGGTATCCGACCACTTTTTGGGTTTTTATCACATATTAAAGCATAGGGAATGTTTTATCCCATGTTAAAGGATAGCAGCTATTATCACAAAGGTATGCGACGATATTTTGAATTTTCGGCGTGAATCAAGCGACGCTACTGGCGACGTATCTGGTCTTGTTTGTTTGTTGCGCGCGAGCGCGCGCGAACCGCACCGTGATTGCGCAATGCCATCGCTGGTGACTATAAATAAACTCGTATGCGGAGGCGTGTCTGAACTTGTTTGTTTATTGTGAGTGCGAGCACGACGCGCATCCTGTATGACGTCATTAAACTATAAACGGCCAGGCGCCGTAATTTTGTACGCAAGGTTGACTTAGTTAAACAGATAGTTCTTTAGTTAGCCATTGTTTTGTGTTTTCGTGCTTGAATATAATCTCATCATTTGATGTTACGGGCAGTGATATACTATAGCGAGTGAAAAATTTCCCTGTTAACCGGTATAAACTGGTATGAACTCGTAATGACTGCTCGTGACTGTGGGTTGGAAGATCATCTCGATATTCGGCCCGTGATAAAACATACGAGATACCAGTATGTGTTATACGAGATTTGTACTTACCAACCGTCGATATCCTGTTTGTAAACTGTTTTGAAGAGGTATTCCCTGTTCAATACCATTATTAAATAAACACGCTATGCGCGATGCACAATGTCGACTCGGTGGCCTTGAGGCTTGACACCAAAGACCGTATATCAATACAAGACGGTGCAGTGCTCGCTATCTACATTGTTCGAGGAAAGTGAAGCGTCATGTTAGAACAATAGACTAGTGTATTAGCTATTGTTTGTAAGAAGTATATCGAACACCAGTATCAATCAGTATAATTCAAATAAAACTGATAACGAATGCTCTGCATGTTCGAAGAACAGTAGACTAGTGTTGCTATTATTATATTAGATAGCGATTAAATTCGTGTTTCTTATAAAACCCGTACTCGAGACCTGTCTGGATTTGTTTGGCTGTCGCGTATGACATCGTTAAACTATACATTGCTACGTATAGTAATTGTGTGTGTGTGTGTGTGTGTGATGTGAGTTGATCAAGCAGGTAGTGATTTGGTTAGCCATTGTTTTGAGCTTTAGAAGGTTCTTGTAGTTACGGAGCGTGACATGTAAATACGTTTGTATTGTTCACGAATAAACTGTGCAAACCTCACCTTGTGTCTTTTTTCATAGTGTAATGCAAAGCATATGTTGGGGACCTTACTAATAGCCTTACACTTCACAACTAAAAAAAATATCCGTATTGTCAACAGCAACGATACCATGGGCAGTGATCATAGGGACAGGTATAGAGACATACATATACATAGATACATACATTCTGGACTTGTCTGTTTGCTGCGGGCGTGAGTGCGCGTACCCTCTATAACATCATTAAACTGCTACGCGCAGTAACAAGAGACGAAACAAGAGACGAAACTATAGACGAGATACGCCACGAGACTACGGATGACAAATCACACGAGAGTACGGACGAGACAAGAGATATGTTACGAGACTTCGGATGACTCATCACACGAGAGTACGGACGAGACAAGAGAAGAGACTACGGATGACACATCACACGAGATTTCGGATGACACATCACACGAGATTACGTATGACATATCACACGAGACTTCGGATGACACATCACACGAGAGTACCGATGAGAAAAGAGACGAGACAATGTCCGAGATATGCCACGAGACTACGACCGAGACATTGCATTAGACTATGAATGACACATCACACGAGACTACGGATGACACATCACACGAGATTACGGGTGACACATCACACGAGACTCCGGATGACACATCACACGAGATTACGGATGGCACGTCACATGAGAGTACGGACGAGACAAGAGACGAGACTATGGACGAGATATGCCACGAGACAACGGATGGCACATCAGAATAGACGTGTTACCGCGTAAGATTCCACCAAAAAGATGGAATTCCATCACAATAGACGTGTTATCGCGTCAAATCCCTCCTTTTTCAGGAAAATAGACGTGTTATCGCGT
>OZ023215.1:40755862-40833362 GCA_963995525.1 Escarpia spicata | reverse complement strand
TCTATTTTACTGAAAAGGGAGGGATCTCACGCGATAACACGTCTATGTTCCTGAAAAAGGAGGGATTTAACGCAATAACACGT
Source organism: Escarpia spicata (assembly GCA_963995525.1). Classification (NCBI taxonomy): domain Eukaryota; kingdom Metazoa; phylum Annelida; class Polychaeta; order Sabellida; family Siboglinidae; genus Escarpia; species Escarpia spicata. The sequence continues at coordinate 40,833,279 of OZ023215.1, read as the reverse complement.
CTATTTTCCTGAAAAAGGAGGGATCTCACGCGATGTCTATTTTCCTGAAAAAGGATGGATCTCACGTGTTAACACGTCTATTTTTCGGAAAAAGGATGGATTTCATGCGATAGCACGTCTATTTTCCTGAAAAAGGAGGGATTTGACGCGATAACACGTCTATTGTGATGGAATTCCATCTTTTTGGTGGAATCTTACACGGTAACACGTCTATTCTGATGTGCCATCCGTAGTCTCGTGGCGTATCTCGTCCATAGTCTCGTCACTTGTTTCGTCGGTACTCTCGTGTGATGTGTCATCCATAGTCTCATGCAATGTCTCGGTCGTAGTCTCGTGGCATATCTCGGACATAGTCTCGTCTCTTTTCTCGTCGGTACTCTCGTGTGATGTGTCATCCGAAGTCTCGTGTGATGTGTCATACGTAATCTCGTGTGATGTGTCATCCGTAATCTCGTGTGAAGTGTCATCCGTAGTCTCGTCTCTTGTCTCGTCCGTACTCTCGTGTGATGTGTCATCCGAAATCTCGTAACATATCTCTTGTCTCGTCCGTACTCTCGTGTGATTTGTCATCCGTAGTCTCGTGGCGTATCTCGTCTATAGTTTCGTCTCTTGTTTCGTCTCTTGTTACTGCGCGTAGCAGTTTAATGATGTTATAGAGGGTACGCGCACTCACGCCCGCAGCAAACAGACAAGTCCAGAATGTATGTATCTATGTATATGTATATCTCTATACCTGTCCCTATGATCACTGCCCATGGTATAGTTGCTGTTGAAAATACGGATATTTTTTTTAGTTGTGAAGTGTAAGGCTATTAGTAAGGTCCCCAACATATGCTTTGCATTACACTATGAAAAAAGACACAAGGTGAGGTTTGCACAGTTTATTCGTGAACAATACAAACGTATTTACATGTCACGCTCCGTAACTACAAGAACCTTCTAAAGCTCAAAACAATGGCTAACCAAATCACTACCTGCTTGATCAACTCACATCACACACACACACACACACAATTACTATACGTAGCAATGTATAGTTTAACGATGTCATACGCGACAGCCAAACAAATCCAGACAGGTCTCGAGTACGGGTTTTATAAGAAACACGAATTTAATCGCTATCTAATATAATAATAGCAACACTAGTCTACTGTTCTTCGAACATGCAGAGCATTCGTTATCAGTTTTATTTGAATTATACTGATTGATACTGGTGTTCGATATACTTCTTACAAACAATAGCTAATACACTAGTCTATTGTTCTAACATGACGCTTCACTTTCCTCGAACAATGTAGATAGCGAGCACTGCACCGTCTTGTATTGATATACGGTCTTTGGTGTCAAGGCCACCGAGTCGACATTGTGCATCGCGCATAGCGTGTTTATTTAATAATGGTATTGAACAGGGAATACCCCTTCAAAACAGTTTACAAACAGGATATCGACGGTTGGTAAGTACAAATCTCGTATAACACATACTGGTATCTCGTATGTTTTATCACGGGCCGAATATCGAGATGATCTTCCAACCCACAGTCACGAGCAGTCATTACGAGTTCATACCAGTTTATACCGGTTAACAGGGACATTTTTCACTCGCTATAGTATATCACTGCCCGTAACATCAAATGATGAGATTATATTCAAGCACGAAAACACAAAACAATGGCTAACCAAAGAACTATCTGTTTAACTAAGTCAACCTTGCGTACAAAATTACGGCGCCTGCCCGTTTATAGTTTAATGACGTCATACAGGATGCGCGTCGTGCTCGCACTCACAACAAACAAACAAGTTCAGACACGCCTCCGCATACGAGTTTATTTATAGTCACCAGCGATGGCATTGCGCAATCACGGTGCGGTTCGCGCGCGCTCGCGCGCAACAAACAAACAAGACCAGATACGTCGCCAGTAGCGTCGCTTGATCCACGCCGAAAATTCAAAATATCGTCGCATACCTTTGTGATAATAGCTGCTATCCTTTAACATGGGATAAAACATTCCCTATGCTTTAATATGTGATAAAAACCCAAAAAGTGGTCGGATACCTTTGCGATAATAGCTGATATCCTTTAACATGGGATAAAAAATTCCCTATGCTTTAACATGGGATAAAAACCCCAAAAGTGGTCGCATACCTTTGCGATAATAGCTGCTATCCTTTAACATGGGAAAAAAATTCCCTATGCTTAAACATGGGATAAAAACCCCAAAAGTGGTCGGATACCTTTGCGATAATAGCTGCTATCCTTTAACATGGGGTGAAAATTCCCTATGCTTTAACATGGAGAAAATGGCCTATCCTTTAACCCGGCCGTTCACTGGTGCAAAATCCGTATCTCGAAAACCATTTTGTGACTACTTTCGTCATTTTGCACCATTTTGCACCAGTCAAAAACAAGTTTTGGAGGAAGCCTATCTCTTAACATAGGAAAATCCCCTATCTTTAACCCAGCCGTCAACTGGAGGAAAAATCCCTATCTTTCCCATGTTAAAATTCCCTATCTCTTAACCCGGCCTTCAACTGAGTGCAAAATCCCTATCTCTTAACATGGGATTTCCTCCCATGAACGGATTTTGCCTACGCTAAGGGACATCTATTACTACTAACCCTCCTTCTCTTCCACATACGGCTCGAAGCGGGCGCTCTTCCCCGACATGCTTAAGTTCGTTTCTTCGTCGCCATTGTTGTGTATTGTGGAGTTTGCATGTTTAAGGAGACATATTACGATTAGTAATCAACTACACATGAGGTTGGCGGTATCCCAGAGTGCCTCTGGTGTGTATTGCAGAAACGGTACGAAACAAGGACGGACACGTACAGCTAGTAACGTCTACTACCCGTTACATCAATATACAACAGCTATCTGGGCAAGTCTTCACTCACCGACACGAAGAACGCATTCATGGAGTTGACTGAGCTATCTACATCTCCACCAGTAGCTTTATTTGCAGCCCCAACATCTCGTTGCGATTGCCAGATGCGTTTCCCGTGAGTGTCTTCATGTGCTTCCACCAGTCGCGTGACGATGTTTCCTCAATTGATGGTATTTTAGATTGATATAACTGGTGTCGTAATTTAGGTGCTGTGCGATTCACTAAATTCCGGTGTTTACTGGTCTGTTCCGTGTCACCTGCCTTGCGAGCAGGTTGTCTCTGTCTAATAAGGTGTCGGAAGCCATCTGTGACCCACGGTTTGTCTGTGTTGTGACGTGAAACAGTCTTGTACGAACAGCATGTATCCAATAAATGGTCCATGGTTTCTTGAAAGAGAATAAACTGTTCCTCGCACGTAGGCAATGTGTACATATACTCCCATCTGGTCGGTGACAGGGCCGAAGTGAACAATGTTCGTTCGTTGTTACCCATGCGCCTGGTGACGGTGTACTGGACCATGTCCGTGTCAAGTGTTAGGAACCACGACGGGACAAGTAAGACCATCTTGTGATCTGATGTTCCCAATTAATCAAGTACTGTCGGATAGATATTAGACCACATGTTGTCCGATATTGCACAATTACGCCTGGCTGTCATAAGAAGCTGCTCGCATCCATAATGTGTCCGTAAAAACGTGTCCTTGAATTGATTAAAATCCCCACTTATAATGACACCACAATCTGGGCTACGTCGCAAAACTGTGTCCAGACTAGTTATCAGGTACTCTCGCATAGAGCCATTGGTGGGTGGTAGATGCACGCTAAAATAATGCACGAGTATTTTCTTGGTAGTTTCTTGGGCTTCATTTTAATCCATATCACTTCGTGTTCAGCATCTTCAATATCATGTAACCGATCACACTCAAAGGTCTCGGCCACATAACACGCCACTCATCCGCCTCCTTTATTCACGCGGTCCTTTCGTTCACTACTGAATCCTGCCAAACCGACAGATTCCTTTGAGATGGTTTCTGTGACACACACGCAGCCCACGTTGTTTGTGCGTGCCATACTTGTTACACACTTGTCACACACTTGTTAGACGGGCCGGCAATACGCACGTAGCCAGCAGTTCCAAGGTCACTTGCATTATGACGGCGAATAGCGTGCGTACCTCGGTCCTGTTTCGGTGGTTGTTTCCCAGTCGCTCTCGACGTATTCCGACAATGGATGACCTGATGGCGCGCTGCGTCGCTGTTTCGTCGACCTGTTACCAGTCGATCTCGACTCATTGCAGCTCTTCTGCGAACAGGGTCCCAGCTGCGCTCCGCCTTCTCGGTGGTTACGGAGCATTAGTGACAGGTTGCTCATCAGCTTGTTAACCCCGAACGCAGAAAGACTGATACCGTCACTCTGGAATGCTGACGTGTCGCAGGAACCATCACGAAACAAGAAGTTTTGATCGTTGTCAACGAACCGGGCGCCCGTGTCACTACACTTATCTCTCAGGAAATTGTTGATTTCCTTGATATTGTGTTCCTGTGTCCCTGTTGTGTCGAGCAAGACACTGCTAATCGTCACATGGTTGATATTCTCTGTTGCTTTGGTGATGAAGTCGTTGAAGTCTTCACTTCCTGTATATCTGCGTCTTCCATGACTACATTGCCACACACAATAGTTAGTTCGTCCGCCTAATTGCACGCCTCGCCCCATTGGACAGCTACTAGTAGGTTTTTGGAGTAGCTCTGTATGCCTTGTGCAAGGCCACATATTCGTTGTCCGCAGCGGTGAAGTTATGAATGTCACGTCCAATTCGGTTATCAACCATGTATACACTGCGTGGTGTCTCACTTGTCACTGCGGCGAACGATTTCCGCTCAGTAGGCGCCTATCTTAAGCATGCTACGTCCGATGATAGTTTGTTAAGCTTCTCATACTCCATTCTGATATCGTTGTTATGGCTTATTTCATCTCGTAGAGTTGCTACGTGCTCGATTAGAACACTGTTTTCATTTCTGATGGCATAATTTGTGTAGGACTGCTCCTTCACTAGTTGAATTAATTCCGCATTTTTGTCATTTAACTGTAGCATTGTCGCTTCGAGTTTTGATACAGTGTTCACCAGTTGCAGGACAAAGCTAGGCAGTTTTCTGCATGCGTCGCAGCTCCACAAGCCAATAATCTCCCCTGGCTGTTCTCCAACGCATTCGTAATGCAGCCACGTACAGCTGGCACAGGTGGCTTTGCACCATGCTGTCAGTTTCTTTGCCCTTGTGTCTGCACTGTGGGATATAGAACGATGTGTTTGCCTTTTTGCTCCCCCTTTGCCTTTACCGTATGATTATATATAGTAGGAGGATCCGCTATCACATAGAGCTGTGTTGATGTTTGAAGCGGCAAAAGAGTTAAGTTAGCCGGCATGGCTTCAGTGACGGTGACGTCTAGTTCGTCAGGACAACTGTCAGTAGTAAGAGAGACCATCTGGTTATCCATCCTAAGCCATTTTTGAGGAGTTTTTGGTTGATATTAGGGAGGTTTCGAAAGCCGCCCCCCTGAGCAAAGTGCGTAGTCACGTGACCGTATGTAGGAGCGTGTGTAGCGCCTCCTGGTGGTGAAATGAGTAGCCATGGAATGGTTATTGTGTATATATGAGAGACTGAAGAGGGAATTGTAATAACAAAAGTTCAAAGAGGAAAGGTAATGAAAGAAACGAAAGATCAAAGAGTCATAACGAAAGATCAAAGAGAACAGTTTTAAAAGGTGATGAAAGGTGTATAATGAGAAATAAAGAAGTAAACGGAATTATGTAATAACGAAAGAATAAAGAGAAAACGTTATATAATATATATATATATATATATATATATATATATGAAACTTTAAAATGTGTATAGGTATGCTTGTATGTATGTATGTGTGTATGAAAGAGAGAATATATATATATATATATATATATATATATATATATATAATATAATATAATATAATAATATAATAACCAACAAACACCACAGTTTGAAAGTTGAATGGTTTATTGATGTCAACGAACTATGAAATCTACACAGCCGTCATCACTATCGTATGACTCCTCACACCAATTTTCCATGTCCCCCGTGTCGTCAGGGGCAACAGGGTCGGGGTCAAACCAAGCATTGGGGGGATCATAAAGTCCCCGTGTCTGGAGCAGCTCCGTCATGACGTTGCAGAATGCATAACTGTGGTATTCACGGAGCTCTTCGTCTCTGGAACATACATTAAAACTCTCAAAGCGTATGAACGAGACGTTAAATATATGAAAACTTTGAAAATATCTTCTCTGAAACATATATGAAAAAGTTGAAAATGATCAAGCGAGTGGAATAAGGCAGCGATGTAACCAGACACCGCGTAGGGAACCGACACACGATAAAAGGGCAAGCTAGATCAACGGACTATGATACAATACGTAATGGAGACGTCTCCTGACGCAATCGGTAACCAAACACCGCGTAGCTAGTCGAAACGACAAACATTGAAGAAAATAGTAAAATAATCGTTGAACACTCACGTGTAATCATCATCAATATCGGAGTCATCACTACTCCAGGTTTCATCGGTGTCATCGGGAGACCTGAAAGGTAATAAGATAACCGTGATACATAACGAACGTAAACATAGACAACCGTGAGTGACATATAACGAACGTAAGAGCATAATATAATAGAGGTGAGACGTCACAGGTAGTTTATGTGAAGAACACTGTGATTATGTATGATATGTATAGTATGAAACAAAGCAAAGAATATATATATATATATATATATATATATCTTTATAATAATAATAATAATGATAATAATAATAAAAGTACTTACACAACTTCGAGACCATCATCGCGAAGACGCCATTCAGCACGGAGTTGAGTCCAGGGTATCGACGACATAGCAATTGTGAATGAGATGAAGAATGTAACAAACGAGCCGGTATATATATAGATAGAGCATGCGTATGCAGAACTTGTGAGACACACTGTGGAGTGGAAATATACCGGGGTATGAAAAGCACCCAGGGATGCATCTAGGGACGTCACCTGGACGATGCCTGGTTAACAACGCAGTTATATCGAAGTGGCAAAGTACAAACCGATACCAGTCATATGACGAAGGGACCAGCTGGTGATAAGCGCGTGATGCCAATTAGACGACAATGCGCCTTATCAGAACGCTAACAATACAGTTGGAAGAAAAGAACTCTGTGAGTGGTCAGCGATGAAACATATGGCGGTCAAGAGCTTGGATATACAATTCAGGGGTGCTGGTCACTTCCTATCGAATTTCTATCCATGCGATATACATATATGGGGCGAAGTCTTTACTTGCACAGAAGCAGCATATCAGTTTAAAAAAGCTAGATATTTTCACGACGAGAACACAGCGAGAAAGATTCAGACCGCGCGCACTGGAATACAGGCGAAATACTGGAGTAAAACCATTCGTTGGATACCCGATCGAGTCGTTTCATGGCTGTCACAACGTCGGAGCGTGATGCACGCTATACTAGCCGTCAAGTTTCGTACCTCTAAACTACGACAACGCTTGTTGGCTACAGGTGACGCACGACTTATTGAGAATGTACCCAGTGCAGAGGGGTTTTGGGGTAAGAGCTCAAACCGTAACAAACCAGGTGAGAATATACTCGGTGTGATACTTATGCAGGTGAGAGACTTCGTTAGACAGCGCTCTATACGGCTTACATAAGGCGCTCATTAAAAACAGACAGGCAGCCACGCGGTGACAAAGTACGGGAGAGTGAGAGATAAGGTCACGCGCACGATAAGATGTGAACAGCCAGGGGCGCGATACCATCATCTAGGGGTGTCACGCGCTCGATCCCTGGAGGGATTGAACTGTATATAAACCCACGATAAATCCAACAAGACAAACACTCTCTCTCAGTCTCGCTGCCGTTCAAAGCTCTTCACCGATACCTACACGACAAGATGGCGACATCCAACAACGAGGAAATGCTCCTGTCGGAACTCGAACAAGTAAGTGACGGAACGTACGCATTTACTCGTCCACTGACACTAGTAACATGTGCTCTGTCCCCCGAATACGTATGTTACCCGGCATGTAAAATATGTAATCGGAAAGTCCTTCTTGAAACGACGAAAGGAGGGCACCATAACGTTAGTATATGTTCGGTGCACGGGCGTCAGAAGGGAACTGCCGTTTACAAGTATGCTACGGGCCTGCTTTTCGCTGATCACAAGGGCAATGAAGTGTGGGCAACAGGATTTGACCAGCTAGTACAGGAGGTCGTTGGAGGAATGACAGCAAGCGAATATACGTCGCTTAAATCCGGCGACGAACGCTACCAATCACTGAATGTCCTACGTGGCAAACAGGCTAGGGTGACAATTAGAAAGACAAGAAAGGCAGGGTATCAAAATTATACCGTGATAGCACTGGAAATAATCCACTCGTAAGAACCGCCAACTGACAGCGACTCAGGTGACGCCTTCTGACGGAGTATAGAGAGGTTCTGTTCCTAACTCCCGTAAGAGGCGCCAACTGACAGTAACTTACTGTTAGGTGGCGCCGTCTGACGGAGTATAGAGAGAGGCTGTTCCTAACTCCTGTAAGAGGCGCCACCTGACAGTAACGAAAGAGTAGGTGACGCCCCCAGACGGAATATATATATATATATATAGAGAGAGAGAGAGAGAGAGAGAGAGAGAGAGAGAGAGAGAGAGAGAGAGAGAGAGAGAGAGAGAGAGACCCTGTTCCTAGAGGTTGTCTACCTATTTGATACTATGATGTTCTGCCGTATGTTGTAGACGTCTCCTCGGTCATCCGAGGCAGTTCTGTCAACCCCCGTGCGTGGCGTGAAACGTCGACTGTCGTTCAATGACGAGGCAAGTGTCATTCACGTGGGGTCATGTACATGGTCTAGTGATCAGGATAATGATGATGTTGCTAACGATGGTGATTTTGATAGTGATTGGTCTGACTACGACGAGAGTCGGAGGCCTAGTGAATTACAGGAGGCAGTAGAGAGAGTGAATGCAATTCAGAAACGAACGGAGTACATGATAGATGACGAGTTATTTATAACCACTGCATGCATTCGTCAGGTAGCCGAAGGACTGTACCTTCGCTACGCGAACGTTCACGAAGACGTGTATAAAGTAGATCGTTCGCGTATATTTCATGCTTTTGATATGGCAGTATCCGATTTGGTGTGCGAATCGCACGCACCGTGGTTTGCACGTGATGTCGTGTCACGAGTGAAAACGAGTCTCCGTAGTCGTGGTATAACCGTGTCGGATGAGACGGAAGACGGATCACCGAAGGCGCCGCAGCCCTGGTACCTACAAGACGACACGACGGGAAGTGAGGTCTGGCGCTCCGAGATGACCCTGGTAGCACGCGATGCTGTCGTTCGGTTCGTGAGCAACGAATTGTGGCGCACTTTCGAAAGTGAGACAAATGTCATCTACCTGGTACGTAGCCATCTGATCCAAGACAGCGTGAAATGTGCAGTACACCATTACAGGTTTATGGTGGATACACCGAAGCGGGCATGTGACATCATAACACGTGTGCAAGCCATCCTACGTGTGCGCGGTATACCTCTGTTGGACGAGGAAACACCCTGCTAATGTTGTTGTTATTGTGTTGTCAGGTCAGCGCTGCTCCCTCTAGCGGACTAGATCTCATTCAAATATCGTATGATGAGAAGCCGCTAGAGTGGGCACCTAGAAAAAGACACCGTCACCACACCCCACTGCGACAGACTCTCCTGACGCATCTAAACGCCCAGCGTCACGTGACGACTCTGCAAATGTCGTGTGAGTCTGCAACACCACCGCCACCGTCCGACGAGTCATTGGACATGACTTGCGATGACGATACATCCGAATACGAGACACTCCGAACGGATTGTTCGACCCTCGATATAGCCACCGACGGACATATCGTGTGGTCCAAAACGGACACGACGATGCCGTGGACATATCCGGTTCTGTTTGGTGGCGTACAGGACCTGGAAATAAATATCCAGAGTTTAGCTGCGGTCCTGTTCGTCACCAAACGATGTAGCCTCGATACGGCCGTGCAGACGATTTGCAGAGAACTGGCACGGAACATTGAGTCCGCTGAACACGTTGCGTATATCACTGACTCACTCCAGAAGCGTCTGCAGTGACGACAAGAGGAAATGCGCCCCTACGCTATAGCTGGGGTTATAGGCGCCGCTTGTCTGTCACTGTAGACGCTTAGATTAGCTTTCTTGTATACTCGCTTTTAATTTGTAATTCAACGAATAAAGATGTATGTACGTATGTAATCCAGGAATTCGGTGTCTGTCGTTCTTGTCATAGCTCGTTACGATCGATGAATACATACCCCTCCCCTCCCCTCCGTCTATATACACGCACACTCATACAAGCTCCTATGACGTCACACTAGGCTATATAGACGCGTACAAGGATCTCCTATCCTTAAGTTGTAGGTAGACGATGAAGCAGCACACGTGTCGTCACTGTGGTCTCGTGCTCGATACACACGCCGACATACAACGCCACATAGACCAAACGCATACATCAACACACGACGACGATCATGCTTAAAGTAAACCAGCGCCACGAGTGGTGCCATCTGGCGAACCACCAAAAAGTACTAGACACCCCTGTTCGAGATGTGGAAGAGACTTCACGAGACGTGACAACCTGCTACGTCACAACAGGCAACCTTGTGACACCTCACTACACCGCTGTGAGATATGTGCACGTGAGTTCACGAAACGTAAGAACCTGGTACATCATATCAAGACGGTATGCAACCGACGTGCGGAAGCGAGCGAGCCACCCCTACGCAAACGAGCGAGATGCGCAGAGCGACCACGTGTGAGTGCCGACGATGACGATCCGATACAACCACCGCCCCGACTCCCCTTCGCCGATACTCTATCGAGGGAACTACGAGACGTCATCCGAGAGCACTGGATGACCATCCGAACTCACGTGGCTAGAGGACCCGTGCAATCCAGGTACAATTACAGAGTATCGACACTGGACACGAGCGCCCTAGAACCGTCACTGAAGATCATGTTCCGCGAACAGACGCACGCCTTTAAGATTAATCTTAGTTATGGTTTTGTCCTAAGGAACAAGACCACGAACAGGTACAGGTATTTCCATTCGTCTTGTAACTGCTGCGGACGTTACCTCGACGAACCGTGTCTGATCACAAACACTGCAGACTTTGATGCGTTTCTGGAACGTATCCGAGAAACAGACGTGCTGCAGTGGGTCATCAATCAGCGTCCGGACAGTCAATGGGTGTGCGAGGTGGTCACGAATGTCACCTTCTTTGTCAATCACATCGTAGATCACCCGATAGGATGTGTGGACATCACACTACCGAGCTACATCAAACGAAACAAAGCCGTCATCGGATTGGAAAGAGACGATCACAACAGGAAGTACACCGACAATCTGTGTCTCTTCCGGTGTCTGGCTCTGCATCGTGGATGCGACCGACACCACCTGGAACCCGCCGTGAAGCTACTCTACGCGAAGTACAACCGTGACGGAGTGGCAATGAAAGACTTTGACGGGGTGGTAATGAAAGACTTTGACGGGGTGACAATGGACGATCTCTATCGCGTCGAGACCACCTTTGAGACCAACGTGTGCGTCTACAAACTCGTCGAATCGGAAGAAGAAGGCGGAAAGGTGACTGCCGAACTCGTACGCCGGTCCTTGTGTCACTATCCCGAAACGATGTACGTCAATCTTCACGAGACACACTGTTCCTACATACAAGACGTGAACATGTACTGTCACTCTTATCGATGTAGGAAGTGTGGCGACTCGCTATGGTACTACGCCCACAAACTAGAACGACACGAACGCGGGTGTACGGGAGGCGTGCGAAAGATCTATCCCGGTGGTGTCTATCATCCGTCGCCGACAGTCTTCCAGTGCTTGGATGACGAAAACATTCACGTTACCGAGTGTTTGCGCTACTATCCGTATCGCGCCACCTTCGACTTCGAGTCCTGGTTCGATACGTCACAGCTTCCGTCGGACAGCGCCAAAGTCCACTGGGTGGCTCGTCACGTACCGTTGAGCGTGTCCCTGGCGAGTAACGTACCTGGATTCGAACAGGTACAATGTCTGATCACGGATGGTGACAGCAACAAGTTGGTAGCCAACATGATGGGTATCCTTCAGACGATGAGCGAAGCAGCCTACGACGCTATCGTAGACAGTTACGAGGGTACACTACTCGAAATCGGGGAGGCTATCACGACGTGGGACGAACAGGAGGCATCCGCTGCAGAAGGAGACGACAACGAGTCACGACGAAAACCGACCAATCCCTACAAAACTCTCATGGGTCAATTGTACGGTTGGCTTCATCAGTTGCCCGTCATCGGCTTCAACTCGAGCAGGTACGATCTGAACCTCGTCAAACAGTTCCTGGTACCCTACTTCCTGTCCGAAAAGACACCAACAGAGGACGGGGAGGAGGAGGAGGAGGAAGAAGAGAGGAAGGATGCAGGGACGTTTCACGTGATCAAACGCGGCAACACGTTTATGTTTCTATCGACGGACGACCTCAAATTCCTCGATATGACTCATTATATCGCCCCTGGATTCTCGTATGACAAGTACCTGAAAGCATACAGTTGCGAGGTCACGAAAGGTCACTTCCCGTACGAATACATGGACAGCTTGGAGAGACTCGACGATACCGTTCTACCTCCCAAAGAGGCCTTCTTCAGTCGACTGAAGAACGAAGGTATATCCGACGACGACTACACACGATGTCGGAAGGTGTGGCGAGACAACGACATGGAGACTCTACGCGACTTTCTCGTCTGGTATAACAACAGGGACGTCGTGCCGTTCTTGGAAGCCATCGACAAACAGTTCGACTTCTACCAACACCGCGGTATCGACATGTTCAAACAAGGGATCAGTATACCTGGTTTGACCTTGTCCTATCTGTTCACCTACGTGCCGAAGAGGACGTTCTTTACACTCTTCAACGAGACGAACAAGGACGTCCACCAGCTCGTCAGAGAGAACATCGTCGGAGGACCGTCACTCATCTTCACCAGACACCACGAGAAGGGGGTCACGAAGATACGTCGTAACGACTACGGTGATGCGGCTCGAACGTGTCAGTCCATCGTCGGCTATGATGCGAATGCATTGTATCTGTGGTCGATATCGCAAGAGATGCCAACGGGATGGTACACGCGACGACGGGAAGAGAAGGAGTTCCGACCCGAAGCGGCACAACCCACAGGTCAGATGGCCGCCGAATGGCTGACGTGGGAGTCCGAAAGCACTGGACTCACCATACGACACCAGACCAACGGTCGAGAGAAGCGCATCGGTAAACTATCGGTGGACGGTTGGTGTAGCGAAACGAAGACGGCCTATCAATTTCACGGGTGCTACTATCACGGTTGTCCGTGTACCGGTCGTGAGGTCAACGAGGTCAACGGGAAACCCATGACGCAACTGCTCGCCGAAACGCAAAAGAACACGGCCTATCTTCGACACTTTGTGAGTGTCGTCGAGATGTGGGAATGCGAGTGGAAGGTTGCGAGACGCGATCCGTGCGTGAAACAGTTTCTGGACGTTCGACAACGTCGTCGACACGTGCGCTGGAAAATGACGACACAACAGATCCTGACAGGGGTGCGCAACGGTAGCGTGTTCGGTATGATTCAGTGCGACATACGTGTACCGGAGGTCCTGCGCGCGCACTTTGCCGAGATGCAGCCCATCTTCAAGAACATTCACCTGACCCGCGACGACCTCGGACCGTTCATGCGTCGCTACGCCGAAGAACACGATATCATGGCGACACCGCGTCGCATGCTCGTCGGAAGTTATCGTGGAGATAAGATCTTGCTCGCCACACCTCTCTTGCGATGGTACCTCGCGCACGGACTCGAGGTGACGCACGTCTACCAGGTCATCGAGTACACCTCTGTCGCCTGCTTTCGACGATTCGGCGAGGCGGTGTCCACTGCACGTCGCGAAGGAGACGCCCATCCCGACAAGGCCATGATCGCGGATACCAACAAACTTATGGGCAATTCTTCCTATGGGAAATTTATCACCAACGTCGATAAGCACCGCGAAGTCACCTACTGCACAGAGAAGAGTGCATCGTTCGCGATCAACAATCGTCGCTTCCGTCAACTCGACGTCGTCACCGCCGATGCGTACGAGATCGAAATGCACAAGCGCACCGTCAAATACGCTCTGCCTACGCACGTGGGATTCTTCGTGTTGCAGTGGGCCAAACTGCGCATGTTGGAGTTCTACTACGACTTCATGGTCAGGTACGTGGATCGTCCGCTGTTCGAGTACTGCGAAACCGATACGGATCGCGCCTATTTGGCTCTGGCCGGAGAGTCCGTCGACGACCTCGTGACCCCGGCACTACGTGACCACTACTATCGTCACCGCTCCGAATGGCTACCGTCCGAATGTTGCGACGATCATCGGAACGACTACATACGCTGTCGACTAGCCGGACGTCCGTGGAACGGCACCGAGGCGTGTTGCAAGGCGCGCAAGGCATACGACAAGAGAACACCTGGACTCTTCAAGGTCGAATGGTCCGGCGACTGTTTCCTGGGACTGTGCAGCAAGACCTACTATTGTTCGGGTACGGTCGATAAATACACCACCAAAGGACTGAACAAACGACTCAACGCCATCGACAAGCAGGCGTTCCTGGACGTGCTGACCAGTCGTCGTAGTGGAAGCGGAGTGAACCGTGGGTTCCGGGTCAATCACTCGTCCGTGCTGAAGTACACCCAGGAACGCGCGGCGTTGACCTACTTCTATGCCAAGCGCGTGGTCAACGAGGACGGAATCACCACGGGTCCGGTGGACGTGTAACACCGAACCACTGCTGACACGATGAGGAAATGCGCCCCTACGTCAGTTGGGGTTATAGGCGCCTCTAGCTGTCACGCGGTTAGTAGGTGGGAGACACACGAAAAAAATAACACTGTTTAGTCAGATACCACGCAATCGATAGTCATAGCGCGGCATGTCACGGACGGGAACAGTCGTAGCTGTAGCACTAGTGGGACTACTCGGTCTGTACGTCTTGTACGTCTTGTTCCGCGATCCCTTCCTTCTTTGATGTGACGGAGGTGTCGTAGTATCTAACAGCACAGTGGACAACGTGTCGAACAGCGACTACTAGATGGACACGCGATGGAAACACCCCTTCACCTGTATCGTCGCGGGTCCGACGGGATGCGGTAAGAGCACGTTCGTGATGCGTCTGCTACGTCACGCCGCGACGATTATCGATCCGCCTCCAGAGAAGATCACGTGGTGTTACGGTGTATGGCAGAGTACCTACGTCGACAACGACCTGGTACGCTTCGAGGAAGGCTTGCCGAGTGGTGCGTTCGATGCGTCGACGCGTAACCTCGTGGTCATCGATGATCTGATGGCGGAAACGGACGAACGGGTCACGACCTTGTTCACAAAAAAGAGTCATCACCAGAACACATCCGTACTGTATCTCGTGCAGAACCTGTTTCCAAAGAACAAGGAGAGTCGCACGATCAGTCTGAATACACACTACATGGTAGTCTTCAAGAATCCTCGCGACGCGTCACAGATCGGTCACTTGGCGCGACAGATGTATCCGGGACGCCTGAAGTATGTACAGGAAGCGTTCCGAGACGCCACGACGCCTCCGTACGGTTATCTCCTCGTCGATCTGAAACAGGGCACGCCCGACGACATGCGTCTGCGCACGGGCGTCCTTCCGGACGACGGTGTCCAGTACGTGTACCAACCCAGAGTATAAGACGTCTGCGCGCACGTCTCGTCCCTTCAGTCGCAGTATGGTCGTGAAGACAACAGCATGTCCGAACTCGTGAAGAAACACCTCCTCTGCATACAGACGCTGAACAGGTACAAGAGCACGAAATTGAGACGGGCCATCATCAGAAACGCCGACGCCGATCTGTTGTGTGCACTAGCCGAGTGTGCCTACAACATATTGAAGAAGAACGTGCCCTTGACCGACGCGCAGAGACGCGCTCTGAGTGTGTACAAAACAAACCTGCGCGCTTTGGCACAAAGAGACGCGCCGGCAGTGAGGAGACGTCGCATCTTGCTACGTGGTAACAACCAGGGCGGCGGGGGACAGACCGGTGGTTTCCTGTCGGCGCTGCTGGCACCTTTGGCCGGTGCGGTCTTTCTACCCTTGCTAAAACAGGTGCTACTAAAGTAGACGACGATGGAACACACACGGAAGATGGCTTTGGTAGATCCACGACTGTTGGATAGTCTACGCGCACCTGCACCGACGGATACCCTAGGACGTAAAGTACAGGTGCTCGACGACGAGATGAAAGTCATACTCGACAGACAAGATATCGCCGACGGTGACAAGGTCGTCATGTATAATCAAGTGTTGCAACGTCACAACGCGTTGGCCGATCGACGCGTGCGCGAACCAGTGCGCGTGATGACGGTCAACAAGGACACGATGGTCACAGCGGCGGCGGCGGCGGGGGCGGCGGCGGACCCGACCCCGCCAGAGGCGGGGGCGACAGGTATGGAAGCGGCGGTGGCGACAGGTATGGAAGCGGACGTCGTCGACAGCGTTCCCAAGGCACTGCGGACCAAAGCTAGACTACTGATGGAACGTCTGAAACGAGACGTCGTGTGGAATGCACGCGGAGAGCTCATGCACAAAGGCGTAGCGGTACCCGGCAGTAACGTGGTGGACCTCGTGAACGATCTGTTGCGTCAACGCAAGACCGTTGCCAGTCCAACGGGGTGGCAGGTGTTTACGCGTCAACTCGGCACCATGAACCTACCCATGGAGTTGGTTGGTAACGAGGTCAGGAGACTGGCCATTCAACGGGAACAAAGGAGGAGTGCCGTAGCGACAGCGGCCACACGGTCGGTCGGTAGAGCGCGTCGATCGCTGCAGTGGACACCCCTCACGCGGAGACGAATGAGTCCGTCCACTCTACCTACGCCACCGGCCTCGACTAGCAAGGGATGGGAGGATCTCAGATAAAAGAGGCGCATCGTCTCGATTCGCTGACATAATGTGCGATTCACAGGATAGTCTACGTCGTCTGTATACCGGTGTCGCTTACGCCGGACTTCCCATCGTGTGCGGTATTATCGGCGATTATATCATACGATCATGGTGCGACGACGGAAACAGCTGGAGGACGTCTACTTCGATCCTGCCAAGGTGGGAAGTTACGGAGGAATCGCGTCTTTGCGATACAACGTGCCACATGTACCGAGAAAGATGGTCGAACAATGGCTATCGGAACAGAACGCCTATACTCTACACAAACCGGTCAGAGTTCGTTTCAAGCGACGACGCACGGTCGTCGGAGGACGGGATCAACAGTGGCAAGCCGATCTCGTCGACGTGACCAGTCTGAAAAAAGAAAACGACGGTACGACGTTCCTGCTCACGGTGATCGACGTCTTCTCGAAAGTCGCCCGATGCGTTCCGCTGAAGACCAAGTCGGCGACGTCTGTGTCGAAGGCGCCGAACGGACTCTTCACCGACGTACAGCCGTTGTTTTTGCAGACCGATAGATTTCTGGAATTCTATAACCGTAGCGTTCGAGGTGTATTTGACAGGTACGGCATCCAGCACTTCTCCACCTCTAACGAGGAGATCAAGGCGAGCATCGTGGAACGCTTCAATCGCACACTAATGACGCGGCTGTGGCGATACCTGACACACAAAGCATCGTGGCGATACATCGATATCCTTCCGGATCTGGTGCGCACGTACAACGACACGCCCCATCGTAGTATCGGGATGCCTCCGTCGCAGGTGGATGCGACTAATCAGGAAGAGGTGTGGCAGCGTCTGTACGGTGGTCATCACGGTAAGGGCGTACCCAAGTACCACGTGGGGGATCGCGTGCGTAGCAGCAAGATCAAGAGACGATTCGAAAAAGGCTACACGGTGAATTGGACAGAGGAACTATTCACGATACGCGAGGTGCATCCGTCCGATCCGCCCGTCTATCGTCTAGCGGACGATCTCGGAGAGATACTGGACGGTACCTTCTACGAGCCGGAGTTGCAGAAGGTGACGGTTCCGGTTGATAAACTGTACCGCGTGGAATCGATAGTACAGCGTCGCAAGGTAGGCAGGCGACGGGAGGTGTTGGTGAAATGGTTCGGATACCCTTCGAAATTCAACAGCTGGATCGATGCCAAGGCCCTCGTCGGCTTATAAAGACTAGTCACGCGCCCGTCGCGATATCAGTCGTCCACGCATGGCAGACGAGACGACATCACGGATTACCGTTAGCGACGAAGAAGAAGAAGAAGAAGACGACGTCGACGCCACTCCACCGATAAAGAAAGAGAGGACTCCGTGGCATATATTTGGTACCGCGTGTCCCAAAGAGGAGATAGTCTTTCTGTGTCAAGTCGTCGTCTTGTACACTGTCATCTTGGTCAGCATCTACAACCTGACGTTCGGTCACCACGTCAATCCGACTCTTTGGACGGCCCTGTTGAGTAGTTCGTTGGGTTACCTGCTACCCAGTCCGACGTTGAAACAACATGGCGACGAGTGATTTCTATCTCACGTTGCCCAGCAATGCTTCCATGGACACGCACCCCGACAACACGCTGACCCACTACGTCACGACGCTACGGGGACAATGGGAGTGCGGACTGGTGGAGGTACAGTACCCGCACAGTTGGTACAACGTCGTAGACGACGACGCGGGGTTCGCTGTAACGCTACCGATAGACAAAGACAAGGAGGAGGGGAACCCGTGGCCCATGCACACGAAGATTATCCGAATCGGGACCGGACACTATAAAGATCCGTGGTCACTGATCCTCACCATTAACGCTGCTCTACGTCGCGTGGTGGGAGAGGGACGGGTGAAACTGAGCTACAGCATCATCACGTGTAGGGTAACGGTGCACATGGCACCGAATACCGTCTTCCGTGCCGCTATGCTGACCACCCTTCTCGGCTTTCGTATCTCTACGCTGGCGTCTCTCCCAAAGGATCCCGCGGTACCCGAGTACAAGGTACGTATCGTGGAAGGCGACACCGTGGTCACCATGGAACGAGCATCACTCTACATCTACACGGACGTCGTGGAACCGCGAGTTGTCGGTGACAGTCTCGTACCGCTGCTGCGCATCGTTTCGGTGAGCGGTCGTCATGGCGACGTCGTATCGAAGACCTTCGATAAGACTCACTACGTACCCGTGCTCTGCAAAGAGTTTGGTACGATCGAGATAGATATAAGAGACGACACGGGACAACGCGTGCCATTCGAAGTCGGCAAGGTGACAGTGACACTTCATTTCCAACGACAACGGACGCCACTGTTCTAGAGAGAGAGATGAATTACAACGATTACTACGCTCGTCAAGCGGGTGGCGCGCTTCCTTATTTCGCGGGTGCCCGATACCAACGAGGACACGGACTGGGAAGTCTATTCGGAGGTCTACTGCGTAGCGTCATGCCACTCGTCAAGAGAGGCGCCGTGGCGTTGGGAAAGAGAGCTCTGTCGACCGGCGCACGTATAGCCAACGACGTCCTGGCGGGACAGAACATCAGAACGGCCGCCAAACGTCGCGCCACCGCTGCAGGTAGAGAAATGATAAGCGACCTCTTGACCCCCGGTGTGCATAAGCGTATAAGACGCACACCCGCCGCGAAACGAGTCAGTACAGCCGCGAGACGTCGAAGGAAGCAGCAGCAGAGACCGAAGGTACGTCGTGAACCGGATATATTCGACGATGGCGTTCGTTCATAAACTATCATGCGAGGGACTCAAGAGCGAACTCGATATCTTCACCGTGCCTCCGACTCAGACCAGCTTCGTCGACAGTCGCACGGTTCACTACCAACCGATGTCCTCACTCGACTCGGGTGGTCCGATCGAATTCGTCGTAGCTGGTTCGGGAGACGATTACCAGGATCTCGCTAGCATGATGCTACACATTCAGGCGAAGGTGACGCGTGCCGACGGAAGCGATCTCGACGCCGCCGATCCCGTTGCACCCGTGAATAACTGGCTTCATTCGTTGTTCAGTCAGGTCGACCTCTACCTGAACGGAACGCTCGTGACTTCCTCGACCAACACGTACCCGTACCGCGCCTACATAGAGACGCTGCTCAGTTACGGCAACGATGCCAAGGAGACGTATCTGACGAGTCAGATGTGGTACAAGGACACGGCTAATCTTATGGATGCCGTCGTCATTGACGGTGCCGATCCGACAGCCAACGCGGGGTTCGTCGCCAGACGCGCCATGATCGCCCAGAGTCGCGTGGTCGACATGACGGGACGTCTCCACCTCGATCTCTCCCATCAGGATAAACTCCTCATCAACGGTGTCGAGGCCAAGATACGTGTGGTGCGCAGTAAGGATGCGTTCGCACTCATAGCCGGCGGAGCTAACCCCGGCTACAAGATACAGATCGTCAACGCTACACTGTTCGTCAGGAAAGTCACCCTAAACCCAGGCGTACAGATGGCGCACATCAAAGCCCTCGAAAAGGCCACCGCCAAGTATCCGCTGCGACCCGTCGAATGCAAGGTCTACTCCATTCCCACAGGTGCCCGCTCACACACGCACGAGAACCTCTTTCTTGGTGTTCTTCCGAAACGTCTCGTGCTGTGCTGCATCGATAACGACGCCTACAACGGACGCTACGACAGGAATCCCTTTCACGCTAAAAACAACAACATCAACTTCCTCGCCGTGTACATCGACGGACGACAGATACCCGCCAAACCTTTCCAGCCCGACTTCGAGAACGATCTCTTTGCCAGGTGCTACCATAACCTGCTCACCTCGACGGGTAAGGCGTGGCAGGACGAAGGCAACGGCTTGACTCGTTACGACTTTCGACATGGCTACACCTTCTTCGCTGTGGACCTCACCCCCGATGCGTGCGACGACTGCTGCTTCCATCTGGTACATAAGGGCAACGTGCGCATCGAGATTCATTTCCACGACGCGCTGACAACCACTGTGAACGTCGTCGCCTATGCCGAATTCGAGAAGGTGTTGGAGATCGACAGGAGTCGTAACGTCATCTACGACAACTGATGGAAACCCTACAACTCGTCCGCCTACTCACCCGCGATACGCACGCCCGTGTCGTCATGCGTGGAATCGTACCCAAAGACGTACTCCTCGAACTCCGGATAGACGCTTACCCCGTCACCTTCGTGTGCAACACACACGACTCGGGTAAACCCGGTGAACATTGGATAGCGATATACGTAGACACCGACGGTTGCGGCGAATACTTCTGCTCGTACGGTCTGCCGCCGCAGCACGTCGAGTTTTGTCGCTTCTTGAATAAACATTGTGTAACGTGGACTCATAATTCTAAGAGACTACAGAGCCCCGTGTCTAACGTTTGTGGACAATACTGTATTGCTTATCTCATGTTTCGATGTCGTGGAGTTGTCATGAAGGATTTCGTAAAAGGTTTCGGCACTGATCTGGTAGCAAACGATTGCCGTGTATTCGATTGGCTTAAACAACTGCAATAACCGTGTTTCATTAACGGACTATCATCGTCGTCATTAACGATTCGAGCCTATGGTGCGGTGGTCACACACCCGTAAGCTCACGGCTCTGCCGCGGTGTTCACTCACCCGTAAGTCGTATATCATCATCCCGCGAGCCGCTGGCGTGGTCGTATTGACCCCTAAGCTCACGACCTCTGTCGCGGTGTTCACTCACCCACAAGTCTTGATCCACTTCGTTTAATAAAACACGGTTTCATATTATACGCTTGTATCTTTCATCAATAAAACACGTGTGCACTCGTATACTCTTGTGTTTCGTTAGTTCTTTCATACACGCACATTCACCTTCCCTCCCGTACACGTACATTCATACGATAACACCACTCCCCGTTAGGAGGCGTCACCTCTAACGTACCCGCCAAGGGGCGCCTCTCGTTATACATACGGTCACGTGACTACTCACTTTGCTCAGGGGGGCGGCTTTCGAAACCTCCCTAATATCAACCAAAAACTCCTCAAAAATGGCTTAGGATGGATAACCAGATGGTCTCTCTTACTACTACTGTCGTATTCTGCCGTTGTGTCGTTCGCCGTGAACAAGGTTTCTACCGAGCGTCTCGTAGTCATCCCATCCATCGTCTGCCACTATGTGGCACGCGCAGCGGGGTGACACACTTAGCTCGTATCAAGTTCATCGTCAACACACCATGCAGCACTGTTGCGTGACGGCTGGCATGTCACACCAGTAGTCATCCAAGCGTGCCTACGTCACTTGGCACTCTTATAATTGCGAAATCACCATTCACTGGGCAATATACGGTGATATTTTCAAGGTCACTTCAAATATTGTTCAATTTTACATTAAAATTATATTTAAAAGAACACGCCGATATCTACACACAATGTTCACACAACAGGCCTGGGACTAATCAGCTTGACCTCGGAAAGGTTATTGAATGACAACACTGTCGCAAAGTTAGACTGCGTCAAGAAGCGGTAGCGGTAGCCAATCACATAAACTTCTCTGAAAGTCTTATCTATAGAAAGAAGTCTTCCATAGAAGCATTAAAGACTGTGTTATGTGTTTGTGTTATGTTATGTTATGTTACTGATCATTTGGTGGCCAAAAAGATTATCAGATTTACAATTTGAACAATTAAAATTGTCAGGGTTGGATGCGCGTGCTAGGTTATTAGTCGTGTATTAATGCTTGTCTGAATTTCTGTGGCTCTGTAATGTTGACTATTGCATCTGGTAGGGGATTACAATCTGTTATTGTTCGGGGGAAATAGGAAAATTTATAACAGTTCTTGCTGGTGTGGCTAGTGTTAAATTCTTTGCTCGTTAGATGCCGTGATAGGCATTGGACGGGCTGGAGGAGGTTTTCAACAGGCAAGGATAGGTGACCATAAATGGCTTTGTGCAATATGGTGAGGCGTCTGTTTGTTCGTCTGGTTGTGAGTTGTTCTAGGTTTATTTTTTTACATTTCTGACACGCATCCAGTTTCTCTGGATGTATTATAGTCGTTAAGGCAAAAGCGTGCTGCCTGTCTTTGGACCATTTCTATTTTGTTGATGAGGATCTGGGCGTGGGGGTCCCACACGGATGATGAATAAGAGTGGTCGGACAAGGGTTGTGTAGGCAGTTGTTTTGATGTTTATGGGGCACGAGTAGAGATTGCGTCTGGTAAATGCTAGGGTACAGTTTGCTGAGGCTGTAATCTGATGGATTGGTTTGTTCCAGGTGAGATATTTAGTGATATATACTCCTAGATAGGGATGACTGTCGGTTTCCTGTATTATTGCATTTCGTAGAGTATAATTTAAATAGTTTGCGTTTCTTGCATGGGTTAGTCTCATCACAAAGCATTTTTTTTGTTAAAGTGCATCTGCCAGTCGTGTTCCCATTTGGCTAACTAATTTGGGGCTTTCTGTAGTTCTTGTGAGTCAGACTGATTGTTGATCTCTCTATAGAGGACACAGTCATCTGCAAAGAGACGGACTGTGAAGTGGATATTGTCAGGTAAATCATTGATGTATATCAGGAAGAGAAGCGGTCCCAATACCATGCCTTGAGGTACACTTGACATGACATTTGTCCAGGTGGAATCTTCTTCACCGACAACCACTCTCTGTTCACGGCACTTGAGAAAATTAGAGACCCAGGCGTGTGTTTTGTTGTGGATGCCACATTTCTTTAATTTATTTAAGAGCCGGTTATGGGGAACGATGTCGAATGCTTTTGAGAAGTCCATTATTATTATTATGTCCACTTGGGATTTATTATTTAAGGGAATTCGCTAGGTCGTGTGTGGTGAGTATTAACTGAGTTTCTGTGGGATGTTTACTGCGGAAGCCGTGTTGTATGTCGGATAAGACTGAGTGTCGGTCAAAATTCGGCTTTAAGTCTGTTGTCTGATTCTACCCTGTTGTCTTTCATTAGGATTGGGATTCTAACTATATCAACTTTAAGGCTTTTTGCGTATGACCAGAATCGTTTTGGTGAGTCGGAACAAATGGATGATATATATCTTCTGCGAGCATTTCTTGTCTCTCTGGGTGTGGTTTTACGTGCCTTACAAAAATGTTCATAGCTGGCTTGATTTCCATATAGTTTGTGAGTGTCGAAAGCCCTTTGCTTACGTTTGTGTAGTCGTTTGATTCGCTTACTTATCCACAGTGATTGATTACGCTTTGATATTATTTCTGTTGGTATGTGAGAGTTCATTATTGAGTCAAGGACAGTTTGGAATTATGTATACATTCCATAAAGTGTGTTCGTGGATGTATCCCTTGATACAAACTCATTGCTCCGTTTGAGCAGGTGTGCTTTCAGAGCCTGCATGTTAGCTTTGTGGTACATGTATGTTTTGCATGGTTTTTGCTTGATGACCCTGGGCTTGCAGCTGTTTGTGATTACTTGGATGCCGTCGTGATCGCTTATTCCCGGTACTACTGCAGATCTTTAAACAAGGGTGGGCCGGGTAGTTGTGAAGAACAAGTCCAAAGTGTTGTTTATTCTGGTGGGTTCACGTACAACTTGTTCCAATCCAAAAATCATTGGCAATTTCGAGTAGCATTTTGGATAAGCCGGGAGCAGCTCCGCCTAGTTTTACGCTGAGTATGTCCCAATCTATGTCGGGAAGGTTAAAGTTTCCGCTTATCCATATATGTCCTTTGTTTTGACGTTTAATTATGTTCATGGATTCTCGTAGTTCATGCATGCATTCGTTTGTGTTACCAAATCGGGGTGATCTGTAGAAAGCTCCTATTGTGATATCTTTCGATCCTTTTATTTTGAGTACCCAAAAAACGTGTTGCCCCGTGCTATGAGGCAAGATCCCCACCTGGGACAATATATGGTCAGTGTCATTTCTTTTAAGTGTTTCTCTTCTATGAATGAATCATTGTTTGAAAATATATGTATCAATGCAAATAGTAATACGTTAAGCTATCCTAACTATTCGATAGATATCAGCATCAATGTGGACAAGATTTGGGGACGTTCAGACTTCAGAACTTTTATTCTGTGTACATATTCAGGCTGTATTACCCCCACAAAGCAGTTTTGCCCAAGGTGCCCTATTCATCCCGTTCGTGCTTCTTTGATTAGTTGCCAGAAGGAGCCACATACACACAAAATGGCGGAATTGCGACCGATTTATCGCGACGTTTAATTTGTAATCAGTGTAACATGCTGATTACGTACTTTATTGTTAACAGTGTTATCGTTATAATATATAATATCCGTAGGTTAGTGCCAGGTGCAGATGCACAGTAACATGGAATTATCATGGTTGTCAGACGTATACGATGACGTCGTCGACGATAACGAAAATGGGGAAACTGACCTGGAATTACAGGCGAGTGACGGACGGTAGCGGTTTGAAATAGTTGGATGAGGAGTGTTTTGTATGTATTATGCATCTCAGTAATATGATAGTGGGCTTTATGCACATTAGCGGAGTCGGTTCAACGCAACGAATGCACTGTCAGTGAGTGACCGGTGCCAGCTTTTGTGCTCGTGGTGCCATCTGTCGTCGGCGGAGTTACTACGGCGATCTACGCCTATGTGGATTAGATAAGCCTGATAGGGATCGGATCATAATTAACCTTCCTGTTTGGTTGCATAAAGTCATGAACGAGACCATTTGCAGAGCAGCTCTGTGAATAATGGGAAGAATGGTTCTGATTCACAGTTCTGCTAATTAGGCTGACGCTGATAAATTACCCTTTTTTGCAGAACAGGTCGGATTCTTTAAGTCTAACTTAAGTCCATCAAAAGCAGGCGGTCCTAACGGAATGTCACCTCGTTTCCTTAAATTTTTTGCAAATGAGTTAGCTCCAGCACTTAGATGTTTATTCCAATAATTACAAACTCAACTGGGACTCGCTCCACACACGTCGCCTCATTCAACAAGCATCAATGTTTTATAAAATCCACTACCACATGGTTAACCAGCGATAGAAATAAGCCAGAATATTTACTTGTCCGCCGGACAAGTAACTTTTGAAATCTATTTGTCCGCCAAAATTTTAAGTGAAGGGGAATCGAAGCTTTGCAAAAAACATAAAAAGTCTGTCTTATTTTTATGACAACCCAATGTTCCTGCTGTTTCGTTGCACGTACATCTGAGTGACTTGGATCAAAGACACAATTTGATTTCATCTTAACATTTTTAAATTGCAAAATTATTTTTGCAACTATTTTCATGATAATTATTGTTCATCACTAATATTAAAAGTAGACTCGTTACATGTTATATACCAGTATTTTAGTGATGCTGATATGAACATTTTATTAATAACAAATAATTATTACGATGATAGGAATGAGACAATTGTTTTCCTTGGTATTTGTTTTTATTATGTTACAAAAACTGTTTATGTTTAATATGATATATATATATATATAAAACATATAACACTGCTATAAAATGTTGGCATCAGTTTGTCATTGAAGATGTCACTCATCCAGGAACACGACCAATGCAAAGCCAGGAAATGTTGTCACAAAAATCATAATAAACTATATAAGCTGATATTATTTTGTTAAACCTCTATGAACTTCAATATTAGCAAAGTTCTGTATTTTATAAATGAAGATAATATTCAATTGATCATCACCAAACAAACGCATATTTTTTCCTAAATGTTATATTACCATTTCAATGATGATAAAACAGTTTTAACGGTGTCTGAATTACATTTACCAGGCAAAAAATAATTTATAGATTTAGTTATGTCGTAACGTTGCTGCCGCGCACAGACCGCCGTAGTTGGCGGAAGCCGACATATTAACGGCGGTTGGCGCCCCATCCCCGGCTGCGCATCTTGCATAATTCGGTTTCGAAAACTCACAATTTATGGTTAAAATAGATGTTACATAGATACAACAACACTTCTGAAATGTCATTAATATTCCGTTTATCAACCTGCACCATAGATATACTGGAGAGCCAGTTACAAGTTTTGAAAATTGTCACCGATCTGGATCGGCTAACGTTCGATGACTTGGATTGGAAGACTGCCGAGTCCGCCTGGGTTAAGTGTAATAGTGGTTAAAACTATATACTTAATGAAATAACAGGGAGCGATACAAAGTCTACTATTTCCAAAGTTCATCAAATATGATCCGAGAGTGGAAGCAATTTGTACGTCGGCCAAAGTGAACGATTTACGATTGTGTGAAATACAGCCTCGATCAACGATGGCTGATGCGGAGTCTGTCCTACGCGTATGACAGAGCTAGGTCGGTGCGCTCAGCGGATGACCCTGTTAACGCAGGCACTAAACTCGGTCGAACACTGACGTACAACACACTGGCGGCGGAACGACAAGACGCCGACACACACAAAAAATTGGAATGCGCACGATTGCTAGCGAACTTCATTTACGTATGAATTTCCTCAAATAAAAAGTTTGCAATGTTGCACTCGTCACTATTTAATGTAAATGTTCACTTGTCCGCCGGATAACCGTGTCGAGTCATTTTATTTGTCTGGG
The DNA here is from genome assembly GCA_963995525.1 of Escarpia spicata. Lineage (NCBI taxonomy): Eukaryota > Metazoa > Annelida > Polychaeta > Sabellida > Siboglinidae > Escarpia > Escarpia spicata. The sequence goes on along the minus strand of OZ023215.1, from coordinate 40,805,831 downwards.
CCAAAAATCACTTGTCCTGGACAAACGGACAAGTGCTATTTCGAACGCTGTTAACATCAGCCCTCCGTCACGACAGGGAGAATACTGCTGAAAGGAAACTGAGAGGAGGGAAGGTGATCGGAGGGGAAGAAATTGGAGGATCGACGGCAGGGAGGAAAGATGACGGGAAGTAAGAATGTGAGAGTAAATGTGACAGAAGAGATGTTGGGAGGGGCGATGGCAGGAGGAACGGTGACAAGAGACACGGTGTCAGGAAAGAATGGAACGGACGAGATTGTGACAGGAGAGCAGAAGACAGAGGAACAAGACTACAACCAGACAGATGCAAACCGGAGAAGAAGCTACTCTGGGGCAGTGATTGAGGGGGCACTGAGAAAAGAGAGGGTGTTTATGGACGACTCTATTCTGAGAAAGACAGATAAGACACTAAGCGAGGGGGAGGACGTCGTTGTTTGTTTGCCGGGGGCTAGGTTAGAACATGTGACTGAAAGGGTAGAGAAGGTATTGGGGCATGGCAATGGAGGGTCTATATTAGTACACGTATGGACAAATAATGCAGACAGAGAGGGAACAACTGGGATAGTACAGAAGTATAGACAGTTAGTGATGAACTTAAAGAAAACAAAAGTCGAACAGATTATTCTCTCAGGAATGTTGCCAGTAATGGGAGGAAGGGGGCCAACATATAGAAACTGCAAGAGGATGGCGATCAACGCACTAGTTGAGCAGATGTGTAAAGAAGAGAGGGTGGGATTCGTGGATTTATGGGGATACTTTGTTTGGAGGGAAGATATTTACATGAGAGATAGCCTCCATCACAAAGAACCTGCTGCAAACGGTTGAGAGTGGGGCAGGCTGCATCTATTTAAACTAGATTCGCAGGGGGAACTCACTCAGAAGCCTGAAACTGGAGGCATAGACAAATACAGCAAAAAAAATCTCCAAAGAACAGCCTGGAAAACTGTTCTGAATCAGAATATAAATGCGTGTGTTTAAATGCAAGGAGCATAGTAAAAAAAAGTGAACTAAATGTTATGGTAGAAGATATCGACCCTCACATAATAGGTATAACCGAAACATGGACCACCATTGATATACCAGATGCCGAATTTGGACTAACAAGCTATGTAATGTTCAGAAAAGATAGAATAGGAAGAAGGGGAGGTGGAAACCATATCGCAGGAAGGACATATATATGCTAGAAAGAGTACAGACGAGAGCAATTAAAATGCTTCCAAAACTTAGGGATCTTAGTTACGAAATACGCATAAAAGAATGCGGTTTAACAACATTAAAGACCAAGAGATTGAGAGTGTTTAAAATATTGAATGGTTATGCAAATATTGATAGAAATTTGTTTTCAGTTAAGAAAGATAGAAGGACCAGAGGACATGAAGTTACATTAGTAAAGGAGCAGTGTAGATTAGATATAAGAAAGTTCTCATTCTCACAAAGGACTCTAAATGAATGGAACATATGATCTCCTGACTGTGTCGGTGCTAGTAGCGTGAATATGTTTTAAATCAAAATCGACACATCCTTAAAAGGACGTGATACACGTGGATAAAAAGTATCGGACTCTCGATAAGCCAAAAGGCTTCCTTGTCCACCTGTCATCTAGAGTTAATTTTCTGGATGGCAATCTTGTTAAATCTATTTTTATTAGTGTTTCACTTTATGTTTACTACTGTTACAATTTACCTATTTTACTACTATGAATTACATAATATATAATTTACGTTTGATACAAAACATAAGATCTTTAACGTGATATGATGTTTGTGTTTCTGATCAATTCTTTAAGCCATCAAAGGCAATTGCTTATTACTCTTTATTAATACACTCTCCATTTACAAGTAATTATTGAAAATGCCGGCACATAATACGTTCAAATGTAGAATAAACGCAAAGCATAGCATATGCCATTAACTAGGCCTTACGATATGTTACCATCCTGCAAACACTGTTGTACACCGTACGACGACTGTTACAAATTGTTATATAACAACCAATCGCTAGCATAATAAGCTATCCAGTAATGTAATAATCAACCGATAATGCAATAAGCTAATTGGTGATGTAATAAACCAACCAGTAACGTAATAAGCCACCAGTCGTATACTAAAATAACCGATGATGCAGTATAACGCAACCGAAAATGTGATAAACCAACTGGGGTAATGAAATAATCAACCGGTTATACAGTAAACCAACTGGTAATGTAACAATCAACCGGCAATATAAAAACCAACCTGTAATATAATAATCAACCGGTAATGTATTAAACAGCCGATAATGCAATAATGTTGGCGATGATGAGACGTGACGCTGATTATGATGAAAATCATGATAAAGATGAAGACGGCAATAATGATGATAAGGAGGAGGAACATGACAAATATTAATGACGATGATAAAGATGACGACAACGATGACGATAATGATGACGTTATATCTACGTTACCGACTTCCTTCCAGTGGAAAGTTGCAGCTTTCTCTCGACCCCGCTCGACGGTAGCAAGAATGGCAGCAGTCCGCTTGAGGGCGCCACCATCTCGTTCTCCTGCAACGAAGGATTTCGTCTACAAGGCTCTGCGCAGCGAACCTGTACTGAAGAAGGCACTTGGACCGGGGAAGAAGTCAACTGCAACGGTTAGTAGATTGAAACTTGTCTAAATGCGCTGCCTGGAGTGGTCCCTCTACAAACTGACCAGAATAAACGACGTACGAATAGCGAAGACCACCTCAAGATTCCCTAACTGCGTAGTCATAACTGCGCAAGTAGCGCCCATGTTTCGACTAGCTGTATATAAATAATGTCTTTCTAGCACAATATTAATACTAATCCGTATGTATATATATATATATTCATAATGACATCGTCTATCCCACTAAAAAGTCGGCTGTTGCAAAATGCCAGTGACAATAAGCCCAAAATAGTTGCTATTGACCGCGAACACGGGTCATAGTCGTTACATTGTTGACGTTCTGCGTTGGTGGATTTTGTTGGAATGGTTATAATAGTATGGTGATTATCTTCATGATAAATGCTCATTCATTGTAAGCGCTCAAGACTGGTAAGTATTTCCTTCAATTCATTTTCACTAACTTCACACAGTGGATAATAATTTCATTCAATTATCATGCGTTTCGCTGATAACATTAACAAGAACTATTTATGTGGACAGTTGATGATGTTTTATATTTGGTTCTAGAGATCAAATGCGCCCATCTGGAGGCGCCGCAAGGTGGCAGTGCGAGCGGTAGAAATCGGACAGTCGGCTCTGTGAGGACGTTTTCCTGCCCGAAGAAATACCGCTTGAAAGGTTCTGAGAAACGCACCTGCACTCGAGCGGGCACCTGGGACGGCGAGGCGGCTGTTTGTGTCGGTCAGTGAAGGCCTCTTCCATTGTTCTTTTAGGGTATTCAGTGATCGTGACTTTAAATAGGAGAACTTCAGGTATGATTAGTTGACGGTACGTTTGTTATTGTGAAGTGACGTCGTTCGGAATGTTAATGTATTAAATATTAACTTTTGTATTATAAAAAGTATGACGATACTAAAATGTCCTCCTTCCACCACATATTATCATAGTTTACTTTTGTCGTCGTCTTCGTCGTCGTCTTCGTTGTCGTTATTGTTATTGCTGTTGTTGTCGTTGTTGTTGTTGTGTGGTTTGTGTTCAAAGAGTCGGATATATCAATATAAGCACACTATAGAAGTGGAATACGTGTGCCGACCTCTATTTGTAGATCGGCCGCTATTTGCCCACAGCCGAAAGAGAATGTTCCATTTACACGTGATTGACATGTTATCTTAGCATTCATTGGTTGATCCAAAAACTGGGGCAAAGTTCACGTCCACGTTTGTTCGGATGAATCCTCCAGGAGTGGTAATTAAATATAAGCACTGTTTAATGAGTATGGTTGGATCTGAAGTTTTGCTTAATACAGCAACCTCTGCCGTCCAGATTTAATTGAATACATATTCCAAGGTTGTGTTTTTCAGCTGAAGCAGAGAAACCACAAGGTTTCCGCTGGTCAATGTGGGTGATCCTCGGAATATCTGCTGCTGGTTTTGTCGTCCTTCTTTTACCGCCTTGTGTCATCTGTTTGGTCACACGCAAGCGTCAGATGTAGGTCACATCCTCTAGTAGATATTTACGTTGTTTACACCACGATGATATGACCTGCAATATGTTCACGAGAAACACTGTTCTATCAAAACTGCTCGCTTTACGTTACACGTACTTGGTTATTATGTATGACAATCGATGTTATATGTAATTGATAATTCTGAATTATTTATAACGTAACGAACAGACAAAGAGAATTGAATATACAAGAACACATATCAGTTCGAAAATAATGAATTGATACAACACTACGAGTTCCCCTGAATTGTTTTATTTCAGTTAGAAACATGTTTGCCTGTAGACATATTACATGATGTTTCACACATATGCACGCACGCACATGCACGTACACACACACACACACACACACACACACACACACACACACACACACACACACACACACACACACACACACACACACACACACACACACACACACACACATCACATTACACACGCACCCTCGTTAGCTGTTGTATTCTAGCACCGTCTTAGCTGTTCTTTACTCTTGTTTATGCACATGTGAGGAAACTGGTCATAGCTGCTTTAAACTATGTTGTTTCAGTAGGAGACCCCGTGAGTCGTGCGTCGCTCATTTGTGTTAGCAAGAACGGTTTTGAGTCATATATTAGTCGGTTTCTTGGGCGTTAATTGAACACACAGCCACACGAGCTCACAGTGTGAATTTCAATAAATAAATACATCTTTTGTGTGCAACTGAAATGCCAGTATTTGGTTCCACTGCAGAAAGGAGATGGATGACATTTGACGTTTATTCAATAAAACTTTTCTCGATTTCAGACACATTCCGAGGGACTTCACCGAACGCAACAACACTAAGCGTTTCTGAAGACCAAATAGGATGGCCGAATTAACGCTGCTATCATACGCTGATAGGCCTCTACCAAGAAGATAAACTGTGTGCCATAGGGATATACCACTTTGGTATCATCCTTAATGGATGATTCTGTATGAAAAGTTGCAAGACCATTAGAAGAATTTCCAGTACTTTTTGAAAAATGCAGCAATGTATTGCACGATTTACAATACTTAAAAATGCAATTTTTGGCGGCACATGTTTTAAAATAGAGGGCCCATAACTTGTGTCGTACGCTATTGTATAGTCAATGGGTATTTAAGCTACACAATTTGTAATATCCTAATACTAGCGATTGCATGGTTTCTTCAACATATGTATCAAGAACCTAGAGTCACGAATGATTTGGTGCTCTTGTCATGTAACAAGATACTTCAGTGTATTCTGAGAGAACCCACGCAAGACTGGGCTCATATACTTGTTATAATCATGATTTATGCATTCAACCGATTTTTAAAGATGCCATGTGTTCTGTTTACATATTAGTGCAAAACGCGTGTGCCGGCAGCAGCAGGAGATTAACACCAATGAATGTGTTTACTTTTATGTAATTTGAAAATAAAATAATAATTAATTGAAAAGCCTTGTTAATCTAGATCTGTGTCAGTAGAGGGATAAAGATATTCAACATTCCATACAGACCATTGATTCGATTCAATAATGGGCTGTTTATATTGCATATAGCCACATACCATGAAACTGCACGTCTACACGTATTGTTGTATAGGCAGCGGTAGCGTTAAATATCATATATACAATTATACTTCCACCATATATGTTTTGGGTGAACAGTTTCAATATAGTTTAGCTAGATGGGAAGATTAGTAAGAAAGCAGATGAAGTGGGCAGGTCATTTGGACATGGAGACTACAAACGTGGGCAGACGTGGAGAAACATCACGACCGCAGGAAGAGGAGAAGACTTCTGCCATGATATAACTACGAGAAGAGGGATTTTAGAAACTCGGGGGGAAATGAAAGTGGAAGGGAGACAGTTGTTGATAGCGTGCATTCTTTCATTAGGAAAAAGAAGACAAATATAAAATATCACATAAATTAATTTATTATAAAATATATATTCAAACGTTGAATGCAATACGTTTGCATCAATCGAAATGCCTTTGTTAAACACATATTAGCAGAACGTGATAATTTGTGAAGTACATGATGACAATATTGTAATTTCCTCAAACAAATATCTAGATAACCTTTCTCAAAATTAATGTATCGTACTGTACTGAAATATATATATATAGCAAAACACACAAAATATACAACCAGCATCACGTTAACAAATGTTGTTGCTGAGAAATACGAATCACAACAGTGTTATTTATGACGTACATAATCACAATAACCTATTTTAATAGCCATAATTAAACTTACGTTGCAGCTGTATTTGAAACTTGCAACGTTTCGATCCGTCTAAAGCGGATCTTGATCTCGCACTGATGTCACGTGACGTGGCTCAGTTTCTACTACAACTCCAATGTAAGTTTAATTCTTGCTATTAAAATTTAATCTTGGAGCCTTGAACAATATCTTCCATATCACAATAATCTAGTTTCCTAAAAAATTATTTACACAACCTTTCTCATAATACATTTTTATTGTATAATATTGAAATATCACCTCGCTATTCGTGTAACTTTGGTCCAGTCCCAATATGGCCTCAACAGTGAGGCTACACTTTATAATACTGGAATAGCTTTTTCCGGTTTCAAAATGCTCTGAATATGGAAGCGGCACCGCGTCAATTGGATTTCTTTTTTTTACAAGCAGTTACCAACTTGGCAGAGAATCATATATAATATTACACACTAAACCCTAAAACATGACAATGAAGTTCCGTTATTTTGACACTTCGACAACAATAAGATGAGTTCTAATAACTGTATCCTTACGTCTTGCTGCACTAAATGCTACAATCGCAATCATCACAACAGTCAAGTTCGCCAACATTTTCTGAACAACTAGAATATGCAGATTTATTGCGCCTGCGCCTGACGCAAGCAACTGTGACTACAATGGCGACAAACGTAGCAACTAAGAGCAACACGCAGATTAACACAATTAATCCAATATTCCAAGTTCGTTTGATGTCGGGATGCGGAGCTGGGCCAGCTACACCTGTAAACAGAGGACGAATGTGCAAGTATGTTGATGCTGGAACTTTTTGCCGTAATAAGAGACGCCTAACAGTGTGGCTTCAAAATATTTAAGGATATAGGACATTTAAAAGAGACCAAATACCTTTTTTTGAAAAGATGATAATGAAGAAATTACAGTACGTATTTACGGAAATGTATGGAAGAACATGTCACGAATAGCGTGCGTGACTGTGCGTGTGTGCGTGGGTGCGTGAGTGCGTGCGTGTATGAGTGTGTGTGTGTGTGTATGTGTGCGTGCGTGCGTGCGTGCGCGTGTGTGTGCGTATGTGTGTGTGTGTGTGCGCGCGCGCATATATGCGCATGTGTGCGTGTGTGTGTGTGTGTGTGTGTGTGTGTGTGTGTGTGTGTGTGTGTGTGTGTGTGTGTGTGTGTGTGTGTGTGTGTGTGTGTGTGTGTGTGTGTGTGTGTGTGTGTGTGTGTGTGTGTGTGAAAATGGCATAGGGCCCACTGTGTTTTGTTTTAAACTTATCCAGCTGAATCATTGTCAATAACTGAATACTGTGATCACGTCGATATCATTTCAATACACTTGCACACGCGAGCGCGCGCACACAATTTATTCTGTCACTTCACCAATGACAATCGCTATACAAAATCCATAGAACACCACACTATATATCGAATCGTTGCAGTTCCATGTATTAATTCACCACCGAACTTAACTCAACCTTTTTTTATATAAACGTTTATCTGAATTCCCAACGGTTACTTACAAATAGCTTTCTCGCCGTCCCAAGTTGCCGAGTCAGTGCACTGTCGTTGAGTCGAACCTTTCAGAACGAGCCCGTCGTTGCAAGAGAACGCAATGGTGGAACCGACCAGCGAACTACTTCCGGTCTTGCTTCCGTTTAATGGCGCCTCGAGAAACCCACACGTGACCACTGCAAGAAGATAAAGTACATGTAAATAACGTATACCCCAAAGTGTATACTACAAATACCATCATTGCTGTTTTCGCAAAGAATGTATATATTGCCATTTAAAATCTGTGGCGAGTGGGTGTGTAAGAAAGTCATAAAATAGTTTGCAAAAATAACCAAGAATATCGTGCTACGTTGCTGGCGGCTGGAAAAATACCAACAAAGTGTTTAACCAACATCCAACCGACACAAATGACGCCTGTTGTCGATATGGCATCGCAATCTAGCGGCAGCTAACTGCGTATATATTACTTTCTAGAGATGTCATTCAGATGCCAAAACATGTCGCTTGCCTTTCTGTGACGAACTGACGAAGTTCTCGTGTTCTCGTACGGCTTCGAGTGATGCCAACGCAAGCGCCATTTTGCCTGTGGCAAAGTAGTCGAAGACGCACTGCTGGGTACCGTTGCACATCTGGGTTACGTTATGGTGAGTGACATTGTTTATCATCGGAGGCTCAAACAGCGGCCGGAAGGACGGATTGGAGAAAGAGGCATGGTTGGATCCGGTGCCGTAGACAAACAGCGATTCCGCTTCTGTTGTCTGCCCTGCAAGGAAAACAAAGCCAATAAAGCCTTTAATTAATTAAAGACAACCGCCGACACCAATGTCGGTTGCTGCAAGTGGTGATTCTTTAGCGCACGCGCGCGTGCGTGTGTGTTTGTGTGTGTGTGCGTGTGTGTGTGTGTGCGTGTGTGTGTGTGTGTGTGTGTGTGTGTGTGTGTGTGTGTGTGTGCGTGCGTGCATGCATACATACACACACGCACATACGCACATACGCACATACGCACATACGCATATACGCACATACGCACATACATACACACATGTATACATACATACATGCGCGCACGCGCGCACGCACCCACGCACACATATACATGCGCGAATGCACATCTTAACAGTATTACTTAATCGTATATCTTATAATCGATTCTCCCATGAACTATTATAAACTGTGCCGCGAATTAGTGTTTGATTAACTGATTAATCGCAGTGGTTTGCTCTTTATACTTACACGTCATGCCAAACTTTTCGAAAACGTCTCTCGATGTCGCGTTGCTCGCAATGACCACGTGATCTGGCGTCTGTAGGTCATCGTCTATGTTGCCATTGGCGTTGCCTAACAATCCAGTTGGCGACGCTGTAAAACACAAGATGGATGCCATGTATGACTCCCCGGTCTGGTTACTGAAGACTGTAGTTCGTCCTACTGATGTTACGATCGTGATATATGTAGTTCGTATAATTGGCAGTAGCGACAACAGCAGATAGACCGTATTCACCAAATCAAAAATCAACGTACATCAGAAGTAGAACGACCAAATGCAGCATTATCTGTTGAAGCTTTATATATGCAACAAAAATCATTCAACTTCTGCAGTACAAGCATTGCAATTGCTGCACCAGTTGTTGTAGTTGCTGCACCAACAACAACAACAGCAGCAGCAGCAGCGGCGGCGATAACAACACCAATATTACACATTACTGGCAACAATATAAGTTGCCGTAACAGAAATGTAAACAAATTAACTAAAATGTAGTTTGGAGGGATTCAGTATTATTTATCTGTGAACATCTTCGTTCATTAGACATTAGCATGAAATATCAACTTTAGTATTGTCGACGTGTGTTTATACAATGCATGCCATTTTAACCTACTCGTTGTTTTGAAACTGGTGATGCAATTAGTTTGACACCACATCAGTACGTTCAGGAATAATGTCGTTTTTCTCTGGGTTGCATTTTACTTTTCCAGCATTGGCTTTGTAAAATGGACGGTCCTACCCTAGAAGTGTAAGTACTTACGCCTGCAAAAGTAGAGTTATTATCATACTCAACGATAGACTGATTGTACGACTGTCTACATGATGAAATAAGCATAATGTACCTGTATTCCGAGGCCAGTTCATCATGTACGACAGTGTTCCTTCTATTGCCGTGATCTTGATAGCAAACTCGTTCTCACCGTGAAAACGAATATCAGCTGTAACTTTGGCTGCGTCAAACGTCACCGTGAAGCCTAGCATCGCAAACACAATGGTTGTCAAACACTTACATTGTCAAACATGATATGTGAACTACAACAACTAAAAGGGTTGGACTTTGTCTGCGCTAGTGGTTTCCTTGTCCCCTTGCTTCCTGGAATCTACTGCTTATGTGACACTGTTGGTCAATCTTGTTATTGACATTTACAGTGTTGTATCTAGCGCCGTTCTCACTCCTCCGTACCTTCGACACCAGAGAGTCCACATCAGAATAATACGACCTGTGCCCACTTAAACACCAATTTGCACCAAACTGAAACGCTCAAGATACGTCTAAAACGTTTCGACCCCAAAGAAATTACCCAAAATGCGTTTTGTGGTGGCCCAATAAAAATTACACCGTGGGTGCCCAAGGCAACTGCCTCGTCTGCTCTGCCCTAGGTCCGTCACTGGACATTTCTGCGTGATTGCCCTAGTTGTCTTACACTCTACATGTCATGGCCGTATCCATCGCAACGGAAGTGTTCTTTACCTGGGAACTCTTGCACTGGAAGATCATCGAAGTCTTCCTTGACGCCGCCAATGATGATATCGAGCCCTGTGCGCTCGTTGACTTGCACCTGCACAGTGTTGTTGTCAGCCGCTTTAGCTGCTATGGCCGTCCACTCCGTCGCCCTAATCGCGTTTCCTAACGACACAACAAGTCGTACTGATGATTTTTATTCTGCTGGAGTCATCATTACAGTAATTCATGTAAGTGTTGTACACATCTACAATTACGCTAAAGTTGGTAATGTTAAACGTGATCTCAACCTACCTCCATTAGGGTCCATACAATATGATGACAATAATACGGTAGCACGGTATACACGATTCAGAAATTATGTATTACTATTTTTGTTTTACTAGCAACATTAATAATATTTATTTTCTCGGCCCTGTTGTTATCACAATCATCATTCTCACTATCATTATTTTGTCGCTATGAGTTTTACTATTGTCCTGAGAATCGCGTTAACGTGGGGGCTACACTTTACAAGTACTCACTATTAAGGAAATCCATAGGACTGGGCGTTACCTGAATAGCGAGGTGACCGTATTAGTGGGAGTAATTTCCTATACTTTACTGTATATCGAACAAACTTGGGATTATCCTATGGTAACCTTTATTGCGAAGTGACTGTATCACTGAGGTGACCGTAAAGCGATGTTCGACTGCAGTACCTCGAGTGTCTTTCGCCTGAGTTGCTCTTCCCTGCATGAGAAAGTCGGCGCTACGAATGAGCCAGAATTCGCCCAGTCCGTTGAACGTATATTGAAGTCCATCCATTGTAATGATGTGAGGATCCCCAAATGTTCTTGCTGAAACATCAGTACAGGGCTACATTTCAACTGGCGTGCCTTTAGCAATTAGTACTTAAATAAGGTATGATTGAAACTCGACAGAATTATCAGCTAAATCGAGGAATAAGTACTAATAATGGCCAACAGAAGAAGCGATAAAAGACAATAACCAGGTCAATATTCCACGGTAACCTTTTCAACTCCTCTACGCTCATCTGTATGATTTGTCAACACATATTTCGATGACGGTGAGTTTTTGTCTTTTGATTACTTAGTCAAGCAGAAAAAACACATTCCCATGGATGTTCACGGAAATGTCAATGTTTGCCAACGGAATAACTCGATAATATAACACAACTACAGAACATGTAAACAAATAAGAGAATGACGTTTTGCTATTTACGTATAACTGGTGGAACGTATCGTCTACAATCATCGGTGGGTCGCAACACATTGTATTTCTGGCAGTTGAAAGACAGCTTGCAGCACAAGAAGTGTGGTTGTACATCTTCCAGGAGGTGACTTATGTAGGGAATCTTAATCACGTCTTTATTGTTGTTGGCATAGCCCTTCGCGTGCGCCCTGTCGAAAGTTCCTCCGCCGTTTTCAGAAGGCAGCAGGTTTCCAGCTCTGTCGTAGCAACATTGCTGCCCTGCACCCTCAACACTGTGGGCAAGTAAAGTAAATGATGATATGATGGTCATGTGCAAATTATTCACACCAGTTTGAGAATTTTTTGTTTTCTTTGTGTAATATATATTTAATAGTATACATAAGAACTGTGTTAAATATATTCATATACATTGATGCATGCACGTTCGTTTTCTCGCTTGTACACACGCACATGCACACATACACACACATACACACATACACACATACACACATACACACATACACACATACACACATACACACATACACACACATACACACATACACACATACACACATACACACATACACACATACACACATACATGCAATATACATGCAATATACATGCACGCACGCACCCATGCAGGCGCACTCATATACGCACGCGCACACGCATACACGGAAAGAAAGATATATATATATATAGAGAGAGAGAGAGAGAGAGAGGGGGGGGAGGGGAGAGAGAGAGAGAGAGAGAGAGAGAGAGAGAGAGAGAGAAAGAGAGAGAGAGAGAGAGAGAGAGAGAGAGAGAGAGAGAGAGAGAGAGAGAGAGAGAGAGAAGAGAGAGAGAGAGAGAGAGAGAGAGAGAGAGAGAGAGAGAGAGAGAGAGAGAGAGAGAGAGAGAGAGAGAGAGAGAAGAGAGAGAGAGAGAGAGAGAGGAGAGGAGAGGAGAGGAGAAGAGAGAGAGAGAGAGAGAGAGAGAGAGAGCACACACACACACATACACACACACACACACACAAAAATGGTTCACTAAGAAGTTTTGAATGATATCAAATTTTGACTCAACAGCAGACAGCCATGTTATATTAAGACACCTGTTGAATTGGACCATCTAATGACTAACATCGTCTTCGTACCTGGGTGAGACCGAACGGATGCAATGGTGGGCGCGACGCTGGAAAATATCGCAGGAGAAACCTCCGTTTGAACAACTCGGGTCGTCTTCAAACCTGATGTCGACCCTCGCTTGCCTTCTGATGCAAGGACAGTGCAGAACGCCTTTGGTTGACGGAGGAGACGTCACGTCTTTCGTGTACCAATCGTGGCACTGGGGAGCGAACAGCATATCGGAAAACTTCAAGAGTCGCCGGCGAAATATGTCTAGCGCGGCTTTAACGTTTGTGATGCCGTTGAACACTCCATTGCATGCTTCGTTCAGTTGTCGAAATGTTGCTCCGCTGCTTCCGCGTAGCAGTAGTTCTGTCACGTACATGTTCTGATACCAGCGTGCATAGTGGATGTTCGACCATAGACATTTAACCTTCCTAAGACAGAAACAAGACGTTGTATGGTTAAGAAGACCTTTCCTGCGGTGATAGGTGTAGATATGGTGTTTTCATGTGTCCTACGAATATATTATAAATAGCTGTTATGTTTTAAGTTTTACTAAGAGCGCTATAACAACAATAACATCATTCGAAAATATTGAGTAATTTGATCTTCTGGTTGTTTTTTTGCACATCACGAATGTTTAATAACAGCTGGTCATACTACTACTACTACTACTACTACTACTACTACTACTGCTATTGCTACTGCTACTGCTATTACTACTACTACTACTACTACTGCTACTGCTACTGCTACTGCTACTACTACTATTACTACTGCTACTGCTACTGCTATTGCTACTGCTACTGCTACTACTACTACTACTACTACTACTACTACTACTACTACTACTACTACTACTACTACTACTACTACTACTACTACTACTACTACACCTACTACAGCAGAAGTAATATAACGAATACCGAAATATTTTGTGTATACCATAAATCAATAAGTGACGCGTATTTTGGTGTGAATATACAAAACAATCTGTTACGAGATCGGTAGTTTAATAACCTATTTAGTTAACTGTTTCACTCACGCGTCATCGCTGGAATTTGCCGCGCGCACTCGTATCGCTCCTACGTGACCGGATACGAGAACTGAGGCGAGACTGAGGCCACCGGGCAACGTTAGACTTCCGTTATTGGCAACCGACCTCGCGAGAGGGACGGCTTTGGTTTGGACCTCTTTCAGGTAGTCTACGTACCTAAAAGGTAACCTCGACGATAACATCAAGTTTTTTACAGATGATTATGATAAAAAATGCATTAGCTAAAATGTCGATTAATTGTAGAAAAAAATAATTCTATAAAATATCACCTTCACACAGTCAAATATTAACGATTCGACAAGCAGGGTGGGAATTTGGGTTTCATGTAAGAAGTGATTGTACTTATTTAAAAATAGTAATACATAATTTGCTTAACCAATTTAAACTGGACAGATGTTGTTAATTAACGTAATTAGTAATCCGCCGTGATTGGAAAGACAGTGTGTACACGCTAACTCGATAATACAGTAAAGATGAGAGAGATAGCGTCATGGATACGATGCGCATTTGTTCATACAATATGGCGTTCATTCAAAGAAGTTTATACCTTGCCAAGTAAGGACACAAGTGTGGTCGATAAATAAGAATTTATTATTGAGTGACCCAGTTACAAAGTACCGATAACTTACATGGTTTTACGATACAAAAACATACGCTACTTACGAGAATATGACGAAGTCAACATCGACATTAGATGTGTTGAAATATGAACGCGGCCACGTGATTTGGAGACGTTTGTTGAAGTCACCCCATTCGATCCTGGCTCCGTTAATGAGCTTGACTGCGTGCTGACTATATTCGCCAACTACAATAAAACAATGTAGTCTATAGTCATTCAGACTAATATTAAATTTTATATTAAAACATATTCTGCAATAGCGTCATAAAATTTCTCATTATTTACATATCAAGATTCCATACATGACTATATAACACATTTATTAGCAAATAAGTTGTTGTTTATTATGACAGGTGTCGAATATTATGCAAAGGTAGACGAATTATGAAAATCTGAAGTTATACCTAAGTTTAATAATACATTATATATGTATATAACAATTATTCATACATGCTTTGTTTACAATTACGATCGCGTGAAACAAATATATACGTTTGCAACAAATATGACGCTATATATTTACCGAGTGTGTATACTCCAGTATGGTTGTATGTATGCCCTCCGTCGACAGAAAGCGCCACCGGTATCCTTCCGGTTTCAATCAGCATCGGAAGTATACACTGCGCACGCGTGGCGTCAAGAATCTCCGCAGGAGTTTCGATGTTGTTAAACTTGCACACCACCTTAGACGTGTTTGACAACTCGTCGAAACACGGACCGGAGATTGTGACTGCTAGGCCGCCAAGCATTGGTCCGTAGCTTGGTCCAACCGCCAGGGAACCTGTCATGACAATATAGTAAAAAATGTTCTAAAGACATGAACTGATTATAATAAAATACAAACGTTTCTATCGAAATAACTATTCGAAAATGGAACGATAACATTCTTGGTAAGTATTTTCTTAACATGCATAATTATATTTGTAATATTTATAATTGCATGTGTAAAACATTACTCTCGTGTAACAACGTGGTGGCATAATGACAACTCACAACTTATACAGGACTTATATTGTGTATAAATAACGAATTCTTACATGCTTATTTGTATCAATATTACCACACAGAGCCCAATTCCCAGAAGTGGATAGGGAAGCCATTGGCTAATTAAGGGCTGATTTATGTATAACCCGCTCTTTCGAGATGTGTTCACTTTAGTTTAAAAAAATATACACGCTGCTACCCGTTACAACACAAACAGACAATCTGTTCCATTCAATCATTGTACTTTGATATATTTAATCTACACTGTTTTTCGCAAACGTCATTCGGTGGGCTCTAGTTCATCTAGCGTATTAAGTGATACTTCTCTCAATATATTCGTAGCCGTTCGATATATTAACAATTTCTATTTGATTCCCTCTTGTTGCTAATGTCATTAAACAATTTTATTTAGCTGTTTTCTCAGTTCTGGAATAAGTTTAGATGCCCTCCTCTACAGTACATTGTCTAATGTATCTATGACCTTCTTATGGTATGACATACATGCTTGTATTCAGTATTCTAAACGAAGCCTAACTATTTGCTTCATACATCGAACGTTCGCATGAAAGAGCTAGAGTCGAACCTTCAGTGTTGCAGCCCCCGGCCTCCACTGACACGTCGTCGATACGGAACATCCAGCGGCCGGGAAGACCCACGTTGCTTGTCTTCTCCACGTCAATGATGGCCGCCTGCCGAGATCCCGGCACGGAGAAGAAGCGTCGACCGTCGCCAGCGTTGAAGCCAACCTGTAGTATCAGTGAACAAGGTAATAGCGTTGCTTAATGTGATGATCTTGGCTGTTGTTTTCGTGATTGTCCTCCAGGTAAATGCGATTTCGTTTTAATAGAATGTGTAGACCCACACGTTGATTTTTATAAATGTGTTAAATCCTACCAGTTTATTTTCGAGAAGATTTACACGGATGGTCAACATTTTCCGTATTATTTTATCAACCAAGCCAACCCGGTTCTGTTTACAGGTAATCCTTCCATATTATAATGTCCACTATATTTTCTAGACATCTATAAAATCGTAGGTCATTTGTATGCCGTCAAGCAAAACGTAAATTAATTATAAGTTCACCTTACCTGTGCCGGTGTGCCACCTGTACCGGTATTGGCATTACCACCGCTTGCTTTCCCAGTTGTCCACGAGATGTCGCCGTAATTGAGCATTGTGAAAGAATGGCGGCCGTTTGTAATCAACACGATTTGGAATGTATTCACCTGTCAGAACAAACATAGACATTAGTAACTAATGTGTATGTTCGTGTGGTGTGTGTGTGCGTGCGTGCGTATGTGCGTGTGTACGTGCGTGCGTGCGTGCGTGCGTGCGTGCGTGCGTGCGTGCGTGCGTGCGTGCGTGCGTGCGTGCGTGCGTGCGTGCGTGCGTACGTATACATGTATGCACGTGTGTATTTATCTATGTTTTGTTGGTCTCTTGACATCTGCTTCTATAGTGTATACAATCTTCAGAGCAATTATAAATCGGAGACAGATTTTTAATGTCTAGTTTCCTTGCGCAATACGAAACGCTCACTGCAATTCTACGCCCGCAACCCAAGAAGGAGCATGGTATATACACGGTATAACTTGATGATGCAGTATAGATCAGAGGGACAACGGCTTGATGAGGAAAATATATAAGTTGATAAAAAGCCGGTGTTCGTTTGGAGAACATTCGTGACCTGCTACAACGTTGTTGGTATTAAATTGCAAAATTGTTAAATTGAGTTTTATACCTTCTTGGATTCCATAGGTTATGAGCTTTAAAGTGATACCTCATCTGTTGAAATATATGTAGTAGGCCTAGTTTTTGATTTGTTGCCAAAATTGATGCAAACTAAAAAAAGTGAAGTTTTGAGAAGCGAGGATATTTTGACTCTTATTGTCCATTTGTTTTTTAATATATGGATCCGTAAATACATGTTTGTTATTTGTTTTGGATTGTTTGTCTGGGAGAATAAACTAGGCATTGACAAATTAAAGTATACGGTATGCATTTCTGTCAAAACCACAGGCCACTTTTACCCGCGCCTGCACGGAGCAAAGGTTGACACGTCAACTATGTAAGAAGACGTATAACATACGTACCGGTGTCTTGCTCGAACCGCCGAAGAACGTCACACGATGCCAGGAGGCGACGTAGACCCAGGTGGCGGTGAAGCGAGTTAGTCTTACGAAGGCCCGTCTCACGTCGTCTGTCGCCTGCTGCAGGATCGCGCTGTCTGTCGTCTCTCTGTAGTAGACGCGGCCCTGGTTTCTTCTCGTGTCGACGTCTGCCCAGAAAGCTGCGACCAGGCGGCGATTTTGCGCCAGCGGGAAGGGATCAGGCGTGAACTGGGAAACTTCTCGGAGAAAGGAAATCAGCCCGTTGGTGTTCACCTAAAGAGTGTGTATTAGCAACAGAAGTTATCCATATGCCGTCAACAGCAGCAGCCACGGAAACATGCCTTGCAGCAGCAGCAGCAGTTGTTATTACTGTTGTTGTTGCTGCTTACTACTACTACTACTAC
The DNA here is from genome assembly GCA_963995525.1 of Escarpia spicata. NCBI lineage: Eukaryota > Metazoa > Annelida > Polychaeta > Sabellida > Siboglinidae > Escarpia > Escarpia spicata. Next base: position 40,787,727 of record OZ023215.1, on the reverse strand, counting down.
TACTACTACTACTACTACTCTACTACTACTACTACTACTACAACTACTACTACTACTACTACTACTACTACTACTACTACTACTACTTCTACTGATACTACTAATACTACTAATACTAATACACGTTCAGTTAAAATTATGTTCATACAAAACTAACGTCTTATTGCAAGATAAATGCATAAGCAAGTTCTATTATCGAAATGACCGCTGCTGAGTGGCATACTTTGCAGACGTCATGTCACACAGGTTGTTTACTTCGACTGCACTAGCGTGCCTCAAAAGTATGTTTGTACAACCGGCTTTTAAGTAGGTCTGCCGTATACATACGCAGTTCCAGTGTTCTAGAATTCTACGTAAAGTAGGTACCTATATAATTGGGAGGCGGATGGTTTCGGTCCAAAACGTGTTCGGACCATGAGCCAAACCATCCGTTTTAGAAATAATTAACCTATGCCAAATGGGAAAACGGATTTATGCCCTGCCTGGATTTAGACAGAGTTTCACTCCAAAAATGCGGATTAACTAAATTAATGAGGCATGTCGGAAACAATGTAACATAAACTCACATAGAGAGAATCGTGGCGCTCGTCAAAGTACGGGAACTGAGTTGAAATAGAAATCTTCCCGCTGCTTCCGTCGTCGTTGGGAGTGATCGTCGCATCCCCTACCCCGGGACCGTAAGGATAGAAATGTGGCGGTGCCGCCATGGGCTGTCCCGACGCCATCGCAGAGAGCAAAGCCCCAAGGCCCAGTAATGTTGCACAACAGCGTAAAATCATGTTTGCGCTGTGTCGTCGCTGTAAGAAGAACTTGGCCAGACATAGCGAACGCAGTGCTTTTATATTAGATTCGGAAAGGTTCGGCACAGAACACGGATCCGCGCGCTTGACTGGATGTTGCTAAATCGACTGCGCAAGAATCCAGATTACATTCACGTTAACTGACACCAGTCGAGAATGTTCGCAGAATAATGAGTCACACTCAGCACTTGAGTACTGGAGCATACCACTAAAAACCAATCCACCCACGCGCTTTCATTGTGGCTATTTTGCCCCGGGATGGGGGAAAGGGGAGGCGCACTCAATTATAATATGCTAGTAGGTTCTATACCATCCTCAAGACAATAATAGTAACCAAATGTGTTGATGAACGCTGCGTACATTACGGAATTTTAAACGTTCAATATAGGATCTACGTATTTGGATTTAATCCATCAACCTAAAAAGACCTACTTTCGTCTAACGTGTGAATTGTGACTTTTGTACCTAGAAAAAGATGTCTAGTATATCATTGTATTAGGACCTACACTCAATTCAACAACTTGTTTAAGGTTTGACCACCCTACACCCTAAACAAGCGCAGTGTATTAAAAATATTGTTGAACAATTTATTAAACAACACTTGTGTTTGATATTTTAAAGTTTTATATACAAATGACGGTGGTGGTAGTGGTGGTGGTGGTGATGGTGGTGGTATTGATAGTGGTTGTGGTTGTGATGGTGGTTGTGGTGGTGTTGTTGGTTGTGGTGGTGGTGGTAATAGTGGTCGTGATGGTGATGGTTGTGGTGGTTGTGGTGGTGGTGGTTGTGGTGGTTGTGGTGGTTGTGGTGGTTGTGGTGGTGGTGGTGGTGGTGGTGTTGATAGTGGTTGTGGGGGTGATGGTTGTTGTGGTGGTGATGGTGGTCGTGGTATTGGTGGTGGTTGTGTTGGTGATGGTGGTTGTGGTGGTGGTGATGGTGGTAATAGTGGTTGTGGTGGTGATGATGGTAGTGATTGTAATGGTGATAGTGGTTGTGGTGGTGATGGTGGTACTGATTGTGGTGGCGGTGGCGGTGGTGGTGGTTTGAATATATTCATGACGGCAGTAAATAGAAACCGACTCAAAGTATGATCGCAGGGAGCACTATAGTGTTCTAGTCATCGGGGGAGGGTGTGGGTTGGTAAAATCTACCCCTGTTATATTTGCAGTATAGGAGGATATCTTACAGAGCAAAAGTGTAGACATGTTGAAGACTCCCATGTATGTCACGTGCTGATATTTGAGGCCTTATCGTTATAGAGAACAACAATAAGATAATATAAGATAGATTGTTTGCCATGTTTTATTATCTCAGTCAATACAATTAAACATTCGAATGAACGTGTTACTAGCACATATTCAAACCAATATACTCACAAGCAGCAAACCTTACCTATAATATGGGGGATTCGGGCTGAAGTTTGTTTTATAACTAGAGCGTGACTAATAAATGGGCCGCCGACTGTCAGTTGCTATGGGACATCAATATACGAAAGTCCGGCTCAGCGCAGGTAGTGTAACCGTGACCCGGGTTTATAAATAGATCCGGTTATAGACGCGACATCTGCTAAACGGCGCACAGTACGTCGTATTCACCGCTCACATTTCTCAACTGCGCGACACCGGTTTCACACGTTTAATGTGCGAGGTTCTAGTTCTTGCTCTGATTATAATATTATGATAAAGAAGTTTTAATAAAGCTTGGGCATTCTTATTGAACAATGCGTGTGCGTGCGTGCGTGTATGTGTGAGTGCGTGCGTGCATGTGTGCGTGCGCGCGTTTGTGTGAGAGTGCTTGCGTGCGTGTGTGTGTGGGTGCGTGCGTGTACGTGAATGCGTGCGTGCATGTATCACTGTGTGCGTGCGCGCGTGTGTGAGTGAGTGAGTGAGTGAGTGAGTGAGTGAGTGAGTGAGTGAGTGAGTGAGTGAGTGAGTGAGTGAGTGAGTGAGTGAGTGAGTGAGTGAGTGAGTGAGTGAGTGAGTGAGTGAGTGAGTGAGTGAGTGTATAACTCCTAAATTAATTTTGCCTCTGTGAATGAATGAATGAATGATAGTCACTTAATATATCATATTTGCTATCATTTTCAATATGTGATTTGCATTTTAAAATTATGAATTTCCAAAATTAAAGAAGTAAATTCCCAGATTGCATTACTAACTGGAAACAATATTGGCCCAGTGTACGTTGCTATTTATTTCAATGTTGACATAAAGCATTGGCCCAGGATCGGGATGTCAATAGGGTCAACATTGGCTCAACCGGACTAACATTGGGCATACATTGACGGCCATGATTGGCATGCCAATGTTGGTCCACTGTTGAGAAAATATTGGGCCAACATTGGTCCACTGTTGGCATGTCCACGGGACCAATTATTGGCCAAATAATAATGTTATTGTCCCTCGTTGTTTGGCCTAACACCGGACTAACATTGGGCCAAAAATTGCATGACAACGCTGGTCCAATATTTAGACAATGTTGGGCCAATATTGGCATACCGTGCATGCTACTACATTGGTCCAATGTTGGCATGCATTGCATGGCCCAAGTTTGGCATGTTCACAAAACAAAATAATACAGGATACTCTTTAGTTCGTTTAATCTCTGTTTTGTTTCCCTGACATTGAGAATTATATTTTAATTTACTTCCGAGAACTCTACTACTACTAGCCGCACCGACAAAGGAGACACGACCGGAGTTGGGGGTAAACATCTATTTTTAACCAGCACGAAGTCGCTGCGGGGTTGATTTCAAAATCCGTCCACGCTTGGCTAAACGTGGGCCTACAACTGTGAAAATGTAACTCCTGAATACGTGTTGCGGTGAGCGCTAAAAGTGTGTTTGTCTGTTCTGTTGGGTAGTCATTAACAGGAAGTTCGCTGAGTCAGTAGTAGGACGTTATGTGCCGAACTCGTGGTGTGATGAATGTCCGGGAATCTTGCAAATACAAAGTTAAGGACGCAAGCGGAGACCCGGTCGAGACGCGGTCGAACCTCTACCGTTTTGGCCGCGCCTCCTTGGTGTGCAGGCTTCACAGGACGCACGAAGACAGTGTCGAGGCATCTTGAACGCGCCGTAAACAAACGAGTCTTGGGCGAATCTTGAGAATAAAACATTTGTGCCCCGCCTCAGCGAGCCATATACTAAGTCGCACAGGTCCATTCTTCACACGGGGCAACAATAGCTGTCCACGTCATGTCCCAACAATTTTGATAATTTTGCAGAAAAGCGCACCTTATGATCAAACTTTCAATGTCCCGTTTATTTTCCTCAACAAAAATCCAAAAGTAATAAAACACAAGTATTTACGAACCCAGAAATAGACAATTATGAGTAAGAATCACATCGTTTCTCAATACGTCACTTTTTAAAGTGTATTTAAATTTTAGCAATAAATCAAAAACTACTGAAGGTGTCTCAACAAATGAGGTCACATTTTAAAGCTTATTATACGTAGAATCCAAAAAGATAGCTCCATTTCCCACTTTTGCAACTTAATATCCGCTCGTGCGGTCGAGACGAGACGGAGCAGTTCCACTAGCCAATGAGGAACGGGCCTGGAGCATACAGTGGGTCGCACACATGTGCGGATCTATAGGAGGTCCGGGAGTCCGAACCCCCGTTTTTGAGCCAAAAAATATGTTAATTTACAAATAAAATATAATAATTGGCTTTAAATCATATGACAACTGTCACAAAAGTGCACATGTTCAAGTGTTTTGTCAAACACATGTTGCTGTCCTCCAAGCGGCCAAAGAGACTCGCTCGAGAAGCGGTCGAGACACGTTTTTGATGCATCTTCGAAAAAGCGTCTCGAGCGCTTTTCGATGCGTCTTGGAGAGCGCATGCTGTGCCCAACACCTGGCGATGACCAACATCGCTATCAAATGTGCCAAACATTGGGAGCACATCGTGTGATAGTCTGGTGGATGGACACGAATGATGATGATGTGTCTCGACCGTGTCTCGAGTATCCCATCTCGTCGCGATGCGTCTATTGTCAATCTCCTGCCAGTCCCGACGTGATGTACCCGCATATCGAGGAAACGAGAATACGTATCATGACAAGACAGGTCGATGCGCGCGCTCATGTAGACAAACGTCGAATGCAGATACAAAATGGCAGGGTTTTGTTGCTCATTTTCGAAAAAAGCGATAAAATAATCGAGTCTTACATATGCTTCTGGATTGCGCGAAGAAATGCAATAGGCAAGAGAGGTGGCCTCTTTGACTGCCGTCCTATGGCCACTATGACTGCAGTTCTACTCTATGTTGCATTTATCGGAACTTTTCCGAACACTCTTGTATTCGTCACCAACGCCCCTCATATTCTCACCTACATCATCATTCTAGAATAGCATAAGAATAAGAATAAACGTATTATTACTTGCACACGCACCCACCATATAATCCCCGAATCCACACAAGTATCATACTGTTACAATACGACACAACATTATGCTACAATACTCATAAAACATGTTGTACTCAATAAAATTAACGCAACAATAAAGATACTGTTAAGTAAATTACACAAAATCGCCCCGTGAACGCAACTCACTCCGTATGAGGCGCTTTATATTAAACCGTGTACATTATCACTGCATTACTATCTTTCATTAAAAATAAGACACTTTAAATATACTAAGATTAAATAATTTTGTTTAAATATTAAAACTGACTGCTAAAATCATTAAGTGTTCTGGCAGTGTACTAAACACCATGGAATTAATGAGTTTTTGTAGCGAATTGTGTTCGCCATTGGGACGGGTAACTCGTTGAATGATCATTGTCTATATGACACATTTCAAGTATTTGGTAGTAGCGTATTCAGTTTGTGGTCGCTACGCTTCATTCTAGCGAAATACATTTTACACAATTCATTGCATCTATCGTGCAGCGTTGGTAAGTTTACCATCTCCAGAAAATCCTCGCACACACAACCAGGAAATATAGTTTTGAGACACGTTTTTTGAATTATTTCGATGTTGTCCGATAAGTATTTAGGCAAGTTCATGTGCCATACCGGGCAGGCATATTCAACTACTGGTCTAGTCACAAATACGTATATTCTAACCAAATATTTTTGGTTGATACCAGCTCGTTTCAACTTCACCCTTTTTTGGTCTAGTCGTGCTAGCATCAGATTCAGTGTTTTATATGATCGGCCTCGTCTTCACCCACAACGAGAATATCATCCATGAAGCAGATCACATTTTCAATGCCACTCAAGATTTTTTCCATTGTCGCTTGGAAAATGGACGGTATGCTAGCCTGCGCATTCTGCACAGTCCCTTGTGGGTGTTGATTGTCAGCAGAGGAATCGACTGCTCGCACATTCCCATCTCATTGAAGGCCCCACTCAAGTCAAGAACCAAAAACACCTTAGGCGTCTTATTTGTCTGAGCCAATTTGGTGAACAAATCCTGCGTTGTAGGAAGCGGATACTTGTCATCTTCAATTGCTGCATTCAACAACTTGAAATCGCCACAAATCCGCACCGACATCTTGCCGTTTTTCATTTTTGGAACATTGAGTGGGGCTTGCCCATTCACTAGACTCAACACGATGAAGAACGTCAATAGATTCAAGACGGTCGAGTTCACTCTCAACGACTTCTCGCATGGAATAAGGCACCGGACACGCCTTCTGGAAAAACTGGCCTTTCATCTGGTTTCACTTTAGCGATTTTGGGATTGACACTGAAAATTGCTCCCTAGTCGAGTGGTATCTACTTTAACCAGTCCCGCCCCATCAATGGTAGTCGTGACCCTTTCGCCACAAACACCTGCAATGAATGCTTGTTACCACGGTATCTGACAGGCAAACACACTTTATGTGATTAGTTCTCCGATGTGTGACCTTAGCTTCAGACCGGTTTTTATCTAGTGGAAAGCTACGAAAGAAATGTTTATATACATTCTCCGGTACAATAGACACCACCGCCCCAGTATCTACAAGCATTGACTCATTGTGTCCATTTAACTCCATGTTCACATGCATGCCTTTCTTAACCTCGCTAGCTTTTCATTGAACTCCGCTGAGCTCTTCACGGCCATTTCCTGGGCGATCGCCGTCTGATAAGCCTCATTGAAGGTTAACGAATTGTCTCTGAGCAGTAACTTCGCTTGTACCGCCGTCAAGTTCAGGCCCTTTATGAACATGTCTCTCAGAGCCTCATCTTGATAATCACGTGGGTACTCACATTCACCGCATAATTCACGCAACGCCAGCGCAAACTGCGCCACTGACTCTGAAGGCCTACGCGGTCTGTTCATGAATTTGTTTCTCAAGCCTATGATTGTTAGTTGCTGTTTGTAAACCGTGGTCGCCGCACGAATTACAGCATCTATTCCGCATTTGCCGGTGTATCCGGCTTCAGTTGCGTCTTCAAATTCGCGTAGCATTCAGCGACAACGTTCGACAGGATAATGACACCTGCGGATACGCCATTACTGATCGCGAAGGACTCGAACCGTTCAACGTAGTTTTTGAAACCCTAGTAGTAATAGATGTTCCTTAGCGTAGGCAAAATCCGTTCATGTGAGGAAATCCCATGTTAAGAGATCGGGATTTTGCACTCAGTTGACGGCTGGGTTAAGAGAATTGTTTTATTTCAGTTAGAAACATGTTTGCCTGTAGACATATTACATGATGTTTCACACATATGCACGCACGCACATGCACGTACACACACACATACACACACACACACATCACATTACACACGCACCCTCGTTAGCTGTTGTATTCTAGCACCGTCTTAGCTGTTCTTTACTCTTGTTTATGCACATGTGAGGAAACTGGTCATAGCTGCTTTAAACTATGTTGTTTCAGTAGGAGACCCCGTGAGTCGTTGGAGGTACCGAAGACGACAAACAGGAAACACAAGAAGTGCGTCGCTCATTTGTGTTAGCAAGAACGGTTTTGAGTCATATATTAGTCGGTTTCTTGGGCGTTAATTCAACACACAGCCACACGAGCTCACAGTGTGAATTTCAATAAATAAATACATCTTTTGTGTGCAACTGAAATGCCAGTATTTGGTTCCACTGCAGAAAGGAGATGGTTGACTTTTGACGTTTATTCAATAAAACTTTTCTCGATTTCAGACACATTCCGAGGGACTTCACCGAACGCAACAACACTAAGCGTTTCTGAAGACCAAATAGGATGGCCGAATTAACGCTGCTATCATACGCTGATAGGCCTCTACCAAGAAGATAAACTGTGTGCCATAGGGATATACCACTTTGGTATCATCCTTAATGGATGATTCTGTATGAAAAGTTGCAAGACCATTAGAAGAATTTCCAGTACTTTTTGAAAAATGCAGCAATGTATTGCACGATTTACAATACTTAAAAATGCAATTTTTGGCGGCACATGTTTTAAAATAGAGGGCCCATAACTTGTGTCGTACGCTATTGTATAGTCAATGGGTATTTAAGCTACACAATTTGTAATATCCTAATACTAGCGATTGCATGGTTTCTTCAACATATGTATCAAGAACCTAGAGTCACGAATGATTTGGTGCTCTTGTCATGTAACAAGATACTTCAGTGTATTCTAGGAGAACCCACGCAAGACTGGGCTCATATACTTGTTATAATCATGATTTATGCATTCAACCGATTTTTAAAGATGCCATGTGTTCTGTTTACATATTAGTGCAAAACGCGTGTGCCGGCAGCACCAGGAGATTAACACCAATGAATGTGTTTACTTTTATGTAATTTGAAAATAAAATAATAATTAACTGAAAAGCCTTGTTAATCTAGATCTGTGTCAGTAGAGGGATAAAGGTATTCAACATTCCATACAGACCATTGATTCGATTCAATAATGGGCTGTTTATATTGCATATAGCCACATACCATGAAACTGCACGTCTACACGTATTGTTGTATAGGCAGCGGTAGCGTTAAATATCATATATACAATTATACTTCCACCATATATGTTTTGGGTGAACAGTTTCAATATAGTTTAGCTAGATGGGAAGATTAGTAAGAAAGCAGATGAAGTGGGCAGGTCATTTGGACATGGAGACTACAAACGTGGGCAGACGTGGAGAAACATCACGACCGCAGGAAGAGGAGAAGACTTCTGCCATGATATAACTACAAGAAGAGGGATTTTAGAAACTCGGGGGGAAATGAAAGTGGAAGGGAGACAGTTGTTGATAGCGTGCATTCTTTCATTAGGAAAAAGAAGACAAATATAAAATATCACATAAATTAATTTATTATAAAATATATATTCAAACGTTGAATGCAATACGTTTGCATCAATCGAAATGCCTTTGTTAAACACATATTAGCAGAACGTGATAATTTGTGAAGTACATGATGACAATATTGTAATTTCCTCAAACAAATATCTAGATAACCTTTCTCAAAATTAATGTATCGTACTGTACTGAAATATATATATATAGCAAAACACACAAAATATACAACCAGCATCACGTTAACAAATGTTGTTGCTGAGAAATACGAATCACAACAGTGTTATTTATGACGTACATAATCACAATAACCTATTTTAATAGCCATAATTAAACTTACGTTGCAGCTGTATTTGAAACTTGCAACGTTTCGATCCGTCTAAAGCGGATCTTGATCTCGCACTGATGTCACGTGACGTGGCTCAGTTTCTACTACAACTGCAATGTAAGTTTAATTCTTGCTATTAAAATTTAATCTTGGAGCCTTGAACAATATCTTCCATATCACAATAATCTAGTTTCCTAAAAAATTATTTACACAACCTTTCTCATAATACATTTTTATTGTATAATATTGAAATATCACCTCGCTATTCGTGTAACTTTGGTCCAGTCCCAATATGGCCTCAACAGTGAGGCTACACTTTATAATACTGGAATAGCTTTTTCCGGTTTCAAAATGCTCTGAATATGGAAGCGGCACCGCGTCAATTGGATTTCTTTTTTTTACAAGCAGTTACCAACTTGGCAGAGAATCATATATAATATTACACACTAAACCCTAAAACATGACAATGAAGTTCCGTTATTTTGACACTTCGACAACAATAAGATGAGTTCTAATAACTGTATCCTTACGTCTTGCTGCACTAAATGCTACAATCGCAATCATCACAACAGTCAAGTTCGCCAACATTTTCTGAACAACTAGAATATGCAGATTTATTGCGCCTGCGCCTGACGCAAGTAACTGTGACTACAATGACGACAAACGTAGCAACTAAGAGCAACACGCAGATGAACACAATTAATCCAATATTCCAAGTTCCTTTGATGTCGGGATGCGGAGCTGGGCCAGCTACACCTGTAAACAGAGGACGAATGTGCAAGTATGTTGATGCTGGAACTTTTTGCCGTAATAAGAGACGCCTAACAGTGTGGCTTGAACATATTTAAGGATATAGGACATTTAAAAGAGACCAAATACCTTTGTTTGAAAAGATGGTAATGAAGAAATTACAGTACGTATTTACGGAAATGTATGGAAGAACATGTCACGAATAGCGTGCGTGACTGTGCGTGTGTGCGTGGGTGCGTGAGTGCGTGCGTGTACGAGTGTGTGTGTGTATGTGTGCGTGCGTGCGTGCGTGCGTGCGCGTGTGTGTGCGTATGTGTGTGTGTGCGCGCGCGCATATATGCGCATGTGTGCGTGTGTGTGTGTGAAAATGGCATAGGGCCCACTGTGTTTTGTTTTAAACTTATCCAGCTGAATCATTGTCAATAACTGAATACTGTGATCACGTCGATATCATTTCAATACACTTGCACACGCGAGCGCGCGCACACAATTTATTCTGTCACCTCACCAATGACAATCGCTATACAAAATCCATAGAACACCACACTATATATCGAATCGTTGCAGTTTCATGTATTAATTCACCACCGAACTTAACTCAACCTTTTTTATATAAACGTTTATCTGAATTCCCAACGGTTACTTACAAATAGCTTTCTCGCCGTCCCAAGTTGCCGAGTCAGTGCACTGTCGTTGAGTCGAACCTTTCAGAACGAACCCGTCGTTGCAAGAGAACGCAATGTTGGAACCGACCAGTGAACTACTTCCGGTCTTGCTTCCGTTTAATGGCGCCTCGAGAAACCCACACGTGACCACTGCAAGAAGATAAAGTACATGTAAATAACGTATACCCCAAAGTGTATACTACAAATACCATCATTGCTGTTTTCGCAAAGAATGTATATATTGCCATTTAAAATCTGTGGCGAGTGGGTGTGTAAGAAAGTCATAAAATAGTTTGCAAAAATAAGCAAGAATATCGTGCTACGTTGCTGGCGGCTGGAAAAATACCAACAAAGTGTTTAACCAACATCCAACCGACACAAATGACGCGTGTTGTCGATATGGCATCGCAATCTAGCGGCAGCTAACTGCGTATATATTATTTTCTAGAGATGTCACTCAGATGCCAAAACATGTCGCTTGCCTTTCTGTGACGAACTGACGAAGTTCTCGTGTTCTCGTACGGCGTCGCGTGATGCCAACGCAAGCGCCATTTTACCTGTGGCAAAGTAGTCGAAGACGCACTGCTGGGTACCGTTGCACAACTGGGTTACGTTATGGTGAGTGACATTGTTTATCATCGGAGGCTCAAACAGCGGCCGGAAGGACGGATTGGAGAAAGAGGCATGGTTGGATCCGGTGTCGTAGACAAACAGCGATTCCGCTTCTGTTGTCTGCCCTGCAAGGAAAACAAAGCCAATAAAGCCTTTAATTAATTAAAGTCAACCGCCGACACCAATGTCGGTTGCTGCAAGTGGTGATTCTTTAGCGCACGCGCGCGTGCGTGTGTGTTTGTGTGTGTGTGTGTGTGCGTGCGTGCGCGTGCGTGCATGCATGCATACATACACACACGCACATACAAACATACAAACATACATACACACATGTATACATACATACATGCGCGCACGCGCGCACGCACCCACGCACACATATACATGCGCGAATGCACATCTTAACAGTATGTTAGGTAATCGTATATCTTATAATCAATTCTCCCATGAACTATTATAAACTGTGCCGCGAATTAGTGTTTGATTAACTGATTAATCGCAGTGGTTTGCTCTTTATACTTACACGTCATGCCAAACTTTTCGAAAACGTCTCTCGATGTCGCGTTGCTCGCAATGACCACGAGATCTGGCGTCTGTAGGTCATCGTCCATGTTGCCATTGGCGTTGCCTAACAATCCAGTTGGCGACGCTGTAAAACACAAGATGGATGCCATGTATGACTCCCCGGTCTGGTTACTGAAGACTGTAGTTCGTCCTACTGATGTTACGATCGTGATATATGTAGTTCGTATAATTGGCAGTAGCAACAACAGCAGATATACCGTATTCACCAAATCAAAAATCAACGTATATCAGAAGTAGAACGACCAAATGCAGCATTATCTGTTGAAGCTTTATATATGCAACAAAAATCATTCAACTTCTGCAGTACAAGCATTGCAATTGCTGCACCAGTTGTGATAGTTGCTGCACCAACAACAACAACAGCAGCAGCAGCAGCGGCGGCGATAACAACACCAATATTACACATTACTGGCAACAATATAAGTTGCCGTAACAGAAATGTAAACAAATTAACTAAAATGTAGTTTGGAGGGATTAAGTATTATTTATCTGTGAACATCTTCGTTCATTAGACATTAGCATAAAATATCAACCTTAGTATTGTCGACGCGTGTTTATACAATGCATGCCATTTTAACCTACTCGTTGTTTTGAAACTGGTGATGCTATTAGTTTGACACCACATCAGTACGTTCAGGAATAATGTCGTTTTCTCTGGGTTGCATTTTACTTTTCCAGCATTGGTTTTGTAAAATGGACGGTCCTACCTTAGAAGTGTAAGTACTTACGCCTGCAAAAGTAGAGTTATTATCATACTCAACGATAGACAGATTGTACGACTGTCTACATGATGAAATAAGCATAATGTACCTGTATTCCGAGGCCAGTTCATCATGTACGACAGTGTTCCTTCTATTGCCGTGATCTTGATAGCAAACTGGTTCTCACCGTGAAAACGAATATCAGCTGTAACTTTGGCTGCGTCAAACGTCACCGTGAAGCCTAGCATCGCAAACACAATGGTTGTCAAACACTTACATTGTCAAACATGATATGTCAACTACAACAACTAAAAGGGTTGGACTTTGTCTGCGCTAGTGGTTTCCTTGTCCCCTTGCTTCCTGGAATCTACTGCTTATGTGACACTGTTGGTCAATCTTGTTATTGACATTTACAGTGTTGTATCTAGCGCCGTTCTCACTCCTCCGTACCTTCGACACCAGAGAGTCCACATCAGAATAATACGACCTGTGCCCACTTAAACACCAATTTGCACCAAACTGAAACGCTCAAGATACGTCTAAAACGTTTCGACCCCAAAGAAATTACCCAAAATGCGTTTTGTGGTGGCCCAATAAAAATTACACCGTGGATGCCCAAGGCAACTGCCTCGTCTGCTCTGCCCTAGGTCCGTCACTGGACATTTCTGCGTGATTGCCCTAGTTGTCTTACACTCTACATGTCATGGCCGTATCCATCGCAACGGAAGTGTTCTTTACCTGGGAACTCTTGCACTGGAAGATCATCGAAGTCTTCCTTGACGCCGCCAATGATGATATCGAGCCCTGTGCGCTCGTTGACTTGCACCTGCACAGTGTTGTTGTCAGCCGCTTTAGCTGCTATGGCCGTCCACTCCGTCGCCCTAATCGCGTTTCCTAACGACACAACAAGTCGTACTGATGATTTTTATTCTGCTGGAGTCATCATTACAGTAATTCATGTAAGTGTTGTACACATCTACAATTACGCTAAAGTTGGTAATGTTAAACGTGATCTCAACCTACCTCCATTAGGGTCCATACAATATGATGACAATAATACGGTAGCACGGTATACACGATTCAGAAATTATGTATTACTATTTTTGTTTTACTAGCAACATTAATAATATTTAATTTCTCGGCCCTGTTGTTATCACAATCATCATTTTCACTATCATTATTTTGTCGCTATGAGTTTTATTATTGTCCTGAGTATCGCGTTAACGTGGGGGCTACACTTTGCAAGTACTCACTATTAATGAAACCCATAGGACTGGGCAAACGTTACCTGAATAGCGAGGTGACCGTATTAATGGGAGAAATTTCCTATGCATTACTCTATATCGAACAAACTGGGGATTATCCTATGGTAACCTTTATTGCGAGGTGACTGTATCACTGAGGTGACCGTAAAGCGATGTTCGACTGCAGTACCTCGAGTGTCTTTCGCCTGAGTTGCTCTTCCCTGCATGAGAAAGTCGGCGCTACGAATGAGCCAGAATTCGCCCAGTCCGTTGAACGTATATTGAAGTCCATCCATTGTAATGATGTGAGGATCCCCAAATGTTCTTGCTGAAACATCAGTACAGGGCTACATTTCAACTGGCGTGCCTTTAGCAATTAGTACTTAAATAAGGTATGATTGAAACTCGACAGAATTATCAGCTAAATCGAGGAATAAGTACTAATAATGGCTAAAAGAAGAAGCGATAAAAGACAATAACCAGGACAATATTCCATGGTAACCTTTTCAACTCCTCGACGCTCATCTGTATGATTTGTCAACACATATTTCGATGACGGTGAGTTTTTGTCTTTTGATTAATTAGTCAAGCAGAAAAAAACATTCCCATGGATGTTCACGGAAATGTCAATGTTTGCCAACGGAATAACTCGATAATATAACACAACTACAGAACATGTAAACAAATAAGAGAATGCCGTTTTGCTACTTACGTATAACTGGTGGAACGTATCGTCTACAGTCATCGGTGGGTCGCAACACATTGTATTTCTGGCAGTGGAAAGACAGCTTGCAGCACAAGAAGTGTGGTTGTACATCTTCCAGGAGGTGACTTATGTAGGGGATCTTAATCACGTCTTTATTGTTGTTGGCATAGCCCTTCGCGTGCGCCCTGTCGAAAGTTCCTCCGCCGTTTTCAGAAGGCAGCAGGTTTCCAGCTCTGTCGTAGCAACATTGCTGCCCTGCACCCTCAACACTGTGGGCAAGTAAAGTAAATGATGATATGATGGTCATGTGCAACTTATTCACACCAGTTTGAAATTTTTTTGTTTTCTATGTGTAACATATTTAATAGTATACATAAGAACTGTGTTAAATATATTCATATACACTGATGCATGCACGTTCGTTTCTCGCTTGTACACACGCACATGCACACACACACACATACACACATACATGCAATATACATGCACGCACGCACCCATGCAGGCGCACTCATATACGCACGCGCACACGCACACACGGACAGAAAGATATATATATAGAGAGAGAAAGAGAGAGAGAGGGGGGGGAGAGAGAGGGGGGGGGGAGAGAGAGAGAGAGAAAAAAAGAGAGAGAGAGAGAGATAGAGAGAGAGAGAGAGAGAGAGAGAGAGAGAGAGAGAGAGAGAGAGAGAGAGAGAGAGAGAGAGAGAGAGAGAGAGAGAGAGAGAGAGAGAGAGAGAGAGAGAGAGAGAGAGAGAGAGAGAGAGAGAGAGATGAGAGAGAGAGAGAGAGAGAGAGAGAGAGAGAGAGCCACACACACACACACACACACACACACACACACACACACACACACACACACACACACACACACACACACACACACACACACACACACACACGAATGGTTCACTAAGCAGTTTTGAATAATATCAAATTTGACTCAACACGCAGACACGCATGTTATATTAAGACACCTGTTGAATTGGACCATCTAATGACTAACATCGTCTTCGTACCTGGGTGAGACCGAACGGATGCAATGGTGGGCGCCACGCTGGAAAATATCGCAGGAGAAACCTCCGTTTGAACAACTCGGGTCGTCTTCAAACCTGATGTCGACCCTCGCTTGTCTTCTGGTGCAAGGGCAGTGCAGAACGCCTTTGGTTGACGGAGGAGACGTCACGTCTTTCATGTACCAATCGTGGCACTGGGGAGCGAACAGCATATCGGAAAACATCAAGAGTCGCCGGCGAAATATGTCTAGCGCGGCTTTAACGTTTGTGATGCCGTTGAACACTCCATTGAATGCTTCGTTCAGTTGTCGAAATGTTGCTCCGTTGCTTCCGCGTAGCAGTAGTTCTGTCACGTACATGTTCTGATACCAGCGTGCATAGTGGATGTTCGACCATAGACATTTAACCTTCCTAAGACAGAAACAAGACGTTGTATGGTTAAGAAGACCTTTCCTGTGGTGATAGGTGTAGATATGGTGTTTTCATGTGTCCTACGAATATATTATAAATAGCTGTTATGTTTTAAGTTTTACTAAGAGCGCTATAACAACAATAACATCATTCGAAAATATTGAGTAATCATCTGGGTTTTGTTTGCACATCACGAATGTTTAATAGCAGCTGGTCATACTACTACTACTACTACTACTACTACTACTACTACTGCTACTGCTATTGCTACTGCTACTGCTACTCCTACTTCTACTACTACTACTACTACTATTACTACTACTACTAGTACTACTATTGCTACTGCTACAGCTACTGCTACTACTACTATTGCTACTACTACTACTACTACTACTACTACTACTACTACTACTACTACTACTACTACTACTACTACTACTACTCCTACTACTACTACTACTACTACTACTTCTACTACTACTACTACTACTACTACTACTACTACTCCTACTACTACTACTACTACTACTACTACTACTACTACTACTCCTACTACTACTACTACTACTACTACTACTACTACTACTACTTCTACTACTACTACTACTACTACTACTACTACTACTACTACTACTACTACTACTCCTACTACTACTACTACTACTCCTACTACAGCAGAAGTAATATAACGAATACCGAAATATTTTGTGTATACCATAAATCAATAAGTGACGCGTATTTTGGTGTGAATATACAAAACAATCTGTTACGAGATCGGTAGTTTAATAACCTATTTAGTTAACTGTTTCACTCACGCGTCATCGCTGGAATTTGCCGCGCGCACTCGTATCGCTCCTACGTGACCGGATACGAGAACTGAGGCGAGACTGAGGCCACCGGGCAACGTTAGACTTCCGTTATTGGCAACCGACCTCGCGAGAGGGACGGCTTTGGTTTGGACCTCTTTCAGGTAGTCTACGTACCTAAAAGGTAACCTCGACGATAACTTCAAGTTTTTTTTACAGATGATTATGATAAAAAATGCATTAGCTAAAATGTCGATTAATTGTAGAAAAAAATAATTCTATAAAATATCACCTTCACACAGTCAAATATTAACGATTCGACAAGCAGGGTGGGAATTTGGGTTTCATGTAAGAAGTGATTGTACTTATTTAAAAATAGTAATACATAATTTGCTTAACCAATTTAAACTGGACAGATGTTGTTAATTAACGTAATTAGTAATCCGCCGTGATTGGAAAGACAGTGTGTACACGCTAACTCGATAATACAGTAAAGATGAGAGAGATAGCGTCTTGGATACGATGCGCATTTGTTCATACAATATGGCGTTCATTCAAAGAAGTTTATACCTTGCCAAGTAAGGACACAAGTGTGGTCGATAAATCAGAATTTATTATTGAGTGACCCAGTTACAAAGTACCGATAACTTACATGGTTTTACGATACAAAAACATGCGCTACTTACGAGAATATGACGAAGTCAACATCGACATTAGATGTGTTGAAATATGAACGCGGCCACGTGATTTGGAGACGTTTGTTGAAGTCACCCCATTCGATCCTGGCTCCGTTAATGAGCTTGACTGCGTGCTGACTATATTCGCCAACTACAATAAAACAATGTAGTCTATAGTCATTCAGACTAATATTAAATATTATATTAAAACATATTCTGCAATAGCGTCATAAAATTTCTCATTATTTACATATCAAGATTCCATACATGACTATATAACACATTTATTAGCAAATAAGTTGTTGTTTATTATGACAGGTGTCGAATATTATGCAAAGGTAGACGAATTATGAAAATCTGAAGTTATACCTAAGTTTAATAATACATTATATATGTATATAACAATTATTCATACATGCTTTGTTTACAATTACGATCGCGTGAAACAAATATATACGTTTGCAACAAATATGACGCTATATATTTACCGAGTGTGTATACTCCAGTATGGTTGTATGTATGCCCTCCGTCGACAGAAAGCGCCACCGGTATCCTTCCGGTTTCAATCAGCATCGGAAGTATACACTGCGCACGCGTGGCGTCAAGAATCTCCGCAGGAGTTTCGATGTTGTTAAACTTGCACACCACCTTAGACGTGTTTGACAACTCGTCGAAACACGGACCGGAGATTGTGACTGCCAGGCCGCCAAGCATTGGTCCGTAGCTTGGTCCAACCGCCAGGGAACCTGTCATGACATTATAGTAAAAAATGTTCTAAAGACATGAACTGATTATAATAAAATACAAACGTTTCTATCGAAATAACTATTCGAAAATGGAACGATAACATTCTTGGTAAGTATTTTCTTAACATGCATAATTATAATTGTAATATTTATAATTGCATGTGTAAAACATTACTCTCGTGTAACAACGTGGTGGCATAATGACAACTCACAACTTATACAGGACTTATATTGTGTATAAATAACGAATTCTTACATGCTTATCTGTATCAAGATTACCACACAGAGCCCAATTCCCAGAAGTGGATAGGGAAGCCATTGGCTAATTAAGGGCTGATTTATGTATAACCCGCTCTTTCGAGATGTGTTCACTTTAGTTTAAAAAAATATACACGCTGCTACCCGTTACAACACAAACAGACAATCTGTTCCATTCAATCATTGTACTTTGATATATTTAATCTACACTGTTTTTCGCAAACGTCATTCGGTGTGCTCTTGTTCGTCCAGCGTATTAAGTGAGAGACAGATACTTCTTTCAATATATTCGTAGCCGTTCGATATATTAACAATTTCTATTTGATTCCCTCTTGTCGCTAAGGTCATTAAACAATTTTATTTAGCTGTTTTCTCAGTTCTGGAATAAGTTTAGATGCCCTCCTCTACAGTTCATTGTCTAGTGTATCTATGACCTTCTTATGGTATGACATCCATGCTTGTATTCAGTATTCTAAACGAAGCCTAACTATTTGCTTCATACATCGAACGTTCGCATGAAAGAGCTAGAGTCGAACCTTCAGTGTTGCAGCCCCCGGCCTCCACTGACACGTCGTCGATACGGAACATCCAGCGGCCGGGAAGACCCACGTTGCTTGTCTTCTCCACGTCAATGATGGCCGCCTGCCGAGATCCCGGCACGGAGAAGAAGCGTCGACCGTCGCCAGCGTTGAAGCCAACCTGTAGTATCAGTGAACAAGGTAATAGCGTTGCTTAATGTGATGATCTTGGCTGTTGTTGTCGTGATTGTCCTCCAGGTAAATGCGATTTCGTTTTAATAGAATGTGTAGACCCACACGTTGATTTTTATAAATGTGTTAAATCCTACCAGTTTATTTTCGAGAAGATTTACACGGATGGTCAAAATGTTCCGTATTATTTTATCAACCAAGCCAACCCGGTTCTGTTTACAGGTAATCCTTCCATATTATAATGCCCACTATGTTTTCTAGACATCTATAAAATCGTAGGTCATTTGTATGCCGTCAAGCCAAACGTAAATTAATTATATAGTTCACCTTACCTGTGCCGGTGTGCCACCTGTACCGGTATTGGGATTACCACCGCTTGCTTTCCCAGTTGTCCACGAGATGTCGCCGTAATTGAGCATTGTGAAAGAATGGCGGCCGTTTGTAATCAACACGATTTGGAATGTATTCACCTGTCAGAACAAACATAGACATTAGTAACTAGTGTGTGTGTTCGTGTGGTGTGTGTGTGTGTGTGTGCGTGCTTATGTGCGTGTGTGCGTGCTTACGTGCGTGCGTGCGTACGTGCGTACGTATACATGTATGCACGTGTGTATTTATCTATGTTTTGTTGGTCTCTTGACATCTGCTTCTATAGTGTATACAATCTTCAGAGCAATTATAAATCGGAGACAGATGTTTAATGTCTAGTTTCCTTGCGCAATACGAAACGCTCACTGCAATTCTACGCCCGCAACCCGAGAAGGAGCATGGTATATATACACGGTATAACTTGATGATGCAGTATAGATCAGAGGGACAACGGCTTGATGAGGAAAATATATAAGTTGATAAAAAGCCGGTGTTCGTTTGGAGAACATTCGTGACCTGCCACAACGTTGTGGGTATTAAATTGCAAAATTGTTAAATTGAATTTTATACCTTCTTGGATTCCATAGGTTATGAGCTTTAAAGTGATACCTCATCTGTTGAAATATCTGTAGTAGGCCTAGTTTTTGATTTGTTGCCAAAATTGATGCAAACTATAAAAAAGTGAAGTTTTGAGAAGCGAGGATATTTTGACTCTTATTGTCCATTTGTTTTTTAATATATGGATCCGTAAATACATGTTTGTTATTTGTTTTGGATTGTTTGTCTGGGAGAATAAACTAGGCATTGACAAATTAAAGTATACGGTATGCATTTCTGTCAAAACCACAGGCCACTTTTACCCGCGCCTGCACGGAGCAAAGGTTGACACGTCAACTATGTAAGAAGACGTATAACATACGTACCGGTGTCTTGCTCGAACCGCCGAAGAACGTCACTCGATGCCAGGAGGCGACGTAGACCCAGGTGGCGGTGAAGCGAGTTAGTCTTACGAAGGCCCGTCTCACGTCGTCTGTCGCCTGCTGCAGGATCGCGCTGTCTGTCGTCTCTCTGTAGTAGACGCGGCCCTGGTTTCTTCTCGTGTCGACGTCTGCCCAGAAAGCTGCGACCAGGCGGCGATTTTGCGCCAACGGGAAGGGATCAGGCGTGAACTGGGAAACTTCTCGGAGAAAGGAAATCAGCCCGTTGGTGTCCACCTAAAGAGTGTGTATTAGCAACAGAAGTTATCCATATGCCGTCAACAGCAGCAGCCACGGAAACATGCCTTGCAGCAGCAACAGCAGCAGCAACAGCAGCAAGAGCAGCAGCAGCAGCAGCAGTTGTTGTTGCTGTTGTTGTTGCTGATGCTGCTGCTGCTGCTACTACTACTACTACTACTACTACTACTACTACTACTACTACTACTACTACTACTACTACTACTACTACTACTACTACTGATACTACTGATACTACTAATACTACTAATACTACTATACGTTCAGTTAAAATAGTGTTCATACAAAACTAACGTCTTATTGCAAGATAAATGCATAAGCAAGTTCTATTATCGAAATGACCGCTGCTGAGTGGCATACGTTGCAGACGTCATGTCACACGTGTTGTTTACTTCGCCTGCACCAGCGTGCCTCAGAAGTATGTTTGTACAACCGGCTTTCAAGTAGGTCTGCCGTATACATACGCAGTTCCACAGTGTTCTAGAATTCTACGTAAAGTAGGTCCCTATATAATTGGGAGGCGGATGGTTTCGGTCCAAAACGTGTTCGGACCATTGGCCAAACACTCCGTTTTAGAAATCTGTGAAGCGTGACACGCGTGGACCGAATTAACCGTTTGTGTAACCGTCAATCATCGGTTACACGAACCATCCGTCTTGACTGTTTTTGTTGTGAAATCTGACTTGCGACATGTGCGGTCTAATCGTTATTCTGTCTAGCGTATTCTTACCGCGGTCTTGTAGCTATTTCTAATTGCGACCCACTTACGTACATTCTAACTAGGAAATAGTTGTCATAATAACAACCGGATATTATTAATTCTTGAGGAAATATTCTGACTTGCAACTAATTCGACTTACGGAAAGGAAATGTTTGTCATATAATAACAACCGGGGATTATATATATGTTTTGTAACATCTGGGTTCGGTTCAAACAAACCAACCGACAAATAAACAAACAACAAAGATATGTAGATAATTGGTAGATAATTTACTGTGAAACATTCTAAAGAATCTTCAAACGCTACGGGCCGAACCACTGCTTTCATAATTATTATTCGTAGGCCGAAACATCCGACACCGCACACCGACGTTTGGTGAAATGGGCCGAATCATCCGTCGATGTGGGCCGAAACATCCGGGCCGAATCATCCGTCTGCGTGGGCCGAACACGTCGTGGGCCGAACCATCCGGGACCCATATAATTAACTTACTTTATATTGTAGGGGTAGCGCGTAATATTAACACCGTGTACTGTCGATGCAAGCGATTATATTTGTGACAACTAAAATCACGATATTACATTCAGGCTTTACAACACATGCGTGTCACGCGTTAAGTACTACTCTTCCTGAGGAAGTTAGGCCTATATCCTCGACGAACGTATGCATAAATATCAGTTAGCAAAACTAAGTTATATTGTTAGTTTATCCAGAGCCTATTTACTGTCTATTGTCAAATGGTGTTAGCGCGTTACGTGTTTCCTTTAGAAGAGGGCAGTTTGTTCCTAGTGTTTAATTAATTGATTAATATATGGTTCTTAAAACTAATACTAACTATGTTGAAGGTATGCTCCTGTCATAATGTATTTAGTAAGCCGTTAACAACGTTCTCAGTTTGAAAGATACGACCCCGGAGCATGTTCAAATGGTAAACAAAACATCCCGTTTCAATACTAGCTTTGTTGGCAGTACTGTTGAGGTGGCCTTAGTTAAGTACGGGTTAATTTTGAACGATTTTCTATTTTCCCACGTTCTATACAGCAGATTTCCTGTTACAAATTACTACGCTTCGTGGCTTATTTCGGGTAAAGGAAAAGACTGTCTCCCTTTAAATAAATAAACAAATGACATATCCGTCCCTTCGTATAGATTGTCCGTGTTCAATACGGATTTGCGTGGAATTACTCCCGTATCCCGTTTTAATCGAACTTACTTCAAAAGGAAACATCGTGATAACGTACTTGCGTCTGGCGTGTTCATGACTCAATCTAAGTAACTAACTATAACTTTGGCAGCAGAAGAAAAAATACTTTGCTGCTAGGCATAAATCCAACAAAACTCCCTTATTCGGTTTGATATAGGTATATTTCGTAACCTATGCCAAATGGGAAAACGGATTTATGCCCTACGTGGATTTAGACAGAGTTTCACTCCAAAAATGCGGATTAACTAAATTAATGAGGCATGTCTGAAACAATGTAACATAAACTCACATAGAGAGAATCGTGGCGGTCGTCAAAGTACGGGAACTGAGTTGAAATAGAAATCTTCCCGCTGCTTCCGTCGTCGTTGGGAGAGATCGTCGCATCCCCTACCCTGGGACCGTAAGGATAGAAATGTGGCGGTGCCGCCATGGGCTGTCCCGACGCCGTCGCAGAGAGCAAAGCCCCAAGGCCCAGTAATGTTGCACAACAGCGTAAAATCATGTTTGCGCTGTGTCGTCGCTGTAAGAAGAACTTGGCCAGACACAGCGAACGCAGTGCTTTTATATTAGATTCGGAAAGGATCTGCACGGAACCCGGATCCGCGCGCTTGACGGGATGATGCTAGATCGACTGCGCAAGAATCCTGTTTACATTCACGGTAACGGATGCCGAGTTAGGACTGATACCAGACGCGGAGGGGTCGAGAGATGTTTAGAGGCTTTGTTCGAGAATTTTCGCAGAATAATGAGTCACACCCAGCACTTGAGTAATGGAGCATACCACTAAAAACCAATCCACCCACGCGCTTTCATCGTGGCTATTTTGCCTCGGGATGGGGGAAAGGGGAGGCGCACTCAATTATAATATACTAGTAGGTTCTATACCATCCTTAAGACAATAATAGTAACCAAATGTGTTGATGAACGCTGCGTACATTACGGAATTTTAAACGTTCAATATAGGATCTACGTATTTGGATTTAATCCATCAACCTAAAAAGACCTACTTTCGTCTAACGTGTGAATTGTGACTTTTGTACCTAGAAAAAGATGTCTAGTATATCATTGTATTAGGACCTACAATCAATTCAACAACTTGTGTAGTTAACCCTACACCCTAAACAAGCGCAGTGTATTAAAAAACTTGTTGAACAACTTATTAAACAACACTTGTGTTTGATATGTTAATGTTTTATATACAAATGACGATGGTGGTAGTGGTGGTGGTGGTAGAGGTGATGGTAGTGGTAGTGATAGTGGTGGTGGTGGTGGTGATGGTGATAGTGGTTGTGGTTGTGGTTGTGATGGTGATGGTGGTTGTGATGGTGTTGGTAGTGATAGTGGTTGTGGTGGTGATGGTGATGGTGGTGATGGTGGTGATGGTGGTGATGGTAGTGATGGTGGTGATGGTGGTGGTAGTGGTGGTGGTTGTGGTGGTGATGGTGATGGTGATGGTAGTGATAGTGGTCGTGGTGATAGTGGTCGTGGTGATAGTGGTTGTGGTAATGGCGGTGGTGGCGGTGGTGATAGTGGTTGTGGTTGTGATGGTGATGGTGGTTGTGATGGTGTTGGTAGTGATAGTGGTTGTGATGGTGGTGATGGTGGTGATGGTGGTGATGTTGGTGATGGTGGTGATGGTGGTGATGGTGGTGATGGTGGTGATGGTGGTGATGGTGGTTGTGGTGGTGATGGTTGTGGTGGTGATGGTGGTTGTGGTGGTGATGGTGATGGTGATGGTAGTGATAGTGGTCGTGGTGATGGTGGTTGTGGTAGTGGTGGTGGTGGCGGTGGCGGTGGCGGGGCGGTAGCGGTAGCGGTGGTTTGAATATAGTCATGACGGCAGTAAATAGAAACCGACTCAAAGTATGATCGCAGGGAGCACTATAGTGTTCTAGACATCGGGGGAGGGTGTGTGTTGGTAAAATCTACCCCTACTATATTTGCAATATAGGAGGAAATCATACAGAGCAAAAGTGTAGACATGTTGAAGACTCCCATGTATGTCACGTGCTGATATTTGAAGCCTTATCTTGATACAGAACAACAATAAGATAATATAAGATAGATTGGTTGCCATGTTTTGTAATCGCAGTCAATACAATAAAACATTTGAATGTGTTGCAAGCACAAGCGTGCGTGTATGTGTGAGTGCGTGCGTGCATGTGCGTGTATCACTGTGTGCGCGTGCGTGCGCGCGTGTGTGTGTGTGCGTGCATGCGTGCGTGCGTGTGAGTGAGTGAGTGAGTGAGTCAGTGTGTGTATAACTCCTCAATTAATTTTGCCTTCTGTGAATGAATGAATGTATGAATGATAGTCACTTAATATATCATATTTGCTATCATTTTCAATGGAATTTGATACGTGATTTGCTTTTAAAAATTATGCATTTCCAAAATTAAAGAAGTAAATTCCCAGATAGCATTTCTAACTGGAAACAATATTGGCCCAGTGTACGTTGCTATTTATTTCAATGTTGACATAAAGCATTGGCCCAGGATCGGGATGTCAACAGGATCAACATTGGCTCAACCGGACTAACATTGGGCATACATTGACGGCCATGATTGGCATGCCAATGTTGGTCCACTGTTGAGAAAATGTTGGGCCAACATTGGCCACTGTTGACATGTCCACGGGACCAATTATTGGCCAAATAATAATGTTATTGTTCCTTGTTGTTTGGCCTAACACCGGACTAACATTGGGCCAAAAATTGCATGACAACACTGGTCCAATATTTAGACAATGTTGGGCCAATATTGGCATACCGTGCAGGCTACTACATTGGTCCAATGTTGGCATGCATTGAATGGCTCGAGTTTGGCATGTTCACAAAACAAAACAATACAGCATACTCTTTAGTTCGTTTAATCTCTGTTTTTTTCCCTGACATTGAGAGTTATTTTTTTATTTACTTCCGAGAACTCTACTACTACTAGCCGCACCGACAAAGGAGACACGACCGCAGTTGGGGTAAACATATATTTTTAACCAGCACGAAGTCGCTGCTGGGTTGATTTCAAAATCCATCTACGCTTGGCTAAACGTGGGCCTACAACTGTGCAAATGTAACTCCTGAATACGTGTTGCGGTGGGCGTTAAAAGCGTGGTTGTCTGTTCTGTTGGGTAGTCATTAACAGGAAGTTCGCTGAGTCAGTAGTAGGACGTTATGTGCTGAACTTGTGGTTTGATGAGTGCCCGGGAATCATGCAAATACAAAGGTAAGGACGCAAGCGGACCCCGGTCGAAACGCGGTCGAACCTCTACCGTTTTGACCGCGTCTCCTTGGTGTGGGGGCTTCACAAGACGCACCAAGACAGTGTCGAGGCGTCTTGAACGCGCCGTAAACAAAAGAGTCTTGAGCGAATCTCGAGAATCAAACATTTGTGCCCCGCCACAGCGAGCCTGGTACTAAGTCACACAGGTCCATTCTTCACACGGGGCAACAATAGCTGTCCACGTCATGTCCCATCAATTTTGATAATGTTGCAGAAAAGCGCACCTTATGATCACAACTTTCAATGTCCCGTTTATTTTCCTCAACAAAAATCCAAAAGTAATAAAACACAAGTATTTACGAACCCAGAAATAGACAATTATCAGTAAGAATCACATCGTTTCTCAATTCGTCACTTTTTAAAGTGTATTTCAATTTTAGCAATAAATCAAAAACTACTGAAGGTGTCTCAACAAATGAGGTAACATTTTAAAGCTTATTATACGTAGAATCCAAAAAGATAGCTCCATTTCCCACTTTTGCAACTTAATATCTGCTCGTGCGGTCGAGACGAGACGGAGCAGTTCCACTAGCCAATGAGGAACGGGCCTGGAGCATACAGTGGATCGCACACATGTGCGGATCTATAGGAGGTCCGGGAGTCCGAACCCCTGTTTTTGAGCAAAAAAATATGTCAATTTACAAATAAAATATAATAATTGGCTTAAAATCATATGACAAGTGTCACAAAAATGCACATGTTCAAGTGTTTTGTTAAACACATGTTGCTGTCCTCCAAGCGGCCAAAGAGACTCGCTCGAGAAGCGGTCGAGACACGTTTTTGATGCATCTTCGAAAAAGCGTCTCGAGCGCTTTTCGATGCGTCTTGGAGAGCGCATGCTGTGCCCAACACCTGGCGATGGCCAACATCGCCATCAAATGTGCCAAATATTGGGAGCACATCGTGTGATAGTCTGGTGGATGGACACGAATGATGATGATGTGTCTCGACCGTGTCTCGAGTATCCCATCTCGTCGCGATGCGTCTATTGTCAATCTCCTGCCAGCCCCGACGTGATGTACCCGCATATCGAGGAAACGAGAATACGTATCATGACAAGACAGGTCGATGCGCGCGCTCATGTAGACAAACGTCGAATGCAGAAACAAAATGGCAGGGTTTTGTTGCTCATTTTCGAAAAAAGCGATAAAATAATCGAGTCGTACATATGCTTCTGGATTGCGCGAAGAAATGCAATAGGCAAGAGAGGTGGCCTCTTTGACTGCCGTCCTATGGCCACTATGACTGCAGTTCTACTCTATGTTGCATTTATCGGAACTTTTCTGAACACTCTTGTATTCGTCACCAACGCCCCTCATATTCTCACCTACATCATCATTCTAGAATAGCATAAGAATAAGAATAAACGTATTATTACTTGTACACACACCCACCATATAATCCCCGAATCCACACAAGTATCATACTGTTACAATACGACACAACATTATGCTACAATACTCATAAAACATGTTGTACTCAATAAAATTAACGCAACAATAAAGATACTGTTAAGTAAATTACACAAAATCGCCCCGTGAACGCAACTCACTCCGTATGAGGCGCTTTATATTAAATCGTGTACATTATCACTGCATTACTATCTTTCATTAAAAATAAGACACTTTAAATATACTAAGATTAAATAATTTAGTTTAAATATTAAAACTGACTGTTAAGACATACACTAAAATCATTAAGTGTTCTGGCAGTGTACTAAACACCATGGAATTAATGAGTTTTTGTAGCGATTTGTGTTCGCCATTGGGATCGGGTAACTCGTTGAATGATCATTGTCTATATGACACATTTCAAGTATTTGGTAGTAGCGTATTCAGTTTGTGGTCGCTACGCTTCATTCTAGCGAAATACATTTTACACAATTCATTGCATCTATCGTGCAGCGTTGGTAAGTTTACCATCTCCAGAAAATCCTCGCACACACAACCAGGAAATATAGTTTTGAGACACGTTTTTTGAATTATTTCGATGTTGTCCGATAAGTATTTAGGCAAGTTCATGTGCCATACCGGGCAGGCATATTCAACTACTGGTCTAGTCACAAATACATATATTCTAACCAAATCATTTTGGTTGATACCAGCTCGTTTCAACTTCACCCTGTTTTGGTCTAGTCGTGCTAGCATCAGATTCAGTGTTTTATATGATCTTCACCCACAACGAGAATATCATCCATGAAGCAGATCACATTTTCAATGCCACTCAAAATGTTGTCCATAGTCGCTTGAAAAATGGACGGTATGCTAGCCTGCGCATTCTGCACAGTCCCTTGTGGGTGTTGATTGTCAGCAGAGGAATCGACTGCTCGCACATTCCCATCTCATTGAAGGGCCCACTCAAGTCAAGAACCGAAAACACCTTAGGCGTCTTATCTGTCTGAGCCAATTTGGTGAACAAATCCTGCATTGTAGGAAGCGGATACTTGTCATCTTCAATTGCTGCATTCAACAACTTGAAATCGCCACAAATCCGCACCGACATCTTGCCGTTTTTCATTTTTGGAACATTGAGTGGGGCTTGCCCATTCACTAGACTCAACACGATGAAGAACGTCAATAGATTCAAGACGGTCGAGTTCACTCTCAACGACTTCTCGCATGGAATAAGGCACCGGACGCGCCTTCTGGAAAAACTGGCCTTTCATCTGGTTTCACTTTAGCGATTTTGGGATTGACACTGAAAATTCCTCCCTAGTCGAGTGGTATCTACTTTACCCAGTCCCGCCACATCAATGCTAGTCGTGACCCTTTCGCCACAAACACCTGCAATTAATGCTTGTTACCACGGTATCTGACAGGCAAACACACTTTATCTATCAATGTGATTAGTTCTCCGATGTATGACCTTAGCTTCAGACCGGTTTTTTCTAGTGGAAAGCTACGTAAGACATTTTTATATGCATTCTCCGGTACAATAGACACCGCCGCCCCAGTATCTACAAGCATTGACTCATTGTGTCCATTTAACTCCATGTTCACATGCATGCCTTTCTTAACCTCGCTAGCTTTTCATTGAACTCCGCTGAGCTCTTCACGGCCATTTCATGGGAGATCGCCGTCTGATAAGCCTCATAGAAGGTTAACGAATTGTCTCTGAGCAGTAACTTCGCTTGTACCGCCGTCAAGTTCAGGCCCTTTATGAACATGTCTCTTAGAGCCTCATCTTGATAATCACGTGGGTACTCACATTCACCGCATAATTCACGCAACGCCAGCGCAAACTGCGCCACTGACTCTGAAGGCCTACGCGGTCTGTTCATGAATTTGTTTCTCAAACCTACGATTGTTAGTTGCTGTTTGTAAACCGTGGTCGCCGCACGAATTACAGCATCTATTCCGCATTTGCCGGTGTATCCGGTTTCAGTTGCGTCTTCAACTTCGCGTAGCATTCAGCGCCAACGTTCGACAGGATAATGACACCTGCGGATACGCCATTACTGATCACGAAGAACTCGAACCGTTCAACGTAGTTTTTGAAACCCTAGTAGTAATAGATGTCCCTTAGCGTAGGCAAAATCCGTTCATGTGAGGAAATCCCATGTTAAGAGATAGGGATTTTGCACTCAGTTGACGGCTGGGTTAAGAGATAGGGAATTTTAACATGGGAAAGATAGGGATTTTTCCTCCAGTTGACGGCCGGGTTAAAGATAGGGGATTTTCCTATGTTATGAGATAGGCTTCCTCCAAAACTTGTTTTTGACTGGTGCAAAATGGTGCAAAATGACGAAAGTAGTCACAAAATGGTTTTCGAGATACGGATTTTGCACGAGTGAACGGCCGGGTTAAAGGATAGGCCATTTTCTCCATGTTAAAGCATAGGGAATTTTCACCCCATGTTAAAGGATAGCAGCTATTATCGCAAAGGTATCCGACCACTTTTGTGGTTTTTATCCCATGTTAAAGCATAGGGAATTTGTTATCCCCATGTTAAAGGATAGCAGCTATTATCGCAAAGGTATCCGACCACTTTTGGGGTTTTTAGCGACGCTACTGGCGAATTATCTGGTCTTGTTTGTTTGTTGCGCGCGAGCGCGCGCGAACCCCACCGTGATTGCTCAATGCCATCGCTCGTGGCTATAAATAAACTCGTACGCGGAGGCGTGTCTGAACTTGTTTGTTTGTTGTGAGTGCGAGCACGCGCATCCTGTATGACGTCATTAAACTATAAAGGGCCACGCGCCGTTATTTTGTACGCAAGGTTGACTTAGTTAAACAGATAGTTCTTTGGTTAGCCATTGTTTTGTGTTTTCGTGCTTGAATATAATCTCATCATTTGATGTTACGGGCAGTGATATACTATAGCGAGTGAAAAATTTCCCTGTTAACCGGTATAAACTGGTATGAACTCGTAATGACTGCTCGTGACTGTGGGTTGGAAGATCATCTCGATATTCGGCCCGTGATAAAACATACGAGATACCAGTATTTGTTATACGATATTTGTACTTACCAACCGTCGATATGCTGTTTGTAAACTGTTTTGAAGGGGTATTCCCTGTTCAATACCATTATTAAATAAACACGCTATGCGCGATGCACAATGTCGACTCGGTGGCCTTGAAACCAAAGACCGTATATCAATACAAGACGGTGCAGTGCTCGCTATCTACATTGTTCGAGGAAAGTGAAGCGTCATGTTAGAACAATAGACTAGTGTATTAGCTATTGTTTGTAAGAACTATATCGAACACCAGTATCAATCAGTATAATTCAAACAAAACTGATAACGAATGCTCTGCATGTTCGAAGAACAGTAGACTAGTGTTGTTATTATTATATTAGATAGCGATTAAATTCGTGTCTCTTATAAAACCCGTACTCGAGACCTGTGTGGACTTGTTTGGCTGTCGCGTGTGTGAGTGCGCGTACTCTGTATGACATCGTTAAGCTATACATTGCTACGTATAGTAATTGTGTGTGTGTGTGATGTGAGTTGATCAAGCAGGTAGTGATTTGATTAGCCATTGTTTTGAGCTTTAGCAGGTTCTTGTAGTTACGGAGCGTGACATGTAAATACGTTTGTATTGTTCACGAATAAACTGTGCAAACCTCACCTTGTGTCTTTTTTCATAGTGTAATGCAAAGCATATGTTGGGGACCTTACTAATAGCCTTACACTTCACAACTAAAGAAACTA
The DNA here is from genome assembly GCA_963995525.1 of Escarpia spicata. Classification (NCBI taxonomy): domain Eukaryota; kingdom Metazoa; phylum Annelida; class Polychaeta; order Sabellida; family Siboglinidae; genus Escarpia; species Escarpia spicata. The sequence goes on along the minus strand of OZ023215.1, from coordinate 40,756,513 downwards.
TCCGTATTGTCAACAGCAGTGATCATAGGGACAGGTATAGAGACATACGTATACATAGATACATACATTCTGGACTTGTCTGTTTGCTGCGGGCGTGAGTGCGCGTACCCTCTATGACATCATTAAACTGCTACGCGCAGTAACAAGAGACGAAACAAGAGACGAAACTATAGACGAGATACGCCACGAGACTACGGATGACAAATCACACGAGAGTACGGACGAGACAAGAGATATGTTACGAGACTTCGGATGACTCATCACACGAGAGTACGGACGAGACAAGAGAAGAGACTACGGATGACACATCACACGAGATTTCGGATGACACATCACACGAGATTACGTATGACATATCACACGAGACTTCGGTTGACACATCACACGAGAGTACCGATGAGAAAAGAGACGAGACAATGTCCGAGATATGCCACGAGACTACGACCGACACATTGCATTAGACTATGAATGACACATCACACGAGACTACGGATGACACATCACACGAGATTACGGGTGACACATCACACGAGACTCCGGATGACACATCACACGAGATTACGGATGGCACGTCACATGAGAGTACGGACGAGACAAGAGACGAGACTATGGACGAGATACGCCACGAGACAACGGATGGCACATCAGAAT
>OZ023215.1:40728362-40753362 GCA_963995525.1 Escarpia spicata | reverse complement strand
TACTATTACTACTACGACTACTAGTTCTACGACTACTACTACGACTACTACTCTGCTACTACTACCAATACTACGACTACTACTCTGATACTACTACTACTACTACTACGACTACTACTACGACTACTACTACGACTACTACTACGACTACTACTGCGACTACTACTTTGCTACTATTACTACTACTACTACTACTACTACTACTACTACGACTACTACTACTACTAGTACTGCGACTAGTACTACGACTACTACGACTACTACTCTGCTAATACTACTAGTACTACTACTACTACGACTAATACTACTACTACGACTACTACTACTACTACTACGACTTCTACTACTTCTACTACCACTAGTAGTAGTATTACGACTACTACTACTACTACTACGATACTACGACTACTACTACGACTACTAGTACTACGACTGCTACTCTGTTACTACTACGACTACTACTACTATTACTACTACGACTACTAGTACTACGACTACTACTACGACTACTACTCTGCTACTACTACTACTACTACTACGACTACTACTACTGCTACTACTACTACTATTACTCTGCTGTTAGTACTACTACTACTACTACTACTACTATTACTACTACGACTAATACTACTACTACAACTACTACTACTATTACTACTACTAGTACTACGACTACTACTACGACTACTACTCTGCTACTACTACTACTACTACTACTACGACTTCTACTACTGCTACTACTACTGCTACTACTACTACTGCTACTACTACTACTGCTACTACTACTACTGCTACTACTACTACTACGACTACTATTCGATTACTACTCTGATACTACTACTAGTACTACGACTACTACTCTGCTACTACTACTACTACTACTACTACTACTAATACGACTACTACTACTGCTACTAATACTGCTGCTACTACTACTACTACGACTACTACTACTACGACTACTACTCTGCAAATACTACTACTACTACTGCTACTACTAGTACTACTACTACTTCTACTACTACTACTACGACTACTACTACTTCTACTAGTACTACGACTATTACTACGACTACTACGACTACTACTCTGCTAATACTACTAGTACTACTACTACTACTACAACTACGACTACTACTACTACTACTACTAGTAGTAGTAGTACTACGACTACTACTACTACTACTACGACTGCTACTACGGCTACTAGTACTACGACTACTACTTTGCTGCTAGTATTACTACTACTACTATTACTACTACTACTATTACGACTACTACTACTACTAATACTACGGCTACTTCTACTATTACTACTACGACTACTAGTACTACGACTACAACGACTACTACTCTGCTACAACTACTAGTACTACGACTACTATTCTGCTACTACTACTACTACTACTAATACTACTACTAATACTACGACTACTTCTACTACGACTACTACTCTGCTAATACTACTACTACTACTGCTGCTACTACTAATACTATTACTACTACGACTAGTACTACTACTACGACTACTACTCTGCTACTACTACTAGTACTACGACTACTATTCTGTTACTACTACTACTACTACTACTACGACTACAACTAGTACTATTACTGCTACTACTACGACTACTACTACTACTAGTACGACGACTACTACTACTAGTAGTACTGCGACTACTACTACGACTACTACTCTGCTAATACTACTAGTACTACTACTACTACTACGACTACTACTACTACTACTACTACGACTACTACTACTACAATTAGTAGTAGTACGACTACTACTACTACTACGACTACTACGACTACTACGACTACTACTACGACTATAAGTACTACTAATACTCTGCTACTACTACTACTACTACTCTGCTGCTAGTACTACTACTACTACGACGACTACTACTACTGCTACTACTACTACTACTACTACTACTACGACTACTACTACTACGAATACTACTACTACGACTAATACTCTGCTAATACTGCAATAACTACTGCTACTACTAGTACTACTACTACTACGACTACTACTACCACTACGACTTCTACTACTACGAGTACTACGACTACTACTACTCTGCTACTACTACAACTACTCTGCTACTACTACGACTGCTACGACTACTACTACTACTTGTACTACGACAACTACTCCGCTACTACGACTACTACTACTAGTAGTACTATGTGTATCTTGAGCGATTGCCTGAATTTGCCTGAAAACGGAGGGGTTTGACGCGATAACACTTCTATTTTCCTGAAAAAGGAGGGATTTGATGCGATAACACGCCTATTTTACTGAAAAAGGAGGGATCTCACGCGATAACACGTCTATGTTCCTGAAAAAGGAGGGATTTGACGCAATAACACGTCTATTTTCCTGAAAAAGGAGGGATCTCACGTGATGTCTATTTTCCTGAAAAAGGATGGATCTCACGTGTTAACACGTCTATTTTCCGGAAAAAGGAGGGATTTCATGCGATAGCACGTCTATTTTCCTGAAAAAGGAGGGATTTGACGCGATAACACGTCTATTGTGATGGAATTCCATCTTTTTGGTGGAATCTTACACGGTAACACGTCTATTCTGATGTGCCATCCGTAGTCTCGTGGCGTATCTCGTCCATAGTCTCGTCTCTTGTTTCGTCCGTACTCTCATGTGACGTGCCATCCGTAATATCGTGTGATGTGTCATCCGAAGTCTCGTGTGATGTGTCATTCGTAATCTCGTGTGATGTGTCATCCGTAGTCTCGTGTGATGTGTCATCCATAGTCTCATGCAATGTCTCGGTCGTAGTCTCGTGGCATATCTCGGACATAGTCTCGTCTCTTTTCTCGTCGGTACTCTCGTGTGATGTGTCATCCGAAGTCTCGTGTGATGTGTCATACGTAATCTCGTGTGATGTGTCATCCGTAATCTCGTGTGAAGTGTCATCCGTAGTCTCGTCTCTTGTCTCGTCCGTACTCTCGTGTGATGTGTCATCCGAAATCTCGTAACATATCTCTTGTCTCGTCCGTACTCTCGTGTGATTTGTCATCCGTAGTCTCGTGGCGTATCTCGTCTATAGTTTCGTCTCTTGTTTCGTCTCTTGTTACTGCGCGTAGCAGTTTAATGATGTTATAGAGGGTACGCGCACTCACGCCCGCAGCAAACAGACAAGTCCAGAATGTATGTATCTATGTATATGTATGTCTCTATACCTGTCCCTATGATCACTGCCCATGGTATCGTTCCTGTTGACAATACGGATATTTTTTTTAGTTGTGAAGTGTAAGGCTATTAGTAAGGTCCCCAACATATGCTTTGCATTACACTATGAAAAAAGACACAAGGTGAGGTTTGCACAGTTTATTCGTGAACAATACAAACGTATTTACATGTCACGCTCCGTAACTACAAGAACCTTCTAAAGCTCAAAACAATGGCTAACCAAATCACTACCTGCTTGATCAACTCACATCACACACACACACACACACACACACACACACACACACACACAATTACTATACGTAGCAATGTATAGTTTAACGATGTCATACGCGACAGCCAAACAAATCCAGACAGGTCTCGAGTACGGGTTTTATAAGAAACACGAATTTAATCGCTATCTAATATAATAATAGCAACACTAGTCTACTGTTCTTCGAACATGCAGAGCATTCGTTATCAGCTTTATTTGAATTATACTGATTGATACTGGTGTTCGATATACTTCTTACAAACAATAGCTAATACACTAGTCTATTGTTCTAACATGACGCTTCACTTTCCTCGAACAATGTAGATACCGAGCACTGCACCGTCTTGTATTGATATACGGTCTTTGGTGTCAAGGCCACCGAGTCGACATTGTGCATCGCGCATAGCGTGTTTATTTAATAATGGTATTGAACAGGGAATACCCCTTCAAAACAGTTTACAAACAGGATATCGACGGTTGGTAAGTACAAATCTCGTATAACACATACTGGTATCTCGTATGTTTTATCACGGGCCGAATATCGAGATGATCTTCCAACCCACAGTCACGAGCAGTCATTACGAGTTCATACCAGTTTATACCGGTTAACAGGGAATTTTTTCACTCGCTATAGTATATCACTGCCCGTAACATCAAATGATGAGATTATATTCAAGCACGAAAACACAAAACAATGGCTAACCAAAGAACTATCTGTTTAACTAAGTCAACCTTGCGTACAAAATTAGTAGCGTCGCTTGATCCACGCCGAAAATTCAAAATATCGTCGCATACCTTTGTGATAATAGCTGCTATCCTTTAACATGGGATAAAACATTCCCTATGCTTTAATATGTGATAAAAACCCAAAAAGTGGTCGGATACCTTTGCGATAATAGCTGATATCCTTTAACATGGGATAAAAAATTCCCTATGCTTTAACATGGGATAAAAACCCCAAAAGTGGTCGCATACCTTTGCGATAATAGCTGCTATCCTTTAACATGGGGTGAAAATTCCCTATGCTTTAACAAGGAGAAAATGGCCTATCCTTTAACCCGGCCGTTCACTGGTGCAAAATCCGTATCTCGAAAACCATTTTGTGACTACTTTCGTCATTTTGCACCATTTTGCACCAGTCAAAAAAAAGTTTTGGAGGAAGCCTATCTCTTAACATAGGAAAATCCCCTATCTTTAACCCAGCCGTCAACTGGAGGAAAAATCCCTATCTTTCCCATGTTAAAATTCCCTATCTCTTAACCCGGCCTTCAACTGAGTGCAAAATCCCTATCTCTTAACATGGGATTTCCTCCCATGAACGGATTTTGCCTACGCTAAGGGACATCTATTACTACTAACCCTCCTTCTCTTCCACATACGGCTCGAAGCGGGCGCTCTTCCCCGACATGCTTAAGTTCGTTTCTTCGTCGCCATTGTTGTGTATTGTGGAGTTTGCATGTTTAAGGAGACATATTACGATTAGTAATCAACTACACATGAGGTTGGCGGTATCCCAGAGTGCCTCTGGTGTGTATTGCAGAAACGGTACGAAACAAGGACGGACACGTACAGCTAGTAACGTCTACTACCCGTTACATCAATATACAACAGCTATCTGGGCAAGTCTTCACTCACCGACACGAAGAACGCATTCATGGAGTTGACTGAGCTATCTACATCTCCACCAGTAGCTTTATTTGCAGCCCCAACATCTCGTTGCGATTGCCAGATGCGTTTCCCGTGAGTGTCTTCATGTGCTTCCACCAGTCGCGTGACGATGTTTCCTCAATTGATGCTATTTTAGATTGATATAACTGGTGTCGTAATTTAGGTGCTGTGCGATTCACTAAATTCCGGTGTTTACTGGTCTGTTCCGTGTCACCTGCCTTGCGAGCAGGTTGTCTCTGTCTAATAAGGTGTCGGAAGCCATCTGTGACCCACGGTTTGTCTGTGCTGTGACGTGAAACAGTCTTGTACGAACAGCATGTATCCAATAAATGGTCCATGGTTTCTTGAAAGAGAATAAACTGTTCCTCGCACGTAGGCAATGTGTACATATACTCCCATCTGGTCGGTGACAGGGCCGAAGTGAACAATGTTCGTTCGTTGTTACCCATGCGCCTGGTGACGGTGTACTGGACCATGTCCGTGTCAAGTGTTAGGAACCACGACGGGACAAGTAAGACCATCTTGTGATCTGATGTTCCCAATTAATCAAGTACTGTCGGATAGATATTAGACCACATGTTGTCCGATATTGCACAATTACGCCTGGCTGTCATAAGAAGCTGCTCGCATCCATAATGTGTCCGTAAAAACGTGTCCTTGAATTGATTAAAATCCCCACTTATAATGACACCACAATCTGGGCTACGTCGCAAAATTGTGTCCAGACTAGTTATCAGGTACTCTCGCATAGAGCCATTGGTGGGTGGTAGATGCACGCTAAAATAATGCACGAGTATTTTCTTGGTAGTTTCTTGGGCTTCATTTTAATCCATATCACTTCGTGTTCAGCATCTTCAATATCATGTAACCGATCACACTCAAAGGTCTCGGCCACATAACACGCCACTCATCCGCCTCCTTTATCCACGCGGTCCTTTCGTTCACTACTGAATCCTGCCAAACCGACAGATTCCTTTGAGATGGTTTCTGTGACACACACGCAGCCCACGTTGTTTGTGCGTGCCACACTTGTTACACACTTGTCACACACTTGTTAGACGGGCCGGCAATACGCACGTAGCCAGCAGTTCCAAGGTCACTCGCATTATGAGGGCGAATAGCGTGCGTACCTCGGTCCTGTTTCGGTGGTTGTTTCCCAGTCGCTCTCGACGTATTCCGACAATGGATGACCTGATGGCGCGCTGCGTCGCTGTTTCGTCGACCTGTTACCAGTCGATCTCGACTCATTGCAGCTCTTCTGCGAACAGGGTCCCAGCTGCGCTCCGCCTTCTCGGTGGTTACGGAGCATTAGTGACAGGTTGCTCATCAGCTTGTTAACCCCGAACGCAGAAAGACTGATACCGTCACTCTGGAATGCTGACGTGTCGCAGGAACCATCACGAAACAAGAAGTTTTGATCGTTGTCAACGAACCGGGCGCCCGTGTCACTACACTTATCTCTCAGGAAATTGTTGATTTCCTTGATATTGTGTTCCTGTGTCCCTGTTGTGTCGAGCAAGACACTGCTAATCGTCACATGGTTGATATTCTCTGTTGCTTTGGTGATGAAGTCGTTGAAGTCTTCACTTCCTCTATATCTGCGTCTTCCATGACTACATTGCCACACACAATAGTTACTTCGTCCGCCTCATTGCACGCCTCACCCCACTGGACAGCTACTAGTAGGTTTTTGGAGTAGCTCTGTATGCCTTGTGCAAGGCCACATATTCGTTGTCCGCAGCGGTGAAGTTATGAATGTCACGTCCAATTCGGTTATCAACCATGTATACACTGCGTGGTGTCTCACTTGTCACTGCGGCGAACGATTTCCGCTCAGTAGGCGCCTATCTTAAGCATGCTACGTCCGATGATAGTTTGTTAAGCTTCTCATACTCCATTCTGATATCGTTGTTATGGCTTATTTCATCTCGTAGAGTTGCTACGTGCTCGATTAGAACACTGTTTTCATTTCTGATGGCATAATTTGTGTAGGACTGCTCCTTCACTAGTTGAATTAATTCCGCATTTTTGTCATTTAACTGTAGCATTGTCGCTTCGAGTTTTGATACAGTGTTCACCAGTTGCAGGACAAAGCTAGGCAGTTTTCTGCATGCGTCGCAGCTCCACAAGCCAATAATCTCCCCTGGCTGTTCTCCAACGCATTCGTAATGCAGCCACGTACAGCTGGCACAGGTGGCTTTGCACCATGCTGTCTGTTTCTTTGCCCTTGTGTCTGCACTGTGGGATATATAACGATGTGTTTGCCTTTTTGCTCCCCCTTTGCCTTTACCATATGATTATATATAGTAGGAGGATCCGCTATCACATAGAGCTGTGTTGATGTTTGAAGCGGCAAAAGAGTTAAGTTAGCCGGCATGGCGTCAGTGACGGTGACGTCTAGTTCGTCAGGACAACTGTCGTATTCTGCCGTTGTGTCGCTCGCCGTGAACAAGGTTTCTACCGAGCGTCTCGTAGTCATCCCATCCATCGTCTGCCACTATGTGGCACGCGCAGCGGGGTGACACACTTAGCTCGTATCAAGTTCATCGTCAACACACCATGCAGCACTGTTGCGTGACGGCTGGCATGTCACACCAGTAGTCATCCAAGCGTGCCTACGTCACTTGGCACTCTTATAATTGCGAAATCACCATTCACTGGGCAATATACGGTGATATTTTCAAGGTCACTTCAAATATTGTTCAATTTTACATTAAAATTATACTTAAAAGAACACGCCGATATCTACATACAATGTTCACACAACAGGCCTGTGACTAATCAGCTTGACCTCGGAAAGGTTATTGAATGACAACACTGTCGCAAAGTTAGACTGCGTCAAGAAGCGGTAGCGGCAGCCAATCACATAAACTTCTCTGAAAGTCTTATCTATAGAAAGAAGTCTTCCATAGAAGCAATAAAGACTGTGTTATGTGTTTGTGTTATGTTATGTTATGTTATGTTATGTTATGTTATGTTATGTTATGTTATGTTATGTTATGTTATGTTATGTTATGTTATGTTATGTTATGTTATGTTACTGATCATTTGGTGGCCAAAAAGATTATCAGATTTACAATTTGAACAATTAAAATTGTCAGGGTTGGATGCGCGTGCTAGGTTATTAGTCGTGTATTAATGCTTGTCTGAATTTCTGTGGCTCTGTAATGTTGACTATTGCATCTGGTAGGGGATTACAATCTGTTATTGTTCTGGGGAAATAGGAAAATTTATAACAGTTCTTGCTGGTGTGGCTAGTGTTAAATTCTTTGCTCGTTAGATGCCGTGATAGGCGTTGGACGGGCTGGAGGAGGTTTTCAACAGGCAAGGATAGGTGACCATAAATGGCTTTGTGCAATATGGTGAGGCGTCTGTTTGTTCGTCTGGTTGTGAGTTGTTCTAGGTTTATTTTTTTACATTTCTGACACGCATCCAGTTTCTCTGGATGTATTATAGTCGTTAAGGCAAAAGCGTGCTGCCTGTCTTTGGACCATTTCTATTTTGTTGATGAGGATCTGGGCGTGGGGGTCCCACACGGATGATGAATAAGAGTGGTCGGACAAGGGTTGTGTAGGCAGTTGTTTTGATGTTTATGGGGCACGAGTAGAGATTGCGTCTGGTAAATGCTAGGGTACAGTTTGCTGAGGCTGTAATCTGATGGATTGGTTTGTTCCAGGTGAGATATTTAGTGATATATACTCCTAGATAGGGATGACTGTCGGTTTCCTGTATTATTGCATTTCGTAGAGTATAATTTAAATAGTTTGCGTTTCTTGCATGGGTTAGTCTCATCACAAAGCATTTTTTTGGTTAAAGTGCATCTGCCAGTCGTGTTCCCATTTGGCTAACTAATTTGGGGCTTTCTGTAGTTCTTGTGAGTCAGACTGATTGTTGATCTCTCTATAGAGGACACAGTCATCTGCAAAGAGACGGACTGTGGAGTGGATATTGTCAGGTAAATCATTGATGTATATCAGGAAGAGAAGCGATCCCAATACCATGCCTTGAGGTACACTTGACATGACATTTGTCCAGGTGGAATCTTCTTCACCGACAACCACTCTCTGTTCACGGCACTTGAGAAAATTAGAGACCCAGGCGTGTGTTTTGTTGTGGATGCCACATTTCTTTAATTTATTTAAGAGCCGGTTATGGGGAACGATGTCGAATGCTTTTGAGAAGTCCATTATTATTATTATGTCCACTTGGGATTTATTATTTAAGGGAATTCGCTAGGTCGTGTGTGGTGAGTATTAACTGAGTTTCTGTGGGATGTTTACTGCGGAAGCCGTGTTGTATGTCGGATAAGACTGAGTGTCGGTCAAAATTCGGCTTTAAGTCTGTGGTCTGATTCTACCCTGTTGTCTTTCATTAGGATTGGGATTCTAACTATATCAACTTTAAGGCTTTTTGCGTATGACCAGAATCGTTTTGGTGAGTCGGAACAAATGGATGATATATATTTTCTGCGAGCATTTCTTGTCTCTCTGGGTGTGGTTTTACGTGCCTTACAAAAATGTTCATAGCTGGCTTGATTTCCATATAATTTGTGAGTGTCGAAAGCCCTTTGTTTACGTTTGTGTAGTCTTTTGATTCGCTTACTTATCCACGGTGTTTGGTACGCTTTGATATTATTTCTGTTGGTATGTGAGAGTTCAGTATTGAGTAAAGGACAGTTTGGAATTCTGTATACATTCCATAAAGTGTGTTCGTGGATGTATCCCTTGATACAAACTCATTGCTCCATTTGAGCAGGTGTGCTTTCAGAGCCTGCATGTTAGCTTTGTGGTACATGTATGTTTTGCATGGTTTTTGCTTGATGACCCTGGGCTTGCAGCTGTTTGTGATTACTTGGATGCCGTCGTGATCGCTTATTCCCGGTACTACTGCAGATCTTTCAACAAGGGTGGGCCGGGTAGTTGTGAAGAACAAGTCCAAAGTGTTGTTTATTCTAGTGGGTTCACGTACAACTTGTTCCAATCCAAAAATCATTGGCAATTTCGAGTAGCATTTTGGATAAGCCGGGAGCAGCTCCGCCTAGTTTTACGCTGAGTATGTCCCAATCTATGTCGGGAAGGTTAAAGTTTCCGCTTATCCATATATGTCCTTTGTTTTGACGTTTAATTATGTTCATGGATTCTCGTAGTTCATGCATGCATTCGTTTGTGTTACCAAATCGGGGTGATCTGTAGAAAGCTCCTATTGTGATATCTTTCGATCCTTTTATTTTGAGTACCCAAAAAACGTGTTGCCCCGTGCTATGAGGCAAGATCCCCACCTGGGACAATATATGGTCAGTGTCATTTCTTTTAAGTGTTTCTCTTCTATGAATGAATCATTGTTTGAAAATATATGTATCAATGCAAATAGTAATACGTTAAGCTATCCTAGCTATTCGATAGATATCAGCATCAATTTGGACAAGATTTGGGGACGTTCAGACTTCAGAACTTTTATTCTGTGTACATATTCAGGCTGTATTACCCCCACAAAGCAGTTTTGCCCAAGGTACCCTATTCATCCCGTTCGTGCTTCTTTGATTAGTTGCCAGAAGGAGCCACATACACACAAAATGGCGGAATTGCGACCGATTTATCGCGACGTTTAATTTGTAATCAGTGTAACATGCTGATTACGTACTTTATTGTTAACAGTGTTATCGTTATAATATATAATATCCGTAGGTTAGTGCCAGGTGCAGATGCACAGTAACATGGAATTATCATGGTTGTCAGACGTATACGATGACGTCGTCGACGATAACGAAAATGGGGAAACTGACCTGGAATTACAGGCGAGTGACGGACGGAAGCGGTTTGAAATAGTTGGATGAGGAGTGTTTTGTATGTATTATGCATCTCAGTAATATGATAGTGGGCTTTATGCACATTAGCGGAGTCGGTTCAACGCAACGAATGCACTGTCAGTGAGTGACCGGTGCCAGCTTTTGTGCTCGTGGTGCCATCTGTCGGCGGCGGAGTTACTACGGCGATCTACGCCTATGTGGATTCGACAAGCCTGATAGGGATCGGATCATAATTAACCTTCCTGTTTGGTTGCATAAAGTCATGAACGAGACCATTTGCAGAGCAGCTCTGTGAATAATGGGAACAATGGTTCTGATTCACAGTTCTGCTAATTAGGCTAACGCTGATAAATTATCCTTTTTTTGCAGAACAGGTCGGATTCTTTAAGTCTAACTTAAGTCCATCAAAAGCAGGCGGTCCTAACGGAATGTCACCTCGTTTCCTTAATTTTTTTGCAAATGAGTTAGCTCCAGCACTTAGGTGTTTATTCCAACAATTACAAACTCAACTGGGACTCGCTCCACACACGTCGCCTCATTCAACAAGCATCAATGTTTTATAAAATCCACTACCACATGGTTAAACAGCGATAGAAATAAGCCAGAATATTTACTTGTCCGCCGGACAAGTAACTTTTGAAATCTACTTGTCCGCAAAAATTTTAACTTGTCCGATTGGTTGTGAAGGGGAATCGAAGCTTTGCAAAAAACATAAAAAGTCTGTCTTATTTTTATGACAACCCAATGTTCCTGCTGTTTCGTTGCACGTACATCTGAGTGACTTGGATCAAAGACACAATTTGATTTCATCTTAAAATTTTTAAATTGCAAAATTATTTTTGCAACTATTTTCATGATAATTATTGTTCATCACTAATATTAAAAGTAGACACGTTACATGTTATATACCAGTATTTTAGTGATGCTGATATGAACATTTTATTAATAACAAATAATTATTACGATGATAGGAATGAGACAATTGTTTTCCTTGGTATTTGTTTTTATTATGTTACAAAAACTGTTTATGTTTAATATGATATATATATATATATAAAACATATAACACTGCTATAAAATGTTGGCATCAGTTTGTCATTGAAGATGTCACTCATCCAGGAACACGACCAATGCAAAGCCAGGAAATGTTGTCACAAAAATCATAATAAACTATATAAGCTGATATTATTTTGTTAAACCTCTATGAACTTCAATATTAGCAAAGTTCTGTATTTTATAAATGAAGATAATATTCAATTGATCATCACCAAACAAACGCATATTTTTTCCTAAATGTTATATTACCATTTCAATGATGATAAAACAGTTTTAACGGTGTCTGAATTACATTTACCAGGCAAAAAATAATTTATAGATTTAGTTATGTCGTAACGTTGCTGCCGCGCACAGACCGCCGTAGTTGGCGGAAGCCGACATATTAACGGCGGTTGGCGCCCCATCCCCGGCTGCGCATCTTGCATAATTCGGTTTCGAAAACTCACAATTTATGGTTAAAATAGATGTTACATAGATACAACAACACTTCTGAAATGTCATTAATATTCCGTTTATCAACCTGCACCATAGATATACCGGAGAGCCAGTTACAAGTTTTGAAAATTGTCACCGATCTGGATCGGCTAACGTTCGATGACTTGGATTGGAAGACTGCCGAGTCCGCCTGGGTTAAGTGTAATAGTGGTTAAAACTATATACTTAATGAAATAACAGGGAGCGATACAAAGTCTACTATTTCCAAAGTTCATCAAATATGATCCGAGAGTGGAAGCAATTTGTACGTCGGCCAAAGTGAACGATTTACGATTGTGTGAAATACAGCCTCGATCAACGATGGCTGATGCGGAGTCTGTCCTACGCGTATGACAGAGCTAGGTCGGTGCGCTCAGCGGATGACCCTGTTAACGCAGGCACTAAACTCGGTCGAACACTGACGTACAACACACTGGCGGCGGAACGACAAGACGCCGACACACTAAAAAAATTGGAATGCGCACGATTGCTAGCGAACTTCATTTACGTATGAATTTCCTCAAATAAAAAGTTTGCAATGTTGCACTCGTCACTATTTAATGTAAATGTTCACTTGTCCGCCGGATAACCGTGTCGAGTCATTTTATTTGTCTGGGCCAAAAATCACTTGTCCTGGACAAACGGACAAGTGCTATTTCGAACGCTGTTAACATCAGCCCTCCGTCACGACAGGGAGAATACTGCTGAAAGGAAACTGAGAGGAGGGAAGGTGATCGGAGGGGAAGAAATTGGAGGATCGACGGCAGGGAGGAAAGATGACGGGAAGTAAGAATGTGAGAGTAAATGTGACAGAAGAGATGTTGGGAGGGGCGATGGCAGGAGGAACGGTGACAAGAGACACGGTGTCAGGAAAGAATGGAACGGACGAGATTGTGACAGGAGAGCAGAAGACAGAGGAACAAGACTACAACCAGACAGATGCAAACCGGAGAAGAAGCTACTCTGGGGCAGTGATTGAGGGGGCACTGAGAAAAGAGAGGGTGTTTATGGACGACTCTATTCTGAGAAAGACAGATAAGACACTAAGCGAGGGGGAGGACGTCGTTGTTTGTTTGCCGGGGGCTAGGTTAGAACATGTGACTGAAAGGGTAGAGAAGGTATTGGGGCATGGCAATGGAGGGTCTATATTAGTACACGTATGGACAAATAATGCAGACAGAGAGGGAACAACTGGGATAGTACAGAAGTATAGACAGTTAGTGATGAACTTAAAGAAAACAAAAGTCGAACAGATTATTCTCTCAGGAATGTTGCCAGTAATGGGAGGAAGGGGGCCAACATATAGAAACTGCAAGAGGATGGCGATCAACGCACTAGTTGAGCAGATGTGTAAAGAAGAGAGGGTGGGATTCGTGGATTTATGGGGATACTTTGTTTGGAGGGAAGATATTTACATGAGAGATAGCCTCCATCACAAAGAACCTGCTGCAAACGGTTGAGAGTGGGGCAGGCTGCATCTATTTAAACTAGATTCGCAGGGGGAACTCACTCAGAAGCCTGAAACTGGAGGCATAGACAAATACAGCAAAAAAAATCTGCAAAGAACAGCCTGGAAAACTGTTCTGAATCAGAATATAAATGCGTGTGTTTAAATGCAAGGAGCATAGTAAAAAAAAGTTAACTAAATGTTATGGTAGAAGATATCGACCCTCACATAATAGGTATAACCGAAACATGGACCACCACTGATATATCAGATGCCGAATTTGGACTAACAAGCTATGTAATGTTCAGAAAAGATAGAATAGGAAGAAGGGGAGGTGGAAACCATATTAGTAAAGGAGCAGTGTAGATTAGATATAAGAAAGTTCTCATTCTCACAAAGGACTCTAAATGAATGGAACATATGATCTCCTGACTGTGTCGGTGCTAGTAGCGTGAATATGTTTTAAATCAAAATCGACACATCCTTAAAAGGACGTGATACACGTGGATAAAAAGTATCGGACTCTCGATAAGCCAAAAGGCTTCCTTGTCCACCTGTCATCTAGAGTTAATTTTCTGGATGGCAATCTTGTTAAATCTATTTTTATTAGTGTTTCACTTTATGTTTACTACTGTTACAATTTACCTATTTTACTACTATGAATTACATAATATATAATTTACGTTTGATACAAAACATAAGATCTTTAACGTGATATGATGTTTGTGTTTCTGATCAATTCTTTAAGCCATCAAAGGCAATTGCTTATTACTCTTTATTAATACACTCTCCATTTACAAGTAATTATTGAAAATGCCGGCACATAATACGTTCAAATGTAGAATAAACGCAAAGCATAGCATATGCCATTAACTAGGCCTTACGATATGTTACCATCCTGCAAACACTGTTGTACACCGTACGACGACTGTTACAAATTGTTATATAACAACCAATCGCTAGCATAATAAGCTATCCAGTAATGTAATAATCAACCGGTAATGCAATAAGCTAATTGGTGATGTAATAAACCAACCAGTAACGTAATAAGCCACCAGTCGTATACTAAAATAACCGATGATGCAGTATAACGCAACCGAAAATGTGATAAACCAACTGGGGTAATGAAATAATCAACCGGTTATACAGTAAACCAACTGGTAATGTAACAATCAACCGGCAATATAAAAACCAACCTGTAATATAATAATCAACCGGTAATGTATTAAACAGCCGATAATGCAATAATGTTGGCGATGATGAGACGTGACGCTGATTATGATGAAAATCATGATAAAGATGAAGACGGCAATAATGATGATAAGGAGGAGGAACATGACAAATATTATTGACGATGATAAAGATGACGACAACGATGACGATAATGATGACGTTATATCTACGTTACCGACTTCCTTCCAGTGGAAAGTTGCAGCTTTCTCTCGACCCCGCTCGACGGTAGCAAGAATGGCAGCAGTCCGCTTGAGGGCGCCACCATCTCGTTCTCCTGCAACGAAGGATTTCGTCTACAAGGCTCTGCGCAGCGAACCTGTACTGAAGAAGGCACTTGGACCGGGGAAGAAGTCAACTGCAACGGTTAGTAGATTGAAACTTGTCTAAATGCGCTGCCTGGAGTGGTCCCTCTACAAACTGACCAGAATAAACGACGTACGAATAGCGAAGACCACCTCAAGATTCCCTAACTGCGTAGTCATAACTGCGCAAGTAGCGCCCATGTTTCGACTAGCTGTATATAAATAATGTCTTTCTAGCACAATATTAATACTAATCCGTATGTATATATATATATATTCATAATGACATCGTCTATCCCACTAAAAAGTCGGCTGTTGCAAAATGCCAGTGACAATAAGCCCAAAATAGTTGCTATTGACCGCGAACACGGGTCATAGTCGTTACATTGTTGACGTTCTGCGTTGGTGGATTTTGTTGGAATGGTTATAATAGTATGGTGATTATCTTCATGATAAATGCTCATTCATAGTAAGCGCTCAAGACTGGTAAGTATTTCCTTCAATTCATTTTCACTAACTTCACACAGTGGATAATAATTTCATTCAATTATCATGCGTTTCGCTGATAACATTAACAAGAACTATTTATGTGGACAGTTGATGATGTTTTATATTTGGTTCTAGAGATCAAATGCGCCCATCTGGAGGCGCCGCAAGGTGGCAGTGCGAGCGGTAGAAATCGGACAGTCGGCTCTGTGAGGACGTTTTCCTGCCCGAAGAAATACCGCTTGAAAGGTTCTGAGAAACGCACCTGCACTCGAGCGGGCACCTGGGACGGCGAGGCGGCTGTTTGTGTCGGTCAGTGAAGGCCTCTTCCATTGTTCTTTTAGGGTATTCAGTGATCGTGACTTTAAATAGGAGAACTTCAGGTATGATTAGTTGACGGTACGTTTGTTATTGTGAAGTGACGTCGTTCGGAATGTTAATGTATTAAATATTAACTTTTGTATTATCAAAAGTATGACGATACTAAAATGTCCTCCTTCCACCACATATTATCATAGTTTACTTTTGTCGTCGTCTTCGTCGTCGTCTTCGTTGTCGTTATTGTTATTGCTGTTGTTGTCGTTGTTGTTGTTGTGTGGTTTGTGTTCAAAGAGTCGGATATATCAATATAAGCACACTATAGAAGTGGAATACGTGTGCCGACCTCTATTTGTAGATCGGCCGCTATTTGCCCACAGCCGAAAGAGAATGTTCCATTTACACGTGATTGACATGTTATCTTAGCATTCATTGGTTGATCCAAAAACTGGGGCAAAGTTCACGTCCACGTTTGTTCGGATGAATCCTCCAGGAGTGGTAATTAAATATAAGCACTGTTTAATGAGTATGGTTGGATCTGAAGTTTTGCTTAATACAGCAACCTCTGCCGTCCAGATTTAATTGAATACATATTCCAAGGTTGTGTTTTTCAGCTGAAGCAGAGAAACCACAAGGTTTCCGCTGGTCAATGTGGGTGATCCTCGGAATATCTGCTGCTGGTTTTGTCGTCCTTCTTTTACCGCCTTGTGTCATCTGTTTGGTCACACGCAAGCGTCAGATGTAGGTCACATCCTCTAGTAGATATTTACGTTGTTTACACCACGATGATATGACCTGCAATATGTTCACGAGAAACACTGTTCTATCAAAACTGCTCGCTTTACGTTACACGTACTTGGTTATTATGTATGACAATCGATGTTATATGTAATTGATAATTCTGAATTATTTATAACGTAACGAACAGACAAAGAGAATTGAATATACAAGAACACATATCAGTTCGAAAATAATGAATTGATGCAACATTACGAGTTCCCCTGAATTGTTTTATTTCAGTTAGAAACATGTTTGCCTGTAGACATATTACATGATGTTTCACACATATGCACGCACGCACATGCACGTACACACACACACACACACACACACACACACACACACACACACACACACACACACACACACACACACACACACACATCACATCACATTACACACGCACCCTCGTTAGCTGTTGTATTCTAGCACCGTCTTAGCTGGTCTTTACTCTTGTTTATGCACATGTGAGGAAACTGGTCATAGCTGCTTTAAACTATGTTGTTTCAGTAGGAGACCCCGTGAGTCGTTGGAGGTACCGAAGACGACAAACAGGAAACACAAGAAGTGCGTCGCTCATTTGTGTTAGCAAGAACGGTTTTGAGTCATATATTAGTCGGTTTCTTGGGCGTTAATTGAACACACAGCCACACGAGCTCACAGTGTGAATTTCAATAAATAAATACATCTTTTGTGTGCAACTGAAATGCCAGTATTTGGTTCCACTGCAGAAAGGAGATGGTTGACTTTTGACGTTTATTCAATAAAACTTTTCTCGATTTCAGACACATTCCGAGGGACTTCACCGAACGCAACAACACTAAGCGTTTCTGAAGACCAAATAGGATGGCCGAATTAACGCTGCTATCATACGCTGATAGGCCTCTACCAAGAAGATAAACTGTGTGCCATAGGGATATACCACTTTGGTATCATCCTTAATGGATGATTCTGTATGAAAAGTTGCAAGACCATTAGAAGAATTTCCAGTACTTTTTGAAAAATGCAGCAATGTATTGCACGATTTACAATACTTAAAAATGCAATTTTTGGCGGCACATGTTTTAAAATAGAGGGCCCATAACTTGTGTCGTACGCTATTGTATAGTCAATGGGTATTTAAGGTACACAATTTGTAATATCCTAATACTAGCGATTGCATGGTTTCTTCAACATATGTATCAAGAACCTAGAGTCACGAATGATTTGGTTCTCTTGTCATGTAACAAGATACTTCAGTGTATTCTAAGAGAACCCACGCAAGACTGGGCTCATATACTTGTTATAATCATGATTTATGCATTCAACCGATTTTTAAAGATGCCATGTGTTCCGTTTACATATTAGTGCAAAACGCGTGTGCCGGCAGCAGCAGGAGATTAACACCAATGAATGTGTTTACTTTTATGTAATTTGAAAATAAAATAATAATTAACTGAAAAGCCTTGTTAATCTAGATCTGTGTCAGTAGAGGGATAAAGGTATTCAACATTCCATACAGACCATTGATTCGATTCAATAATGGGCTGTTTATATTGCATATAGCCACATACCATGAAACTGCACGTCTACACGTATTGTTGTATAGGCAGCGGTAGCGTTAAATATCATATATACAATTATACTTCCACCATATATGTTTTGGGTGAACAGTTTCAATATAGTTTAGCTAGATGGGAAGATTAGTAAGAAAGCAGATGAAGTGGGCAGGTCATTTGGACATGGAGACTACAAACGTGGGCAGACGTGGAGAAACATCACGACCGCAGGAAGAGGAGAAGACTTCTGCCATGATATAACTACAAGAAGAGGGATTTTAGAAACTCGGAGGGAAATGAAAGTGGAAGGGAGACAGTTGTTGATAGCGTGCATTCTTTCATTAGGAAAAAGAAGACAAATATAAAATATCACATAAATTAATTTATTATAAAATATATATTCAAACGTTGAATGCAATACGTTTGCATCAATCGAAATGCCTTTGTTAAACACATATTAGCAGAACGTGATAATTTGTGAAGTACATGATGACAATATTGTAATTTCCTCAAACAAATATCTAGATAACCTTTCTCAAAATTAATGTATCGTACTGTACTGAAATATATATATATATAGCAAAACACACAAAATATACAACCAGCATCACGTTAACAAATGTTGTTGCTGAGAAATACGAATCACAACAGTGTTATTTATGACGTACATAATCACAATAACCTATTTTAATAGCCATAATTAAACTTACGTTGGAGCTGTATTTGAAACTTGCAACGTTTCGATCCGTCTAAAGCGGATCTTGATATCGCACTGATGTCACGTGACGTGGCTCAGTTTCTACTACAGCTCCAATGTAAGTTTAATTCTTGCTATTAAAATTTAATCTTGGAGCCTTGAACAATATCTTCCATATCACAATAATCTAGTTTCCAAAAAAATTATTTACACAACCTTTCTCATAATACATTTGTATTGTATAATACTGAAATATCACCTCGCTATTCGTGTAACTTTGGTCCAGTCCCAATATGGCCTCAACAGTGAGGCTACACTTTATAATACTGGAATAGCTTTTTCCGGTTTCAAAATGCTCTGAATATGGAAGCGGCACCGCGTCAATTGGATTTCTTTTTTTTACAAGCAGTTACCAAATTGGGAGAGAATCATATATAATATTACACACTAAACCCTAAAACATGACAATGAAGTTCCGTTATTTTGACACTTCGACAACAATAAGATGAGTTCTAATAACTGTATCCTTACGTCTTGCTGCACTAAATGCTACAATCGCAATCATCACAACAGTCAAGTTCGCCAACATTTCCTGAACAACTAGAATATGCAGATTTATTGCGCCTGCGCCTGCGCCTGACGCAAGTAACTGTGACTACAATGGCGACAAACGTAGCAACTAAGAGCAACACGCAGATTAACACAATTAATCCAATATTCCAAGTTCGTTTGATGTCGGGATGCGGAGCTGGGCCAGCTACACCTGTAAACAGAGGACGAATGTGCAAGTATGTTGATGCTGGAACTTTTTGCCGTAATAAGAGACGCCTAACAGTGTGGCTTGAACATATTTAAGGATATAGGACATTTAAAAGAGACCAAATACCTTTTTTTGAAAAGATGATAATGAAGAAATTACAGTACGTATTTACGGAAATGTATGGAAGAACATGTCACGAATAGCGTGCGTGACTGTGCGTGTGTGCGTGGGTGCGTGAGTGCGTGCGTGTATGAGTGTGTGTGTGTGTATGTGTGCGTGCGTGCGTGCGTGCGCGTGTGTGTGCGTATGTGTGTGTGTGCGCGCGCGCATATATGCGCATGTGTGCGTGTGTGTGTGTGTGTGTGTGTGTGTGTGTGTGTGTGTGTGTGTGTGTGTGTGTGTGTGTGTGTGTGTGTGTGTGTGTGTGTGTGTGTGTGTGTGTGTGTGTGTGTGTGTGTGTGTGTGTGTGTGTGTGAAAATGGCATAGGGCCCACTGTGTTTTGTTTTAAACTTATCCAGCTGAATCATTGTCAATAACTGAATACTGTGATCACGTCGATATCATTTCAATACACTTGCACACGCGAGCGCGCGCACACAATTTATTCTGTCACTTCACCAATGACAATCGCTATACAAAATCCATAGAACACCACACTATATATCGAATCGTTGCAGTTCCATGTATTAATTCACCACCGAACTTAACTCAACCTTTTTTATATAAACGTTTATCTGAATTCCCAACGGTTACTTACAAATAGCTTTCTCGCCGTCCCAAGTTGCCGAGTCAGTGCACTGTCGTTGAGTCGAACCTTTCAGAACGAGCCCGTCGTTGCAAGAGAACGCAATGGTGGAACCGACCAGCGAACTACTTCCGGTCTTGCTTCCGTTTAATGGCGCCTCGAGAAACCCACACGTGACCACTGCAAGAAGATAAAGTACATGTAAATAACGTATACCCCAAAGTGTATACTACAAATACCATCATTGCTGTTTTCGCAAAGAATATATATATTGCCATTTAAAATCTGTGGCGAGTGGGTGTGTAAGAAAGTCATAAAATAGTTTGCAAAAATAACCAAGAATATCGTGCTACGTTGCTGGCGGCTGGAAAAATACCAACAAAGTGTTTAACCAACATCCAACCGACACAAATGACGCCTGTTGTCGATATGGCATCGCAATCTAGCGGCAGCTAACTGCGTATATATTACTTTCTAGAGATGTCACTCAGATGCCAAAACATGTCGCTTGCCTTTCTGTGACGAACTGACGAAGTTCTCGTGTTCTCGTACGGCTTCGAGTGATGCCAACGCAAGCGCCATTTTGCCTGTGGCAAAGTAGTCGAAGACGCACTGCTGGGTACCGTTGCACATCTGGGTTACGTTATGGTGAGTGACATTGTTTATCATCGGAGGCTCAAACAGCGGCCGGAAGGACGGATTGGAGAAAGAGGCATGGTTGGATCCGGTGCCGTAGACAAACAGCGATTCCGCTTCTGTTGTCTGCCCTGCAAGGAAAACAAAGCCAATAAAGCCTTTAATTAATTAAAGACAACCGCCGACACCAATGTCGGTTGCTGCAAGTGGTGATTCTTTAGCGCACGCGCGCGTGGTTGTGTGTGTGTGTGTGTGTGTGTGTGCGTGCGTGCATGCATACATACACACACGCACATACGCACATACGCACATACGCACATACGCACATACGCACATACGCACATACATACACACATGTATACATACATACATGCGCGCACGCGCGCACGCACCCACGCACACATATACATGCGCGAATGCACATCTTAACAGTATTACTTAATCGTATATCTTATAATCGATTCTCCCATGAACTATTATAAACTGTGCCGCGAATTAGTGTTTGATTAACTGATTAATCGCAGTTGTTTGCTCTTTATACTTACACGTCATGCCAAACTTTTCGAAAACGTCTCTCGATGTCGCGTTGCTCGCAATGACCACGTGATCTGGCGTCTGTAGGTCATCGTCCATGTTGCCATTGGCGTTGCCTAACAATCCAGTTGGCGACGCTGTAAAACACAAGATGGATGCCATGTATGACTCCCCGGTCTGGTTACTGAAGACTGTAGTTCGTCCTACTGATGTTACGATCGTGATATATGTAGTTCGTATAATTGGCAGTAGCGACAACAGCAGATAGACCGTATTCACCAAATCAAAAATCAACGTACATCAGAAGTAGAACGACCAAATGCAGCATTATCTGTTGAAGCTTTATATATGCAACAAAAATCATTCAACTTCTGCAGTACAAGCATTGCAATTGCTGCACCAGTTGTTGTAGTTGCTGCACCAACAACAACAACAGCAGCAGCAGCAGCGGCGGCGATAACAACACCAATATTACACATTACTGGCAACAATATAAGTTGCCGTAACAGAAATGTAAACAAATTAACTAAAATGTAGTTTGGAGGGATTCAGTATTATTTATCTGTGAACATCTTCGTTCATTAGACATTAGCATGAAATATCAACTTTAGTATTGTCGACGTGTGTTTATACAATGCAGGCCATTTTAACCTACTCGTTGTTTTGAAACTGGTGATGCTATTAGTTTGACACCACATCAGTACGTTCAGGAATAATGTCGTTTTTCTCTGGGTTGCATTTTACTTTTCCAGCATTGGCTTTGTAAAATGGACGGTCCTACCCTAGAAGTGTAAGTACTTACGCCTGCAAAAGTAGAGTTATTATCATACTCAACGATAGACTGATTGTACGACTGTCTACATGATGAAATAAGCATAATGTACCTGTATTCCGAGGCCAGTTCATCATGTACGACAGTGTTCCTTCTATTGCCGTGATCTTGATAGCAAACTCGTTCTCACCGTGAAAACGAATATCAGCTGTAACTTTGGCTGCGTCAAACGTCACCGTGAAGCCTAGCATCGCAAACACAATGGTTGTCAAACACTTACATTGTCAAACATGATATGTGAACTACAACAACTAAAAGGGTTGGACTTTGTCTGCGCTAGTGGTTTCCTTGTCCCCTTGCTTCCTGGAATCTACTGCTTATGTGACACTGTTGGTCAATCTTGTTATTGACATTTACTGTGTTGTATCTAGCGCCGTTCTCACTCCTCCGTACCTTCGACACCAGAGAGTCCACATCAGAATAATACGACCTGTGCCCACTTAAACACCAATTTGCACCAAACTGAAACGCTCAAGATACGTCTAAAACGTTTCGACCCCAAAGAAATTACCCAAAATGCGTTTTGTGGTGGCCCAATAAAAATTACACCGTGGGTGCCCAAGGCAACTGCCTCGTCTGCTCTGCCCTAGGTCCGTCACTGGACATTTCTGCGTGATTGCCCTAGTTGTCTTACACTCTACATGTCATGGCCGTATCCATCGCAACGGAAGTGTTCTTTACCTGGGAACTCTTGCACTGGAAGATCATCGAAGTCTTCCTTGACGCCGCCAATGATGATATCGAGCCCTGTGCGCTCGTTGACTTGCACCTGCACAGTGTTGTTGTCAGCCGCTTTAGCTGCTATGGCCGTCCACTCCGTCGCCCTAATCGCGTTTCCTAACGACACAACAAGTCGTACTGATGATTTTTATTCTGCTGGAGTCATCATTACAGTAATTCATGTAAGTGTGGTACACATCTACAATTACGCTAAAGTTGGTAATGTTAAACGTGATCTCAACCTACCTCCATTAGGGTCCATACAATATCATGACAATAATACGGTAGCACGGTATACACGATTCAGAAATTATGTATTACTATTTTTGTTTTACTAGCAACATTAATAATATTTATTTTCTCGGCCCTGTTGCTATCACAATCATCATTCTCACTATCATTATTTTGTCGCTATGAGTTTTACTATTGTCCTGAGTATCGCGTTAACGTGGGGGCTACACTTTACAAGTACTCACTATTAAGGAAATCCATAGGACTGGGCGTTACCTGAATAGCGAGGTGACCGTATTAGTGGGAGTAATTTCCTATACTTTACTGTATATCGAACAAACTTGGGATTATCCTATGGTAACCTTTATTGCGAAGTGACTGTATCACTGAGGTGACCGTAAAGCGATGTTCGACTGCAGTACCTCGAGTGTCTTTCGCCTGAGTTGCTCTTCCCTGCATGAGAAAGTCGGCGCTACGAATGAGCCAGAATTCGCCCAGTCCGTTGAACGTATATTGAAGTCCATCCATTGTAATGATGTGAGGATCCCCAAATGTTCTTGCTGAAACATCAGTACAGGGCTACATTTCAACTGGCGTGCCTTTAGCAATTAGTACTTAAATAAGGTATGATTGAAACTCGACAGAATTATCAGCTAAATCGAGGAATAAGTACTAATAATGGCCAACAGAAGAAGCGATAAAAGACAATAACCAGGTCAATATTCCACGGTAACCTTTTCAACTCCTCTACGCTCATCTGTATGATTTGTCAACACATATTTCGATGACGGTGAGTTTTTGTCTTTTGATTACTTAGTCAAGCAGAAAAAACACATTCCCATGGATGTTCACGGAAATGTCAATGTTTGCCAACGGAATAACTCGATAATATAACACAACTACAGAACATGTAAACAAATAAGAGAATGACGTTTTGCTACTTACGTATAACTGGTGGAACGTATCGTCTACAATCATCGGTGGGTCGCAACACATTGTATTTCTGGCAGTTGAAAGACAGCTTGCAGCACAAGAAGTGTGGTTGTACATCTTCCAGGAGGTGACTTATGTAGGGGATCTTAATCACGTCTTTATTGTTGTTGGCATAGCCCTTCGCGTGCGCCCTGTCGAAAGTTCCTCCGCCGTTTTCAGAAGGCAGCAGGTTTCCAGCTCTGTCGTAGCAACATTGCTGCCCTGCACCCTCAACACTGTGGGCAAGTAAAGTAAATGATGATATGATGGTCATGTGCAACTTAT